>LR991027.1:4608258-5208258 GCA_905163495.3 Cosmia trapezina | reverse complement strand
TTCTTTTAGACCAGGTGTTATTTCATACTTTTTATTAGCTACGCGAATAAAATACACTTTATCAGAGTTCTCGCGAGTGGTAGAAAAATGAACTATTGTATTTCCAATCATATGCTTATCATTCTCACTACGAACGCCAAATGGTATATTCATATCATCGTATATTTCAAAGATATCTTCTTTGTTCAGCGACATATTATTAACTTTGTCTGATTCAGATGTGTTACCTTCTTCGTCTTCTGAATAAAACTTTTCTGATTCAGATGATTCATGTTTGTACATATCATGTGATTTATCATGCAAAAATATTTTTGAACCTATACCAGTGTTTTTAGTTTGGTCATCATAAGTATCTTCATTTTTGATTATAGAAAATTGCTTGTTAGCTGCTATAGCATTAAGAGGGTCAGCAAGAGGTTTAAAAAAATACTTCAAATGAGTGTCGGTACTAAATTCATAATCTTTCATTTGTTTCACCTTTTCCTTTATAGCGTCTGCAGACTTTATTAATTGATTTTTAATGTTATGGTCCATTATACGACTTGTACGCAGAAGCATTAATGCTCAAATGATTTTTTTGTTTTCATTCATAAGTTATATAGGGTGACTGGTAATTCGTCCACTAACTGCACCTGTACCTGCTGACATTCACGATGTTCCTGAGCACCGACTTACGCGATACCAGAGGGTTGAGCAGACCCGCCAGCACTTCTGGAGGCGCTGGGCTAAAGAGTACGTGTCAGAACTGCAGACCAGGAGCAAGTGGCATAAGCATAAAGACGACCTCAAGGAAAACACGCTAGTACTGATCAAAGATGATAATATGCCACCCTTAAAGTGGAGCTTAGGAAGAATCCTGAAAACTTACCCTGGAAGGGATGGCGTATCACGTGTAGCAGATATAAGAAAGGCAGACGGCATAGTTAGACGGGCGTTTTCAAAAATTTGCCCGCTGCCTCTGACGGATTGACTAAACAAGCGGTAGCTGCCGGGCGTTTCTACTTCGTTGGAACCTTGCGCTTCCAAAGCCGGGAGCATGTTGCCGCACTATGCAACTAATTTTACAGAACGTGCGCGATCTATAATATAAGGGAAAACGAAACTGTAATTTTTTACCAATATAACACCAATTCTGAAACAAGACGTGCAGTTATTTCACCGGCCTCAATCCTATAGTAAACAACACTTTAATTTATTTGTTACGGGTTTCGTTATACCTTTTGCCTTCTTTAATGTTGTCTTTACACTTTTCAAACAATAAAGTTTAGCTCTTAAGCCAATGAATTCATAGATTACTGAGCCTCCGAGTTCATCTTTAAACAAGCCTGGTACTTTTTCATTAATTTTAGGTATTCCATATGGATTATCCTCAGCAAAATTACTGGTGTCAAATTCTGATATATTATCAACCATATCCTCCTAAAAATTATTCGTTTCTACTAAGTAAAGTAGGCTATCGGTGTCCGTGTAACATAGTTTAGCTTTCGTGCCATATTTGTTTTTGATAAAATCGTAGTGGAAATGATACAAGTGTTGTTTGGCATACTCCAATACAGTAAAACCAATGTAAATCGGTCTATCCAATATTAATTTTTCGGGGCTTAACTGAACAGCCGCAAAGTTTTCCTAAAATATAGAAATACTCTTCAGGTTGGGCTGTGCAATAAGTTTTTCAGCACCTATGTATTTATTTGTTTTGTTATTAGAATCTACCCACATTGTTACTAACTTTACATTTACTTGTTTGCGTTTATTTTCTATTGTTTTTCCAAACAGAATTATTCAAAAGTTTGAAAAAATCTTTTTCGAAGGCTGAGGTTGAAGCTTGACGCAAACGAGTATTTAAATCAATGTACTTTTGCAAAAACTGATCTTGTCTAAATCTGAGAATACGATGTATTCGGCTTAAAATCAACCCATTGTTCAAGCATTGTTTTAAATGTATGTAGTGAATGACGTAATTATATTTGTCATATAAATTCGAAATCAATTTTGTAGTTTTCCCACCAGGAGGTACAAATCTTTCTGGTGCGAATGGTAAGTCACTATGCGAATTATGCAACGTTTCTGGGTAGGTCAGATCGACTTCCTGATTATATCCATATTCAGAATCATCAGATATATTCAGAACATCAAAGTTAGCACTTTCATTTTCTGATAAAAATTGAAATTCTGATACAGGCATTCTTTTTCTCATAGCATATCCGTAAAGATTGTTACAATCAAGATATATTAAAAAAGATGATGGCTTACTATCATCGAAGTAGGGAAGAAATTTATTATTCGCTTTTGCATGTCGTAGGGAACACTGCGCTAATCCTCCACGTATTCCCTTTTCAAGTAGGTTATACATTTCCAAGTCATGCAACAGCTCCAATTTAACGCCAGTACACAAAAGCATTGCGTCCCAGCTTAAACTTGGTGCGGATACATAATATGCTGGATCGAGATTGTAATATTCTATACTTGTGTTTCTAAAATGTTCAAATATGTCACATAATAATAATACATCACATTTTAAGTAAAGATCAGTATATTCACCAAGAGAATTGATATTAAAAGTATACCAAACTTTTTGTGCATATTCATCTTCAGAAATATGCTCCAGTTTCATTGTGTTATAAAAATGCTCTCTAGGTGGCAAATATTTTTCATCATACTTAGACCATGCATCAATATATTCGTATGGATAAATACCTTTTTGCCTCAATAAGCATAAATCGGCTTTATCGTCAAATTCTCTTGAAATATTTACGAAATCTTCTACATGTAAATTTTTAGATAATTCGTCTAAACTCGAACTTAAAAATTGATAAGAATCTATAAACTTTATTTGAACACAACTAGACTTGTTCTTAGATGCGAGGCTTTTCATTATACAAATGTATTTTTCTTTTGATTTAGGAATTATTTTAATATAATATAACTCCAAATTTCATTGAGAACAGACGTGTCACTCTTTGCTCCGCGTTAATAAGTTACTTAGTCTAACCGATACTAGTGCTTATCTCTGACAGTCCAATTGCCAATTTCGCGTGCACCGATCAAACACACAGCGGAGGTGCCCCCGCGCACCCGCGACCCGCGAGGGAGAAGGAACCACCTCATAATTGCCATCCTGCTCCTGCGCCGCTGACATCTCTACCGCACGCTGGCCGCATGACATCGTCACTCTCCACGCACGCCAACGACGCATGGTACAAACGATCACCTGTTGAACATACGCCAGTGACTCACGGCTTCGACGGCTGCCCCTATTGGCTGCTTGGTGGTGAGTCAGAACGCTCATCGCGCGACCTTATATGGTAACAAGTTCACAGCAGCAAACACAGGTACGAGGTATACACACTACTAATTTGGAGGCACTTACAACTTGTACTAACCTTGCGACCTTTTCAGAGATGTTAACTGATGCCATCGACTGCGGCAAGCAGGTTGACGTAATTTACACGGACTTCAGTAAAGCTTTTGACCGAGTTCCCCACCATACACTGCTATCGAAGCTTTCTGCGTACGGTATTACTGGCACACTTCATACCTGGCTAAAATCCTATCTTGAAAATCGATTTTTCTATGTCGCAGTCAATGGATTCCAATCTGAAACCTATGGCACCACCTCAGGGGTACCTCAAGGTTCGCATGTCGGTCCGATTCTCTTTAACGTGTTCGCTAACGATATTCCACATTGCCTCAAATCCTCAGAATGTTACATGTACGCAGACGATCTCAAATTCGCCAGAATAATTGACTCTAGCGACGATACTGAGCTACTTCAGAGCGATGTCGACTCGTTACTTCAATGGTGTAACGATAATGACATGATATTAAATGTAAAAAAATGTTACCACGTGAAATACACCCGGAGAAAGAAATTAACAGCTAGTGTATATCGTGTAGGCTCTAATATTATCCAGGAGGTGAATGAAATAAGGGACTTGGGTGTTATTTTTGATAATGCGATGACCTTCGTACCTCATGTAGAAAATATTATCAAAAAGGCTTCTAGAATGCTGGGGTTCGTTGTTAGGAATGTTGCTAGTTTCAGGCGTAGTAGTACCAAGATTTTGCTGTACAACAGCGTTGTACGAAGTATCTTGGAATACTGCAGCACTATCTGGAGACCTCACTACGCAACGCACAATCTGAGGTTAGAGCGGATACAGAAACGATTTATGTGGCATCTAGCCTATGCCAGCGGAATCGCCAGAAGGAAACGATCGTATGGAGCCAGACTTGCACATTTTAAGATGGTGTCATTGGAGAAGCGCAGAAGAATCGCGGATTCCATTTTTCTTTATAAAATTCTCCGGAACAAAATTTACTGTCCCCACTTGCTAAGCAGGTTCCGATTTCGTGCTCCTGCTAGACTGCCTCGTACCCCCATTACTCCCTTGTACCCCACTCCGCGCAGAACAGCTGGTCGATTCTGTAAAATTCTCACCGTGAAAACTTGCGTGGAGTGAGCTGTCAGTGTCATCCCACGGATGCTAGGGATTGACAGTAGGATATTATTGGGCACTCTAATCCACACCTGCCGTTCCGTCGGCTCACTCTGTTCGCCTCGTCACTCTCGGTGGGATTAGAATGCCCACTAATATAAATGAAATCCTAATGTGGTTTAGCGCCTATTCCACCGATCGGAAGGTGAAATATGAAATCCTGCATCATATGGAGGTAAAATAATGGAACGGCGCCTACTCCACTTCGGCCTATTCGTCGCGATGAAACAGAAACATTTGTCAGTGTGGTTTGGGCGCTACTCCGCATTTTGAATCTCGTATAAATGAAATCCTACGTAATGCAGTAAAATACTCGTTCGGCGCGTATTCCACCGATCGGAAGGTGAAATATGAATTCCTGCATCATATGGAGGTAAAATAATGGAACGGCGCCTACTCCACTTCGGCGCCTATTCCTCGCGATGAAACAGAAATATTTTTCAGTGTGGTTTGGGCGCTACTCCGCATTTTGAATCTCGTATAAATGAAATCCTACGTAATGCAGTAAAATACTGGTTCGGCGCGTATTCCACCGATCGGAAGGTGAAATATGAATTCCTGCATCATATGGAGGTAAAATAATGGAACGGCGCCTACTCCATTTCGGCGCCTATTCCTCGCGATGAAACAGAAATATTAATTTATAAATAATTGATCGCAGTAATTTAACGCTACATTCGATCTTTACTACTGTAGTGAGAAGGTTGAATTATCACGAAACCAAATACACCTATGTCATAACTAAGTTAACTACAATGCATGATTCAGTGAAATCTGATTTAGAAGATATTTGTAATAAACTTATTATCAAGAATTCTAGTGGCGAGGTTATATTTATTCAAGATTTGCAAATTGGTCAGAAAAATACAGATAACGGTTCTTCAAAACACCAGAACAGCTATACAGCCCAAACAGAAGATTTGTTCCACCGACAGATACAAGATTCCGTTAAATCTAATTTAGAAAACACTCACTATCTTATATTGAAGGACAACCATGGTAAGGTTGTTCGTACATTTGCTCGAGTTAGCGACAATGAGTTATAAATGTCAACGTAATACAATAATTAACTCATTATTAATATAACCGTTCAAGCAGTCGTCATGAAATTTGTAAAACAACCACAATCGTTACACGTAAATAAGCTTTGTGTTCATTCTCAGGAGACTGGTTTACGTCATGGAGAATTATTACCTAAATCGGTACGATGCATCATTTGTGGACCGTCAAATTGTGGAAAAACTAATTTATTAATTGGTCTTTTTATACACGAGAATGGCTTAAGATTTCAAAATGTTTATGTTTATTCGAAAACCTTGCAACAACCCAAGTACGTTTTTTTAGAAAAAGTCTTGCAACGAGTACCAGGCATTTCATTTCAGAAATATCATGAAAATGAGCAAGTACTGAGTGTTCAGACCGCAAAACCGAATTCAGTAATTGTATTTGATGATGTTGCTTGTGAAAATCAAAGTAGTATGCGTGATTATTTTGCTATGGGGAGACACAAGTTCATCGATTGTTTTTATCTAAATCAGACGTATAGTAAAATCCCTAAGCAGTTAATAAGAGACAACGCAAATCTAATCGTACTGTTTAAGCAAGATGAAAGAAATATGAGACATGTTTATGAAGAACACGTCAACACTGACATGACATGGATTGAATTTCGTGAAATGTGTTCTAAAATATGGAGTATACCTTTCAATTATGTTGTAATTAATAAAGATTGTTCCAAAAACAAAGGATGTTACAGAAGTAAATTTGACACGTTTGTAGTCTTTGACTAAGAACACGAATACATATAAAAGGCTGTTACCTGCTTGACATTATTATTCAACTTACGACACTACATCAATAACACACAACCACAATCATTACAACCTATTTTACCAATATGGAAAAATCCTTGAAACGACAAATTGTTGATGCGGCAAAAGCTGTAAAGATAAAAGTACGAAAAATGAGAGATGCTGAGATTAACAATAAACAAGCACTGGAGTCTGTTTTTAAACCTGTAACAGAACCTCTAAATCTAATTGCTAATGCTAGTAAGCAAACTCCTCTACTGCGTGCTAGTGATGATTTTGCTGATGTTCCGTTTATTAATGAATCTGTGCAGAAAGAAGGAACCGGTAGCGCAGAAAGTAACGATAATAATGGTGATGAAGACAAATATGAATCCGATATCAGCAGTGCCTCTTCTTATGAATCAGTAGTTGACAGGAATCAAGATTGTGATACGTCATCCTGGTCATTATCTTCAGAAGCGTTGGTAGATATTCCATTTGGGGTTAGAGCAGAGCGCGGGAAACTGATGTTAGGTTCTGCTTTCATAACGATCAACGATCAATACATCACCGTGGCTGGATGTAAATACCGAAATACTCCTGGTTTAAAACAGTTATTGCTTAAGAAAGATGTAGACTTAAGTTTGGTTACAGATAGTGATATGCAAAATTATAAGTCGATGCTAATTGATACAAATGCACATCGTCGAGACTATGAGCCAAGTAAGCCAATAAAAAGTAATAAAGGTCAAAAATATTTGCAAGTTATTAAACCTCTTTTTCAATTGAAGAATGCAGTTCAGGGAAAGGGTCTACCGTTACTAAAAAAGTGGAGAAAAAACGTTGATTTAGTGTACTGGGATGATCCTAATGAATTAGTGGAAAGGTTGAAATTATTAATTGCATCTAGAGATGCTGGCAACACAGGATTAGATAATGAAATTATATCTATCATTGAAGAATTGCGTGAAAGTAAAGTTATAAATAAATAAAAAATAAAAAATGTGTTTATTTTACTATCAGCCTCTCGATACAATACACCTTAAACATGAACGTAGACAAATTCGGACACTACATTCACAAAAGACTGCGTTTATCAGAGATATTTGAGTTTAATGAGAATGCATTGTTAAAATCAGAAAATGGAGATTTTGATTTAAAAACATCAAGACTGAGAGGAATTAGATCTCCAGTAGAAGCAGACGATGCTGTGAACAAGGATTATGTAGATCGATTGATTGCTAACACGTTTAAAGAATTAAATAATCAGGTTGTGAACAAGGATTATGTAGATCGATTGAATGCTAATACGATTAAAGAACGTAATAATCTGATTGGTGCATTGCGTTCTCAAATCATAAAAGATGCAAAGGCGACAGTTCAAGCTACTTTAAAAGATAAGATACCTGAGGTTTTAACTCATTTGCAAGATAAGTTTTATACTAAAGCAGAGTTACATAAATTACCTCAAAAAACCCCGTAATGGTAAAACAGCAAATTGTAAATGAAATACACAAAGCTGCACGAAGAAATTTCTTTCGACGTTCTGTTATTCTGAAAGGAATCCACGACTTATGGCAAGCAGATTTGATGGATATGCAAAACCTGAAAAAGTATAACAAAGGTTACAGTTTCATCTTAGTTGTGATTGACTGCTTCTCAAAATATGCCTGGGCTGAACCGTTAAAATCGAAAAATAAATTTGATGTTACTCGTGCATTCAAACATATACTGCTTAGTAGTCGTAATAATCCTGTTAACTTACAAACTGATATGGGGACAGAATTTTATAACATCACTTTTCAAACACTTATGAAAAAGCACAACATTAACCATTACTCGACGTTTTCTACTAAAAAAGCATCAATTGTAGAGAGACTTATTAGAACGGTAAAAAATAAATTATATAAACATTTTAGTCTCATTGGAAACTATAAGTGGTTAGGTCTACCATTGAAAGATACATTGAAGAGATATAACAACACAAAACATCGTACTATTCAATTTAAACCGGTTGATGTGAATAAATGTAATGAACAAGTAATCAAAGAAAATATAAAAAAAATAAAAAAACATGATTTAGTACAGTGGAAGCCTAAATTCAAAGTTGGTGATTGTGTTCGTATAAGTAAATACAAACATAGTTTTGAGAAAGGTTACACTCCTAATTGGTCAACTGAATTATTTATTATAAAAAAAGTAAATAAAACTATACCAGTAACATATCACATAGAAGATCAACGAAAACAAATCGTATTAGGAGCTTTTTACGAACAAGAACTGCAAAGATCTAACTATCCTGATGTTTATTTGATAGAAAAGGTTTTGAAAAAGAAAGGAAATAAATTGTATGTCAAATGGTTAGGTCTAAACAGTGCAGAAAACAGTTGGATTGAAAAAACTGCAATAATGGACTAAGATATTATATAACCATTTTTCATTTGAAATGCTATCATTATAATTTGAATTATGCAAGGAGGTGGACTAGTTAACAGCATAATTAATAATCTACCATTCGAAGTTCATTTGCCAGGATACAATTATTGCGGACCAGGAACCAAACTTCACAAACGCTTAGCGCGAGGTGACCCAGGTGTAAATAAGCTAGACGAAGCTTGCAAGCAACACGACATTGCGTATACAAACCATACAGACTTAGCAAATCGTCACAAAGCCGATTTACAACTACTTAACATGGCTAAACAAAGACTTAAATCAAAAGATGCCGGGAAAGGTGAAAAACTAAGCTCTTGGTTAGTGAACAAAGTTATGAAAGCGAAACTAAAGTCTGGATTAGGCATCAAAACATTTAAAACCTTAGTTTCAAAAATAAAATCAAAAATTAAGAAACTCAAACGCAAAGATAATAAGACTTTAATAAAAGCAGCTTATTTAACCGCAAAAAAGTTATTTTCAAACACTCATCATCGAATCCGAGTACCCCGAGTAATACCCCTACCAAAGACTGGAGGAATTCTACCTTTAATTCCAATTTTCGCTGGTTTATCGGCTTTAGGAACTTTAGCTGGTGGTGCAGCTGGCATTGCAAAAACCGTCAATGATTACAAAGCAAGCAAACAAAATTTGCAAGAAACAGAACGACATAATAAAGCTATGGAGGCTTTAGTGTTGGGCAAGGGTTTATACATTAAGCCATATAAAAGTGGTAAAGGATTGTTTATAACATCTTCAAAAAACTGAATAATTTGCTACCCAATCGCCCTCTAACTAATATAGACATCCGAAAGTATTCAAGAGACATCCCATATTTTCGTGGGGTCTACATGAAGGATCAACTACCTCGGAAGGCGAAATGTATTGAATGTGGTATCGTTAACTTAGACGATTCTAAGAACGAAGGAACGCATTGGGTAGCTTATGCTAAAGTTTACAATCACTGTGAATACTATGATAGCTATGGAAATTTAAAACCTCCAATGGAATTGATGCAATATTTCAAAAATTGTAATGTGTTTTATAACTACACAAGATATCAAAAATTTAACGCAATCAATTGTGGTCATTTATGTTTAAATTATTTGTCAACTTTTTGGAATAAAAATGTATTATAAAATATATGATTTTCTTTAATTTCAATCATTTGCAAGATGTCGCTCACTTTGTCTATAACTGGAGACTCGTCAGTGTTAACTACATACTATCCTAATACGTTGCAACTAGATGGAGAGTATGAGTGTGCTTTATTGCACTTTTCAACTTTTAATTCTATTCCAAACATTGATAAAAGTAATAATAAGTTCTATTATGGTTTTAATGAAGTTATTGAAATACCGGAAGGCACTTATGAATTGCAAGATATCAGCGATTATTTAAAATCCGAAATAAAAGATGCAGCGATCAAACTACGGTGCAATAATAATACTTTAAAAACTACAATATTCTGTACAAAAGACATTAATTTTATCAAAGAAGACTCTTTTAGAAGACTATTAGGATTTAACAAACAAATCTTGAAAGCAAATAAATGGCATGTGTCACAGTCTCCAGTCAACATTCTACCTACGACCGTAGTCAGGATTGAATGTGATATTGTAAGCGGTTCATATGTAAACGGTGAACCAAGTCATATTATTCACGAATTTGCACTTAATGTACCACCTGGATACAGGATCATAGAAATTCCGAAGAACGCAATATACTTTCCAATCAATCAAAAAAACATAAGCTGCATACACATCAGGCTGATAGATATAAACAACAGATTAATTAATTTACGTGGTGAAGAAGTGCAGGTATATCTGCATCTCAGAAGAAAAAAATGATTGATTTCAATAAAAATGTGTCTCAACAAGTAAAGAATATCAGTTCTGTTCGAGCTACTTATCAAATAAGACCTGCCTCTAAGAAGAAAATAAAATTAACTAAAGACAATAAAGCATTCCTTAGAGCGATCGGATTGTTAAAATGAATATCTTAGACGTTTTATCCGCTCCGAATTACGATAATACTATAGAAGGAATCGAATTTCATTCCTACAAGCCCTATATAACGAGTTTCAACAGGAACGATGAAATCCGCATACCTATCAATCAACAGGACTTGTACATATTACCATCAGCTAGCACCCTATATCTGGAAGGAACTGTTATCGTTACCAAAAAAGATTCGAAGGACCCAGCTACTAGTGTCAATTTCACGAACAATGCTCTACTCTACTTGTTCCAAGACATTAGGTATGAGCTAAATGGAGTGGAGATTGATAAAATAAAAAATGCAGGTATAACAACAACCATGAAATCACTAATTTCAATGACCGAAAGTGAATCAAAAATGTCTAATGCCTGGGGTTGGAATATTGATGGCATAAAAAATATCCATGGAGGAAGATTTTCTGTCTCTATACCACTTCGTAACCTCCTCGGTTTTGCAGAAGATTTTAAAAAAGTTGTGATAAATAGTAGACATGAACTGATATTATTACGAAGTAACACTAATTTGAACGCTGTAAAACTTAATACTGGCGAAGTAGTGGATGATGTTCAGATCAACAAAATCATATGGCGCGTACCGCATGTTAAAGTATCAGACAAAGAAAAAATTGGTTTGTTAAAAGTATTAGAGAAAGATCGCCCACTTCAAATGATATACAGAAATTGGGATCTGTACGAATATCCAGCCTTGCCTAAAACTACAAAACATACCTGGTCTATCAAAACTTCATCTCAAATAGAAAAACCAAGGTACATTATTATTGGTCTACAGACAAATAGAAAAAACAATGCAAGTTCTGACATGTCTCAATTCGATCACTGTTATATTCGAGACGTTAGAGTGTATCTCAATTCAACCTATTTTCCTTATGAAAACTTAAATGTGAGTTTTGCTAATAACAGAATCGCTTTATTATACGAGCAATACACCAGATTTCAACAGTCGTATTACGGACGTCGCTCGGAGCCCATACTAAGCGAGAAACAATTTAGGGATTTAGCACCGCTGTTTGTAGTCGATTGCTCTAGACAAGCTGATAATCTAAAGACTGGACCTGTTGTGGATGTGAGGGTAGAAATTGAGAGTGATTCAGAGATACCAGATCAAACTTCAGCATACTGTCTCATTCTGAACGATTGCATTGTTGAATACAAACCATTAAGTAACATTGTGAAGAAGATATCATGAACGCGGACCTCATCATTGTCGAACTCCAAGGATTCAAAGATTTAGACAATAATTTTATCGTCAAGGAAGTGGCCATAGTAAGTAATGAGCACACACAGACGTTCTTGGTTAAACCACCGCATTCGTTTTATTATTTAACTCAAGAAGAAAAGAAGCAAGTGCGATGGTTGGAAAGAAATCGTGGAATTTTCTGGAGTGAGGGCTATACAGGGTGGCCGGAACATTGACGTCCAAAAATAAAATTTCGGTCCCTCGTATCGTGGGGTATTCGAATCACCCCCATGTATGTTCCGCGACTTTTCATAGTTTTCGAGTTATGAATTTTTTTCTGAATGTTTGAAAATTTTCGACCTGACCAACCTAAAAAAATTCTAAAAAAAAAGTAGAGGGTTTTATCGATTTTCTTTTTTTGCAACTGAATTTTCATAAGTAGTACTTTTAGGCATAAAATAATCAGCTTCGTAACTGTGATGAAAGTTATGAAAATGTTGATCTAAAGTGAAAAATTTACGTTCGGTAAATTATGACTCAAATTTTCAACTTTAAATTAAAAATCTTAACAGGTGACCTCATAATTCCTAAGTAGGCTTCAAGAATGCGCCAGACTCTCAGCTTTCATAATCATAAAAAAAATGAAGTACTTAATAGGGCTACTTTGTTTAAAATCGGCCTTCAAAGACAGCGAGGTGGAAAAATTCTTAAAATTACCCATCTGAGTAATTATTTTTTTTTGGCTATTTTCTCGTTCCTAAGGTTAATTAATGATAAGAATACTGAAAACTAACCAACAAATAGTTTCAGAGTTGTGTAAGAAAAGTTTTACGTAAAAAGTGGTTTTGAATAAAACACAGATGATAATGTGAAAAAAGTACTTAATTTATTTTTAACATTTACAAAAGGTTTTCAAAGTGGCCACCACCAGCAGCAATACACATTCTACACCTACGTAAGAAATTGTCTAGCAATCGTCTAAAAGCGTCTCTGTTCTCTCTCACAACACGTTCAGCTTCTGCAATCAACTGCCTCAGCTCTTGTTCACTTGAACAGTCTCGGGCGTATGCTATTTCCTTGTAATAGCCCCAAATAAAGAAATCGATGGGGTTGAGATCAGGTGAGCGTGGAGGCCACCTAATTGGTCCGCTGCGTCCGATCCATCTGTTGGGGTATGTTTCATCTAAGTAATTTCGGACCTGGGTTGCATAGTAACACGGGGCGCCGTCATTTTGCAACACCATGGTTCGTCTGAGTTCGAGATTCACATCTGCCAGCAACAATGGAAGTTCATTTTCCAAAAAGTTTTTGTATGTTTCTCCATCAAGTCTGGACGGCAGTTCAAACGGACCAATTAGTTCGCCATTGAGGATACCAGACCACAAGTTAACGCTGAAGCGATGTTGAAATGTCGAAGCTCTCACTTCGAGTGGATTGTTATTGCAGGTAAAAGAGTTGCACCCTCGTTTACAACCCATAGTCCACGAGAACGGATCGCGCAAAATTCATTAAACTAACATTTAAAAAAATCTCCGTGTTTAAATCTTAGCTTTCCTGCAGTCATTTTTGGTTAGCAAACTAAATAACCTTAGGAGCGAGAAAATGGAAAAAAAAAATATATTAATCAGATAGCTAATTTTAAGAATTTTCCACCTCGCAGTCTTTGAAGGCCGATTAAGGCCAAAGTTAGCCCCATTAAGTCCTACGTTTTTTAATGATTATGAAAGCTGAGAGTCTGGCGCATTCTTGAAGCCTACTTGAGAACCATGAAGTCACCTGTTTAGATTTTTAATTTGAAGTTGAAAATTTAAGTCATAATTTACCGAACGTAAATTTTTCACTTTAGATCAACATTTTCATAACTTTCATCACAGTTACGAAGCTGATTATTTTATGCATAAAAGTACTACTTATGAAAATTCAGTTGCAAAAAAAGAAACTCGATAAAACCCTCTACTTTTTTTTTTAGATTTTTTTTAGGTTGGTCAGGTCGAAAATTTTCAAACATTCAGAAAAAAATTCATAACTCGAAAACTATGAAAAGTCGCGGAACATACATGGGGGTGATTCGAATACCCCACGATACGAGGGACCGAAATTTTATTTTTGGACGTCAATGTTCCGGCCACCCTGTATAGACTACAGAGAGTTCCAACACGTCATCGTACCGTATTTAAAAAATAAAAAAATTATTACAAAGGGTTTGGAAAATATAAAGTGGATTAAAGACATGTGTGCAAACTGTGAAGTGATCGACATAGGTGAGAAGGGATGTCCTAATTTTGCAACATTAAAGAAAAAGTTCTGTAGAAATAAAAGTGATTTTAACTGTGTGAACCATAAAATGAATTGTGCATTAAATAATGCGGTGTGTATTAGAAAATGGTATGTTGATAATAATATGTCTGTATTTAATCTATTTTAATTTATTTTGTCATACCTATGCAGTTAATAAAAATGATTAATTAATTTACTTATGGTTGTTTTATTTAAATGTTTTCAGGGTAACTTAATCATCAAACTTTAAATTATCTGCAGCAAAATGATATTACTTACAAAATTTGAAATACCTACATCATGATTTAAAACGATTTATTGTAATAAAAAAACTGTTAGCAAATAAACACTATATTATATATCATTAGACTAGAGCTAATTTAGAGTTCGAGTATAAATAAGTACCTAATACAAAATAAAACATAATTTAAATTATAAAAGAATATAATTTTATTTACTTTTTCATATTATTTACAATTATTAGAAACTAATTATAACTACCTACCCATTAATAATAACAACTGCCACTACATAGTTTATTTAATGTTCGCTTTGTGTATACCTACCTACATTCTTAACTTACAAACTTGTGATGTATGAACATTATTCCGATTGTATAAAAGAAATTAATAGTATCTACATACAAAAGTTAATTACGATAAAACTTAAATATTTGATATTTTAATAATTTATACATTTAAAACCTAAGATGAATAAACACTAAAGAATAAGAAAGCAAATAAATGTCAAAACTTTTGCTGTACCAACTAGATTATACAAAGCAATTATTATTATTTTTTTTTTAACTTACCTACTTACCTACCTGCTAAGTTAACTACAGTAAAACTTACATATTTGATATTTTAATAATTTATACATTCAAAACTTCCTCAACATAAAAACCTAATATGTATAAACACTAAAGAATAAGAAAGCAAATAAATGTTACATACCTAATAATATTACTACAAATCTTACACATTATCTTATGAAGTAGGTACTTACAAAATAATGACACATGTTAATAATAACAACTGTCCCCACAAAGTTTTCTCGATATTTTGTTAATTAACGATTGCGTTTCCTCCATTACATGGTCCACCAATTCAGTCACTACATACTGCGCACTTAACATTACCACACCCTGATTGTCACTTGCAGGTTCTTGCTGTTCACTGATATCCAACACTTGTACCTGGATCAGTCGTAAACCTTTTTTCTTCTCATTGTTTATAACGTATGATTCACATGTAGGCAGAGATGACTTCTGTTTTAGACACTCCCTTCTGGCTCTAGGTCTCTTGTTGGCGGGTCCGTAGTCTCGTCTTCTAGGTTCCATATTAGCAGGTGTTTGTTGTTCTGGCAAATCTGGGATATGCCAGCTTAAACTCGGAGTCGGAAAACCTTGAGCGTATTGTGAGAAGTCGATAATATCTGGAGAATCACACATTATCAATGATCTGAAACAAATGAAATAATAATTAATTATAATTACATAATCAACATGATGCAATAATGTTATAAATACATGGGTACTTGTACAATACTTACAATTCGTTTCGTTTTTATTCAACGTGATATGACTGCTCCGGCTAACTGCCTTGTGATGTATGATCAAGTAGTTATATTAATAAGAAATGCAAACTCCTAACATTGCACTGTAATCAATTTCATGTTTTATCACGTTCAACCTGATGGGCAACATGAAGCGACAAGTGTGCGAACGGTATTGTATTACACAAACCAGTCATCGCAATGCGCTTTGTCAGCGGGAGTGGAAATGAAACAGATTTATGAACTAAAATATTATATTTATTTAAGTACATGTTTAGTAGGTACATACATTTTTTACAGTTCGTTCAAGCGATTTTGACTTGTATTGCGTTGGTTGCGTGAAAAATTACAGCTGCAGTGAACGGTAACCACGTTTTTTGCTTTTAATACCATCCTTATGCCTACTGAATAGAAGTCAAAATCGGTTGAACAGACTGTAAAAAGTTTAAATTAATTTATGTCTAATCATATTTCAAATAGAATATACACTTAAAATTATGGTAATGCATTACATAAATATATTTGCATTACCCCAAGCTAAAGTAGATACTTTATCAAATGATAGCAACCGTTTGTCATCATTGCTTGAAAGTGCAATTTTATTTACGTCCTGAGTGAATATTTCATGTTTTATTGATCTAAACAATACATTTTTTTTGCGAATAACATTGCAATTATTGTACAAAACATTTTTATAATCTAACATATTAAAATTTTTGGTTATACATTTTTTTGTACCTTTTGCCTTTTTAATAGTTTTGTTTAACGTTTTAATACAATAAAGCTTTGAGCGCAGTCCTACGAATTCTTTGATAATGTTACCACCCATTTCATCCTTAAACAGTCCTGGAACCTTCTTATTAATAATTGGTAAGTTATAGTCATTGTTACAGTCATAATTACTGGTATCAAAATATTTTAGAAAATGGAGCTTGAAGTCTTTATAAACGTCATTGCTCTGTACATCATATACTAGACTATCTGTGTCAGTATAGCACAATTCAATTCGGTTACCATAAAAAGGTTTTATGATAGAGTAGTGAAAGTCATACATGTGAGTCTTAGATAATTCTAATACTGCAAACCCTATGTATATTGGTTTATTAAGTATAATACGCACAGGTTTCATTTGGATTGCCACTAGATCATCAGAAAATACAGAGGCGCTATGAAAATATGGGCTGGCTATCAATTTTTCAGCACAAGTAGTCTTTTTTGTTTTATTGGTCGAGTCACACCACTTGTTTACTAACTTAACGTCTATTCGATGTTCATTATTTTCCAGCGTCTTTCCAAAAATACTATTGTTCAATAATTTGAAAAAGTCTTGTTCAAACGTTGACTCTGCTTTTTGCCGTAACTGAGTGTTAATATCAATATATTGCTTTAAAAAACAACTTTGCTTAAATGTAATAGCGCGATGGATCCTTCTCAATACTAAACCGTGCTGTAAACATTTTTTTAAATGTATGTAATGAATAACATAGTGATATTTATCGTACAAATTTGGTATTAACTTTTTATTCTTACCACCAGGTGGCAAGCATTTTTCTGGACAAAAGGGAAAGTCATTGTGTTCCATGTGTAAATTCTCCGGATATATTAAATCAACTTCAAGAATGTATCCGTTTTCTGCAGTATCACTGATATCTGCTAAGTTCAATTGTAAAAAATCAATTTCTTGTCTATTCATAAATCTAAAATCGGAATAAGGTAGGGATTGACACATGCTATAACCATATAAATTGTTACAATCTAAATAAATGATAAATGAATTTGGACGAGTTGGATCGTAAGTATCTAAATATTTATGATTGGCTTTGACATGTCTTTTGGAACACATACAAACTCCTCCTCGAATACCTTTTTGTATCATTCTAAAAATTTCAACATCACTAATCAATTCTAATTGAACTCCTGTTTTTAAAAGCATTGCATCAAAAGATAGACTTGGTGCTGTAAGATAGAACGCGGGATCGAGATTGTAATGCAGTTTACAAGTTTTTCGAAAATTTTCAAATACATCTGTTAGCAACAGAACATCTGTTTTGAGATATAAATCTGTGTACATACCCATGTTTTGAATATTAAACACTGACCAAACAGACCGAGCGTGCTCATAGTCTTCGTCGGTAATTGTCTCATTAGTTAAGGAGTTGAAAAAATATTTTTTAGAGGGTAAACACGTATCTTCATAACGTTCCCATTGAGACATATAGTCATATGGATACACTCCTTTACGAGTGAGTAGGTTAAATTGTTTTTTATTAGGAAAATGAGATTTCAATTGCTTAAAGTCTTGGTTTTTCATTGTACTAGCCAACTTTTCTAAGCTAGTTCCTAAAAACTTGAAAGAGTCTACAAACCGAACCTGAATGCTTTCCCCAGTAGAAATCGGAATAAACTTAGTGAATGAAATATAGTTTTCTTTTGTTTTAGGTATCACTTTAATAGATCCAGGAGCTTCACCTAATTCTTTTATGAAAAGGTGGCAATCGTAACCGGACAAATTATGAAAAAATACTGGCAAAAATGTTGGTATTTTGTATTGTAAGTTACAGTAACTATGAGCTGCGCCACGATATTTACCAGTCAAGTGACAATGATCGCGAACCCTGTCGCCGAACAAGAAGTGTTCACAAATATGACATGTTATCGCGTTTTCAAAGTCACGAGCATTATCATTTGAATAAATCATAGGAACACTATTTTGTAAAATATCGTAAATTTTTTGTGCATCTTTATAGATAGACTTTACAAAATTTGATACACAATCCGAACCGCGATAAGAAAAGTAACGATTGTGGCATTCATCTAGCGTACACGTTATATGATAAGCGTAAGCTACAGGCACATGTCGCTGTCGTGTTACAGTACTCGCCTTAGTGGGGTCAGGGTCACAAGATTCATACCGTTCTAGCATTGTTTCAAAATCTGCGTATATAACAAATGGTACGAATTGCTTTCTATTATAATTTTTAAACTGTATGAAAGAACCCTTTGGAGGTAGTTCAGTGGCGACACCTCCACAACTATGTGAATTAAGATTATCACATGAATTAAAAAACATTAAACAAACGTCACAAAAGTACAGTTTACTGTGGTGTTTTGTTATTTGATTCTTAACAAGTCGCGACAGGTCTTTAATGAGACAGTAATGTGACAAATCATTTCTTTCTAAATAAAGTAAATGAATCACCTTTCCGTTCAAAGCTTTTGGTTTGTAAAGCGGTCCTATGATAGTATTGTTTTTTAAACCATAAATGTAAATGCAAATTTCGGGGTTATTCACTTCGAACCGCGCAATATCTGAGAAATTCACTGGAAATGACATGCCCTTTACATTTAACACGTTACGAAAATCAGGGTAAGAAGATACTCTTTCAGAATGAGTCTTAGCTGGATATAAAGCAGCTACAACAGACCATAAAAAACAATAGTCATCATTATTGCGGATATTAACACATGCTTTTTTAGATTTTATTGCAGAAGGCAATTCGATAAAGCCTGAACCACGCAAAGGTTGATATTTGTTAACATTGACTTCCAAATGAGAACTGCTCAAGAACGTCCATCCACTGTCTCGATCCTGAAATTCTTCTATCTTTTTTTTAAAAGTATTTTTGACTTGAGACAATAGTGAATCAAATTCATAATTCTGATGTAGAGTTACGTTTTTTGTGGCAAATGATTTCATCTCCTGAGAATCATTTTTAAACATTAAAAACAAAGCAAAATATTCAAAATTAACTTTTATACAAGTATGTTCTTTAAGAGACATGTCAATTAAAGTTTTAATTCTGTCCAAATTATTATTAAGAAATGGTTCCAGAGAACAATTCTCAGACGGATCGGTAATTCTATAAGAAGCTATACGATTACGAAATGCAGAATGTATTATTTCAACACCTTCACAAAAATGCGAAATGTTTTTGTTTTTATGATTAGTACTACGTAAATGACCTATCCAGTGACTGCGCTCAACTGATGTGTTACAAACGGTACAGAAAGGCATTTTAGATTATAATTACGTCAACTAATTTTGTACGCTTAATTAGGATTAGATTAACAATACTAGTAGATTCTGCAATAATCAATACAATTAATTTGGTGTCCCCAGCAATTTAAAGCCAACTTATTTTAAATTCACACTATCCCTATAAAAGACAGGCTCGGAATTGTCAAATAATTCGTGAGTTCGTCTCATAAACCTTTGCAGCCCGTCCCACTGGGGAGTGTTGCGATCTAGTTGTACTTTTAACGCGACCTGGGCTTTCTTCCATCGTTCTTCCATGGGGGTAGAGACAACTTCGTCTTTCGAAAATACCTTGATTTCCACGTAGAACTCTCCTGTAAGGTCTGCCGCTCGCCGTACTTTGCCGTTGGCAACACGGGTGATGAGCGATGAACCGAAGTCCCCGCTTGAGGTCGTCGTCTTTTGATCGTCCTCCAAACCAAAGAGGTCCGTGCTCAAGATGCCTCTTTTACTGTAAACAATTACACATTTTATTTATAATAATTTGCATTTATTTCTTAAATAACGAAATTAAGGAGTATTATACACTTCTGTTGAATTCTATGGGGAATTAATAGCGTAATACATATTGGGATATAATAATTTCATGTAACTGTCATCATTCCTGCATTGAATATGATCGGAAATTGATTTACAGTTCTAAATTCACTAACCATCATGTACCAGTGCGTATATCATTTTAAATTACCACAAACACCTAAACATAGAAGCAGCAATATAAATTACCTTGACTTAGAGTCTGATGAGTAGTCGGCGCTTTCAGGTGCTTGGCGCTTCACCACATTTTTCTTAGGCTGTTTTTTCGTCACCTTGGCTACTGCAGCAGTAGGCCTTTGTGATTGGTATTCTGATTCCGTGTCAGACCTTAAATAGAACACACTAAGATTAATTTTTTAACTGTAACCAACCTCAATAATTATGGAGAGGAGAATGTTAATGGGATATAGATTACTAGAAGATGGCATGGATGGTATGATGGGGATAGTTACGTCAGCCAGCAGGTAAGAACCAGGTCCGTAGCTGACTAGCGATTAATCACATTATCAAATTAATTTGATGATAGTTAGACCAGCCGGCAGGCAAGAACCAGGTCCGTAGCTGACTAGCGATTAATCACATTATCAAATTAATTTGATGATAGTTAGACCAGCCGGCAGGCAAGAACCAGGTCCGTAGCTGACTAGCGATTAATCACATTATCAAATTAGTTTGATGATAGTTAGACCAGCCGGCAGGCAAGAACCAGGTCCGTAGCTGACAACTATGTTAAACTTAGTAGGTAGTACTTACTCACATTTTATAGTTGTAGGATGATGTAGATCACTGGAAGATACTGGAGCGAATGTAATTTTATGATTAAAATTCGTTGGTTTTATACATAAAAAATACCATTTCAGCAATATTTACCTCATAACAAAATTAAACCTTAACTACAATACTCACGGTTGTATGAGTAATTTATGATACTTACGTCTAATTAATCCGTAGTGATTGAAAACCTTTCTGTCAAATTGCAATTTTCGTGAGAAATGAAATACAAAACTAGCTTCTTACCTCGCCGACAAAGGTGAAGCCGATACCATGCTGTTACAATAGGTATTATTATAAAGTATGTATGTTTGTTTAATTAACCTTGATATAAAATTTTGAATGACATCACACTCATGAAAATAATAAAATAGCATTTTTGAGAGCCAGAAATCAGGATATACATAAGTATGTAAAATCCTTACAAAATTTGTTGTATGCAGAACAATCAACGTGAGCAAACTCGCGTTAAAAACTTAGTTAATTTTATGTTGCAGTTAAACTCAAAGCGAGTGTAAAATCGTCATATTTATTTATTTATTTATTTATATATACTTTATTGTACACCAAAAAAATACAAAACAAAAGAAAACATGTACACTTCAAAACATACAATGGGCGACCTTATCGCTTTCCGCGATCTCTTCCAGGCAACCTTACATACATACTACATCATACTACACATCATTGTCATACTACTAAAACTAACAAACTTTAATAAATCCTTTCATGCAAAGGATGTCGGTTTCTAAATTCAGCAATGGGAATGGGATGGGCTTTTCAAAGATTTCCTAGACTATAACCAGCTAATTACAAAAAAAAAAAAAAAAAAAATATAATAAAAAAATAAAAAAAATATAAAAAAATAAGGAAAGAATCACTCATTTATAATAAGCTAGCGGAATTGGTAATATTCTTATTTAAGAAACACCCCCAGTTTGACGAAAATCATTAGGTATAGGAAGTTCGCGCAAACTCGAATTTTAATTACGGACTACAACATGTACAGCGATCGTCTTACAATACAATAAAGTTCGACTAAGCAAATTAATGCATGATGCAATGTTGCTGACTTCGACATTGTAAATGATAATGTATACACACACAACGGCTGCCTGATACGTTTATCGTCAGGCGGTTCACGAATGAGTACAGTGCAGCGGCGAACCGTTGAACGGCGCAACACCGTTTTGACATTGGCTATACGGCAGTTTAGACGGGAAACGGCAAGTGTATAAGTATGCGAAGCCAGCAGTATGCTCCGACAGCAGAATGTGAGAGAACTACTCAATACATTATTTGTATGTACGGGTTAGGTTGTATCGTCTGTTTGAATTTAATTTTAAATTAAAATTTGGATGTCCTCGAGCCAATCTGGTCACTAAAATAGAATGTGCGCTATTTCTTACTTTCGTGGAGAGACGTGAGACAAACTGTCCCATATTTTAGTTTAATGTTTACGGTATCCTAAAGTTCAGATATCCTTGGTACCCCAATCTGGGGTCATAGAAATAGAATGTGTGTATGCCTGTAGGTGTATGCTTATTCTTGCTTTATGAAGAGACAAGAGGCAATCTGTCCTGAATTTTAGCTTACTATTTTCATATAGTTCGATTAGTTAACAAACTGTGTGTGAAACTTCTTGTTATAAAACTTGACAACCAAAGTAGTGGCTTAGTGGTCAATCCGAGAATCTGCTGTAGTTGATCGAGGTAAAACATCGGTATTCATTAGTCACTATAAACAAATAGTTCACTTTATTAAACTTTCAGACCAACAGCTAAAAGAGTTTAACTTTTAGTTACATAACGGTAAACGGTAGATTCGCAGGGATCGACCTAATGCAACCAAATAAGATTTTAAAAGTGGAATAGGGCTTAAACCGCAAAGTTTGTAGATCCATCATTTATGTTATTAGCTATTTCTAAACCACTTTCGTTCCATTCGCAACCAAAAGTGATTCAAAAAGTGGAGTAGCGCCCAAACCACACTGACAAATGTTTCTGTTTCATCGCGACGAATAGGCCGAAGTGGAGTAGACGCCGTTCCAATATTTTACCTCCATATGATGCAGGATTTCATATTTCACCTTCCGATCGGTGGAATAGGCGCTAAACCACATTAGGATTTCATTTATATTAGTGGGCATTCTAATCCCACCGAGAGTGACGAGGCGAACAGAGTGAGCCGACGGAACGGCAGGTGTGGATTAGAGTGCCCAATAATATCCTACTATTGACCAAATTACATTTACAATCAAGTTACAATCATAATCGAGATTTTAATTACATTTTTTATGCGAATTCTATTAATAATGATTTTATATTATTTGGAAGATAGTAAGTAAGTACTTATTGTGTCTAAACATTGCTATTTATGGGGTTTTAAAATAAAATAGTCAAACAGAAATTCAGACAAAACTCAATTTTTTGCCTAGACTTGGCCATTATATAGCCTGGGGCGCGAGCACGTCACGCGCGAACAATATATAAAATAAAACATAGGTGTTTGATAATCGCGATGTGTTTTGAAGAAGCCATAGTAGTTATAGTCGAGTAGACTGTGAGACGTTGTTCAGCGTTGTTATTAACCGAAACCTATTCAATAAGAAGAGATAACCGATTGCTAAAAGTGAGCCTGGCTGCATTGATATAAAAAGCAGTAATATATAAGTCAATGCCTGGCTGACTAGAATTTAACCCCTAGAATAAAACGACGTGCGGATTATAAGTAGGTACCTACTTACCTAATAATTCATTGCAGGATGTAGGCACCTACCTACCTACGCGTTGCCAATAATACACAACACCATAATCACATTACTATAAGCACACTTGAATTTGGATGAAGTGATAAGTTCACGCTAAGCACTCTCATTACCACATGGATGCGCATTGAGTTATTTTTACCTTACGTACTTATTTAACTCGTAACGCGTCACGTATGCGCCACCAGCTTAACTAGTCGCAGCGAATAACAAAAGAATATTCATCAAACCATCGTCATGCATTTAGACAAATGACCAAATTCAACAGTTCAAGTGACAATTTACTGACACAAATACGCTGCGCGCGCACTTCACTTCGCTGATACGTTCACCTGGATTCGGTGAAATGCATAAGTGATCACATCACATCACGCACTAACGAATTGAGTTTTTTTACTTTCTAGTTACTTATTTAACTTGTAACGCGTCACGTATGCATTACGTAGGTACACATTAAGAAAATGCAATACTTAACTAGTCGTTGCCAATAACAAAAGAATCAAATTATTACTAAATTCAACGAACACACATATGACAGTGAAGTGATGTTGCTAGGCGTCGAGCTGAATCACGGGAAGGGAAGTGGAAGTGATCGCCCCCCCCCCTCGCGCAAGCGTGTTAGGATTTTTTTTTTTTTAATTTTCCGTCATTGATGGCTATGTCCATATGCCTTTAAGCCTATTCGTATTCGGGTTAAGACAGTAATTACCACCTATTTATTTCAATGCTTTTAGATATTGTAATGTCTAAATCCAACTGTCTTTGTGCATCTAAAAAGTCCTTAAACTACACGGTTTTTTACTAACTAGGTAATTACTGCTTTATCGTGTCACGCATGCGCACTAAGAAAATGCCTAATAATACCTATTTAATCTTGTAAGTATTTTTTTCTCTTTACACGCACCTAGAGCCAAGAATTAAAAAGTTTTTACAAAAATCCATAAAATATGATACCTACTTTGTGAGAGACTGGCGTGGCGTCCATATTATGATAGGTACCCTGTGTGACAGACGACCAGGCTCTCACCCTGAATGTAATATATATTGTTTATTGTAGATACATAGCTACTTCACTATTCGTTGCCAATAATAAAAGAACATTCATCAAAATATCATCATCATCAACAAACTTTACAAAATTCATTGAACAGTTGAACCATCTCACCCTGCCGAAGCGCATGCGTGAGAATATCACCCTGGTCTGACGACTAACCAACCACGGCACGTCGCGCCGTGAAATCGCCCCTAGCAACGGAGAACTCCGTGAACGTCAATACGCACGCGCGTGAAACAACCTCACGCGGAATGCTGTCATTCATTGTCATGTCATTAGTATCTTATGACAAATTTTTTAAACGTTCAGCAGCACCCAAGTATTGACGTATTTGAGAGTTTAAGAGACAATAAGTACCTACATAGCTATTTATTTCAATGCTTTTAGATTTCAATCTCACCTCTTAGGTATGGATATTGCGTACACAAGAGGTGAGATTGAGCAACTTCATAAATCTGTCTGTGCAAGTATTCAGTGATTGGTGTATTGTTCGTTTACCTAAGCACATAATACTTACGTAAAAAGCACATAGTTAGTAATATCCCACCATCTAGATAAACCACAGTACAAGATACAAACCTTATAACATAAATATAGAAGCACATCAATAATGTAGTTATGGGTGCTGTTAATATCTTTAGAACTACACACAAATTGCGCCTCTCTTGCTAACAAGAAATTCATAAATTCATGTTGCTTTAAAATCGAATTTATGTTTTCCTATGTACTATTTTACACACTGAGTCTACATCTGTCATCCAACTCTCCTGTCGCAGGTCTGCTGGAAGAAATTTCTTATGATACAAGCTTTACTTTATTAGGTTGTTTAGTGGGTACATCGGTACATAAGTTAATAAAATTTATTCATCGAGTATCACATCAAATAACATTGCTAATACATAGTTTCTACTGCATGGTGAGCCAGCAGCAGCCTCCTCAACTTCTTTATGCCTGGTGAGAACGGATTAGCATCTGTCAAATGTATGTGTGGACTGCACAGCTCCACTGAAAATAATGGTAAGCATTTATTAATATATTTATTTTTTATTTGTTTTATTTAATTCCTACACATAATGAGAGTATATTTTTTTAAATCAATATTGAACCACTTATTAAATCACATGGGCCAATTCCTATATTTTGAGTACCTACAGTGATTGTAATGTAATTCTTAATTTCATGCTCCATGCCCGTTCATTCCATATCCTAATTTATTTTCTCCAGAATGTGTTTATAAAATAAATATAGTGTGTGAAATGATGACCTTGGAAAGCAGCCACATTATTGAGTGTTCCTTTACAGTCTTGCCTCAGCAACAACATCAAAGAGGCTCTTCTGCAGCTGAGAGATAGAATATAATTATCAGATTAATAAAATTTACTCCCCTCAGCTATTGGGACAGGACAGATTTTATTATGGAAGCTTGTGACATTCTGCATCGTTCTCACATGTATAATATTTCAACATGATGATGTAACCACTATTTTGTAACCATATTTTGATTTAAAAGAGTGTCCGTGGAGTTTCTTGCGCGTTCTTCTCCTTATGTACCTAATATGCTTTGGAATGGGCGATTACCTTGTTTGTTCTGACTGACCAACCCAATGACAACAAAATTCAAAAGTGCTTGTAATTGTAAACACTCGCCTGGTTAACTTTCTAGAAAAACATCGTTTGGTCTCAGATAGACAGTTTGGGTTTCGCAGGGGTAAGTCCACCGAGGATGCCGTGACACTTCTTGTTAATGGAATAGCGTCTCACACGGAAAACAGAGATAAGTGCATCGCGGTTTTTCTTGACCTGGCAAAGGCGTTCGACGCAGTGTCCGTGGTTTTACTTCTGAGGAAACTGGAGACACTGGGAATCCGAGGAGTTACTTACGAATGGTTCAAAAGCTACCTCACAAACCGCGCGCAGTTTATAAAAATAGATAATCTCTGTAGTCAACACCTCCCTATAAACTATGGAGTCCCTCAGGGCAGCATACTGGGTCCCACGCTTTTCACGCTATACATAAACGACATTTCTAACCTAGAATTAGATAACGCCGAAATAATAACCTATGCGGACGACACGGTGATTCTGTTTTATGACAAGTCGTGGGACCTTGTGTATCGTCGTGCAGAGGAGGGTATGACCTTTATTGCAGAGGCACTTGATAATAACTTACTGTCACTTAACGCTGATAAAACGAAGTACATCGCCTTTTCGAAGATCTCAACCTCTAGTCCTCCAAACGACCTACAACTGATAATACACACCTGTCGTCCTTTGTCAAGTCCACAACTTGCGAACTGCACATGCCACCCGATTGAACGCACCTCGTCTGTCCGATATCTGGGCGTCACAATTGACTCGAGGCTTTCCTTCTGGCCACATATCGCCGCTTTAGCCGGCAGAACTAGGAAATTAATTTTCGTAATGAAGAATCTTCGTGACTGCCTGCCTCCAGATCTTTTGAGAAAGGTCTACCTTGCTATCTGTCAGCCCATAATACAGTACTGCATCTCTGTCTGGGGAAGTGCCGGAAAAAGCCACATGATTTTTATTGAGAGAGCTCAGAGGGCACTTCTGAAAGTCAGTTTTAGAAAACCTTTCCGTTTCTCTACTGATGAGCTCTATAAAGAAATCCAAGTCCTCCGCGTGAGGCAACTTTTCGTTTTAACAGCAACCGTCCGCACTCATAAGACCCTTCCCAAAAGAGCTGACTATTGTGCACTGCTGACAAAGCGGGTGTTCAGAATACCAACTCCACCTGCGAAGTCCCTATTGGCCAGACGGAGCCCAGCTTACTCTCACCCACACACATATAATAAAGTCTGCAAATCAATGGACATCAAAGACTTGTTAATCACTCGCCTAAAAAGTGTACTAAAGAAATGGCTTCTGGAACTCTCATACACCGAAACAGAATCACTTGTCTAACGTTTTGTCGACAAGCCAAAGTGCCAGCACACAACACACAACATCCCTCTCTCACACTCACCCTCTCAGTCACTCACACAAACACACCCCCACGCACACACCCCCACACTCACACACAACACAAGACATGCCTTACTGAACTAGCCTTCGAATTGAATATGACACATTCATTTATGCTCAATCGCACTCCGACCCACAAGATACAAGCCTTGCTTAGTTTGTGGGCCAACGGTCAAACCATTTTTTTTGTGATGTACAAAGTTGAAATTTTGTGTTTATGTAAGTCTGTTTCATCACCTTTTCTTTGCCAAAAATAAACTTAAGTATAAACTTAAGTAAACTTAAGTTAAGTTAAATTGGTTTCTTTGAAATAAATGCTTTGGACTTTTGAGTTTGTCAAGATAGCCGAAATGTCGTAACATACAAATGCGTTTCAACTAAGAATAGGAATGACCTTGCGCCATATTGTAAAGATTTAGCAAAACAGCATCTCGTTTACACATTAATTGCAAAGTCAGTGACATATTTTAACAAAAACAAATTCCAAAAACAGAACTAAAATGGATAAGGATAACGCTACAAAACTTTGCAAGCCCTAGATTTCTAGCTTCAGTTGACAGTTTGAGGTCATTGACGTTCCTATTCTTAGTTGAAACGCATTGTACGACATGTCATTAGATTATGTTCAGCTCCAATATAAATCCTAAGAGATATCGTCATTTTAAATCACACGCTCCCGCTGACATTAAATCGTGCCATTATGTCTTACTTACTATCACATTCACGATTGTAGCGCACTAATAATTCTGTGACTGACAAAGATTCATTTGTTTAACAATCTAAATACTGTTAATTACACTTTGGATAATTGAAAATAGTTTTTTTTCTTGATGTCAGTCATTAAATTGTGCCAGCCAGAGACCGACGCACGCTTCCACCACAGATGATAAAGTTTAGTAATCTTTGTCTATGGATGGATTATTTTACTAAAAATATCACTGACAATGTAGTTACTAAATTCAAAAATTCTTTTGTTTATTTCCAGCATAGTGCAGTTGTTTTTGGAATTTAGGGAGGATGCGCAGTGGTAGCCAGCGAAATTCAATTTTTTTCGGGTTTTTTGTAATTTGCAGGTCCGTGTCAGGTTGTATCTTGGTTTATAATACGCGACAGTAAAACATATGTGGTTACATAATATTATTATACCATAAGAATCATCAACATATCTCTCTAAGTTAGATTTGCCGATTGATTTGATTTTTTTTAGTTCGTAAAATAACAATATAATTTTTAAAATTCAATTCAAAGTTTTCAGTTTTTGAATCTGTTTTCGAACACCATGAAAGTAGCCGCCATGTTATTACGTCATACCGCTGTGTAAATTAGAAAGTGTCAATGTCAACTGTCAACATTATAAAGTGATCGTTTACACTACCAACTCACGTCATGACCACAGAGCAATATGGCGTCCTAGCGTTTTCGCGCGAAATATGAAAATGTAAAATTTTAATGCATTTTTATGGCACTTGTCGATTGAATAAAAATTTTGTTTTTTTTTCAACAACCACAGAGTGTATCACTGAAGTATTTATTTAACTGCCCACACCACGTAAACTAGCAAATAGAAATTATAAAGGTATTGCTGGAAAGGTATTGAAGGAATACAGGATAATAACGCGGAGTCGGCGCCGCGGAGTCACGGTCGCACGCAAGTGAAAGAAAAGAAATGTGAGGGAAAGAGAAGAGAGAGATAACACTTACTGTCAAATGTCAGTTACTGTGAGTGTGACTTTCTTGTTGGATGGACATACTTGACATTGACATTTTGTCGATTTTTTTCTGCGTTTAATTTCGTCTGATAAATACGTTTTGTTATAGGAAGTTTTTTTTTCTTAAACCTCAAAATTATCGTACATTTAACGTAATTTCGACATACACTATCGTACATCGTATCGTAGCCCCCATAATTATCGTCGTTAGCAACCCTGATACACGTTTGAAATTGTTCGGTTAATAATCACTACACGATCACTATCGGCTCACGGTGTGAGCCGGAATTCTATATCTATGGTGTGAGCAGTTTCACTCTGTGGCCTGGCGGGAATTCTCGTCAACTAACTGATTCAAAACCATAATTATCGTTTGGAAACTTGAAAAAAAAGTAAAAATAAAAAAAATACGTTTTGAAAATTTCATAAGTACCGCGCAGATTCTGTACTTGACCAACAACGCTGTGTCAAGTTTTTCTGAGAGAACAGAATTTAAAATTCTTGCTGGCAATAATGGTGGCTCGCGCTGCGTTTTGCTATAACTAAATAAATGAAAGTTTGAATTTAGTACCTACTTGGAATTAAGGTTGATGCGCCAGGGTAGCCAGCGAAATTCAAAATTATTATTATTATGATATTATTCATATTTTGATAACGCTACTAATTCGTTAGTTCCAATTAAAGCCACCGGGTCAAATATACTACGAGCACTATACCACGTGGAGTCACGATTGTGAAACTCAATTTTAGTTGTGTCAAAATTTTTTCTTAGAGGTTTTTTTTGCATAATAGCTCTAAGATTCTCATAGAAAAAAGTAAGGAATTTTAGTGATAGTTTAGTTAGTTTAGTTCGGTGTACAACAGAATCGGCACCATTGCTCTGTGGTCATGACGTCAGTGGCCAGTGTAAACAAACACTTTAAATATACGCTGATCAGTTGACAGTTGACATTGACACTTTTTAATTTACACAGCGGTATGACATACATAACAACATGGCTGCTACTTTCATGGTTTAAAAAACTGAACTGAACTGGAAAACAGATTTAAAAAACTGAAAACTTTGAATGGAATTTTAAAATTTATATTCTTATTTTACTAACATTTTCCGACTGCTTTTTGCCTAGCTATCTAAATAATACATTTTTAGATTTTTTCTCTTATAGAGTAAAATACCGTGAGCGTTGTTGTATTTGGTAAGTAGATCATTTTTTTATTAACCTTTCTGCAATTCCGCGAAATTCAAATTTTCTTACTTTTTTGCAATTTGCAGGTAAGTGTTAGGTTGTACTTATGTTGATTAAAATATAATTCGCGACCGTAACTAACATGGCTTTACAGAATTATAATCTTTAGAATCAGCAATACAACTCCATAAGTTAGAATTGACCTCAAACCTCATGATTTCATGAAATCGCTAGATTTGAAGTCAATTCTAACTTGTTCTATTGCTGATTCTAATGATTATAATTCTGTAATGCCATATTAGTTACGACCGCGAATCATATTTTAATCAACAACCTGACACTGACCTGCAATCCTGCGAATTGCAAAAAAACATAAGAAGATTTGAATTTCGCGGGCAATTTTTTAAAAAATTTAATATTACGGTAATATTTACTTCCACTTTGACTGTAGAGTCTAGACATTAGTATACAAAACGCCAAAAACTTTTGGAGTTGGCAACACTGATATAGTGATATTTTAGTAAAAGTTTGGTGAGTTTATTTTTTCCTAAGCGGCAACACTGCTGTACTGTGTCAAATTTAGGCGGTTTTGTTTTCGTAAGTTAAGACTTTTCCAGTTTTCTGATAAACTTAGTAAAGTTTGTGTTGTTTTTTCGATCTTCTCTTGTCAGTATTGAAAGGATGCATATGTACGTTTCCTGTTAGTGACATCGGACTCCAAAAGTGGCTCAAGATCTCCACAAACTGTGCACGTGCCAGAAACACCTTGAAAAAGGTACATCAGTACAACGATGAGAAGTATTAAAGGCTCAAAGTTTGTCTTACCATTGTTTCGGGCGAGGAAATTACTACAGGATTAGTCACAAAAGTTTACAAAGGTTCGTACAATCACTACCTGCTAATCTTGAAAAAGGAGTAAGTAATTACATAGATTTAATTCCAACACCCACTCAAGTTTTCTTGCCAGCATTGCTTAACTGAGCTTCTGACAGGCAGTCCAACTTTAAATATATGAATTATTGTCATATTGAATTAGGCTGACTGCAACCTACAATGTTAATGGCAAACATTATTGATTACCACTTTATCACCCCTTACATTTATGTAAAACGAGACTTTCAACATTATTATAAAGAATATGTGTTAATGTAAGTATACATTTCTTTTTTCAGATGAAATTTTATCAGAATTATTCAATTACACAAAGTCAATATTTTTTTTTTAAATTAACGTAGGTACCACCACTTACACCAAGTTCAATTCAAGTGTTATTTGTTTCAGCTCATGCTGATGGAAGAGAAGTGAGTTCCACACTCGACGAAAACACTATCTGTTTGAATGAATGAATGGTGCTAGTTTAAATAGTAGAAGGGAAACCCTTACATCCTGTACATCACGTTCACAACACCAACGTTTTTGGCAAGAAGCCATACAAAAATTAAAAGAGATATATTTATATATACTATTTATTTTTGGTTACAAAAGTAGGGAGACAGTAGTGCCTTCATAATAAATTTAATTTTAACACTTCCAAATTATCTAAAGTTGTGTTTTTAATGTTTCCTAAATAATAAAAAGCCAGCCATTATGCCTAACTAGGTACTCATTTGACTTTCTTTCTTGAGAGAAACACACAAAAAGGAAATGAAAAAGACCATGGGATAAAATTAATCATTTTCAACTGATATTGTAATATAAATAAATGATTATAAGACAGAGATGTATTCAGAAATAGGAAAATCTCTGAGAATGCAAAATGAAGTATATCATCAAGTTGAAATTATTTTGCACACTATATTAATATAATAAACTTATTCTGGAGAAAATAAATTAGGCCACGGAATGAACAGGCATGGAGCATGAAATTAAGAAATGTTGAATTGTACTCCAAATATAGGAATTGGCACATGTGATTGATTCAGACGCTGATCTTTTAGTGTTTATAAACAAATCATAGCGCTATACTTGTTGAAAGTATTGGTGCACATACTATACTGATGATAATAAGAATAGTAATTCTATTATAATAATATATGGTTCAATATTGATTTTAAAAAAATTACTCTCTATGAGTGTAGGAATGAAATAAAACAAATAGTAATAAATGCTTACCATTATTTCCAGCGGTGGCAGTCCACACACACCCAACCACATGCCAATCCGTTCTCGCCGGCCATAAAGATGTTGAATTTCGTTGGAAGGAGGCAGCTGACTCACCGTGCAGTAGAAAATGTGTATTAGCAATGTTTTTTAATGTGATATTGATGAATAAATTTTATTAATTTATGTATGTATACACACTAAGCACAACTTAATAAAGTAAAGCCTATTTTGTGTCTTGTACCTGTGGTGTAGCTAGATGGTGGGATATTAATACCTATGTGCTTTTTACATAGGTACTATGTGCTTAGGTAAACAAACAATCTCCAATCACTGAATTCTTACTTGCATAGGACAGTTTTATGAAGTTGATCAATCTCACCTCTTATGTAAGGTAAACTAATATCCATTGCTAAGAGGTGAGATTGAAATCTAAATGCAATGAAAAAAATAGGTAGTAGTTACTTATTGTCTCTAAACTCAAAGACGTCAATGCTTACAGACAGAGACATGGTATAGGGTGCTGAACGTTTAAACTCATTATGAAACTAATGACACTTCATATTCATGACAGCATTCCGTAACGCGCGCTGTTAGTATCACGCGCAAGCGTACTCGTTGTCGTCATGGCAACATCACTTGGGAATTGGCGTGGTCGTCATGGCAACATCACTTGGGAATAATAGGTACCTACATACCTACATTATTATAACACAGTGGGTTCAACTGTTGAATGAATTTTGTAATAGGTTTGATGACGATGATGAGATATTTTGATGAATGTTTTTAGGGTTCCGTACCAAAATGGTGAGAAAACTGCGGTGCGATGCCCTAAGGTCGATTTAGTAGGTATTATGTTAGAATTAGCTAAAAAGAGAACGTACCTACCTGTGCAACCTATAAGTGTCTGTGTGTGCCTACTCCGTTCGCAAAAGCGCACCTAATACCTATTTTATTGAAGATGCATACCTACTTTACTATTTGTTACCAATAATAAAAAAAACCGGTCAAGAGCGAGTCGGACTCGCGCACCGAGGGTTCCGTTCAGATTTCTGAAAAAGTGTGCTATGAGACATCGTTTTATTTTTCCTGTAATCTTTACATAAACTTCTATCACATAGAATAATTTCAGATTTTTCTCTTTGCAAACTTCGGAGATAAGGGGGGGGGGGAAGAATATTTTTTTTTCATTTTTCATCGTGTGGCTGACACTGGCTTGGCCACCATCAGGGATTTTACTTTTGATAACACAAAGATTTAGTCGTTAATTAGTCGAAATTTGTCGCCAAATATCAGAATTTGTCGGTCACTGGTTCAAAAGTTATAAGGGGTCATTGGTGGCCGATCTGGAGAGAGTCTCCCCAGCTTGGCCACCTTTATATCTCAAAAACTAGGGCACCTAGCGAAGATCTGTTTTCTCCCAGATTTAGTCGCTAATTAGTCGAAATTAGTCGCCAAGTCACAGATTTAATCGGGTCTTAGTTTAGAAGATATAATGAGTTCAATTTTTAAGTATAGACCAAGAGCTATAACAAAGATTTTATCGTAAACTCTTCAATCTAGCTCTTGAACTATACTTAAAAATTGAACTTATTATATCTTCCAAACTACGACCAGACTAAATCTGTGACTTGGCGACTAAATCTGGGAGGTATAAAGGTGGCCAAGCTGGGGAGACTCTCTCCAGATCGGCCACCAATGACCCCTTATAACTTTTGAACCAGTGACCGACAAATTCTGATATTTGGCGACAAATTTCGACTAATTAACGACTAAATTTTTGTGTTATCAAAAGTAAAATCCCTGATAGTGGCCAAGCCAGTGTCAGCCACACTTTTTCATCAAAAGTCGAAAACTGTGCGGCCTAAAAAAATAAAAAATGTTTGAGAATGTGCAAACAGCGTTCTTTCATAATTATGATACCCCACATGCCCTAGTAGCCCCACTTTGAATTTTTAAGACCCCCTTTCGGTCCCTGTTGCAGAAAAATTACATATACTTAAGTATTTTTATTTCTTTTTTATGTGCAAAATAGTTGGGTAAACGTCATCTAAAACTGTTCCAAATTGCAAGTTGATAGCATTAGTAGTTCTTGAGATATCCAGCTGTGACAGACAGACAGACTGAGTCACACCATAAGGGTTCCTTTTTTACCATATTGGTACGGAACCCTAAAAACCGTGTAGTTATTGAAAACAAAATGTAAGCACTAAACCGACTATAAAAATGCACACAAAGACAGTTGGATTGGACAATAAAATATGTAAAAGCATTGAAATAAATAGGTAAGTACTAATTACTGTCTGAACTCGAATACGAATAGGCATAAAAGCATATGGACATAGCCGTCAATAACGGAAAATTAAAAAAAAAAACAATGCATAGGTAGGTACCTACTGCGCCGGCGCGTGAACAGATCACTTCACGGCACGGGATTCCGCTAATAACGCTCCACTTCCCTTCCCGTGATTCAGCTCGACGCCTAGCAACATCACTTCACTGTCATATGTGTGTTCGTTGAATTTAGTAATAATTTGATTCTTTTGTTATTGGCAACGACTAGTTAAGTATTGCATTTTCTTAATGTGTAGCTACGTAATGCATACCTACGTGACGCGTTACAAGTTAATTATGTAACTAGAAAGTAAAAAAAACTCAATTCGTTAGTGCGTGATGTGATGATTTCACGCCATTCAAGTGAAGTGAACACGTGAATCGCGTGAGAAGGTGACGTCACGCGAGGGTGCACCTCGCGTGACGTCACCTCAGCGCAGCGCAGGTTGTGTCAGTAAATTGTCAGTTCACAGTCTGTTGAACTGTTGAATTTGGTCATTTGTAATATCATGACGATGGTTTGATGAATATTCTTTTGTTATTGGCTACGACTAGTTAAGCTGGTGGCGCCTATGTGACGCGTTACGAGTTAAATAAGTACGTAAGGTAAAAAAATAAGTCAATGTGGTACCTAATGAGAGTGCTTAGCGTGAACTTATCACTTCATCCAAATTCAAGTGTGCATATAATAATGTGATTACGGTATATGGTGTTTTATTATTGGCAACGCGTAGGTAGGTAGGTGCCTACATACCTATAATGAATTATTAGGTAAGTACCTACTTATAATCCGCACGTCGTTTTATTTGTGGGGTTAAATTCTAGTCAGCCAGGCTCACTCAATCGTTATCTCTTCTTATCGTCTCACAGTCTTTACTCGACTCGATCTAAGGTACTAGGTATCGCTTCTTCAAAATACATCGCGATTGGGCATACCTACTTAATATCAAACAATATTGATGGGCATTTTCTTTAGTTGATAACTTAACCATGTAGGTAGTACACAGAGTACCGAGGTACTTTGAATATAGTACCTGGGCGACCGAGCTCTGCTCGGGTGAAAATAGAGAAAACAAATTTTCCCAGATTCCCGTAAACCTCCCTATTGCAACTTTCATGGAAATCGTCAGATTCGATTTTGAGAATGTGATTGCTCATTTTTTTATTTTATTTATTGTTCGTGCTTGACGCGCTCACACCTCAGTATAAATACTTACCTACTTATGGACTAGTCTTGCAAAATAAAAAAACGAAATTGAGTTTGTGACTGAATTTCTGTTTTGAAATTTTGATTTAAAAATACCGTAAATAGTAATGTTTAGACACTTAAATACTAGCTTTGAATTAATATAAAATGATCACTAGAAAATAGCGTAAAAAATATTATTAAAATCTCGATTATGACTGTAAAAATGTGCTTGGTCCATCCCTAGCATCAGGTGGAATGACACTGACACTTCACTCCACGCTCGCTTCACGCAAATTTTCACGGTGAGATGGTTACAGAATCGCACTACAGTTCTCGGCACAAGTTCTATTGTCCCTCGACTTTGTAAACAGTTTATTTATTTATTTATTTATTTATTAGGTATACCAACAGCAGTACATACAAAAAAATAATAAGACAGAGTAATATATAATAAAAGTACTGGTATGTATGCCTATTACAGGTATACACAGCATTCACTAAAAACAACAACGTAATTAACTTAAAAATAAAAACTTATGAACATATAAAATAAAATACATTTTGAATACGAAATTCAAAATTCAAAATTGTGAATATTTACATTAAAAAAAAGAAAACAATAAAATGTTAAAACACGGAAGGTGCTTGAGTGGAATAAACTAAGATTTATTAGGAACATGAATTACAATAAAATAAAATATATTATTAATTTATAGTTTTGTTTATGCACTCGCATATCTCAGATACTGTTCTTCTAAACTTGTTAAATGGTACTCCGTGTAAGTCGGTTTCTGACGATTTGCAAAAGCTGTTGTAACTTCTGCATATTCGGACCAAGGGAGCGTTGAGACCAAGATTGGATTTGCAGAAAGGGATATGAAGCAACCTGGTGATGGGATGTCTGGGAAGTTTTGGAGGGACTGAATATTGGATACGCTCAACAAGATCACTACATTTTACAAATCCGTTTGCAACTTTGTACAGTTAAACGAATACAGCGATCTTATTGACGTGCATTTCGACTCGTTTGGCAAGTTCCGCAGAATAACATTTAATAGTGTGTAATAATTAATTAATTAATAATAATTTCTTATAATATTATAATAATAATAATTTCTTTTTGACATTGGCTGTAATTTAATTGGATTTTTATGTCATTTTGGTTTCGTGTTATTTTTATTATGAATTTGCTTTTATGACATCTCAATTGATAATTTGATTTGGTATTGCATTATTATGACTGTGCTTTTAAATCTATTTTTGTATTTAAATTTGATTCTGTTGTTAATTTTGATTTTGTATTTAATTTTATTTTGTATTTAATTTTGATTTTGTATTTACTTTTGATTTTGTATTTAATTTTATTTGGTATTTTATTTTGATTTTGTATTTAATTTTGATTTCGTATTAATTTTGATTTTGTATTTAATTTAGATTTTTAATTTGTTACTGATTTAAATTTTGATTCAAACCTTCATATAACTGGTAACATTTATTACTTTATGGGGCATGCGGTGCTAACCTATAAGAGATTGTTATACTAACCCTTGATATAAGAATGTTTATTTTATCATGTAACGGTATAAACAATTGTTGGTTGGCCAGAAACAAATAAATAAATTTTAATAGAACCATCATACTTAACCAGTTCTTCAATAAATAAGTGAGCATCATATCCAGACAAATTATGGAAAACAACAGGACATAAACGGAGATATTTTAAACATTAAATTGCAACGAGAGTGTGCTGCTCCTCTGTATTCAGATGTAACATGATCGTGATCTCGAACTTTGTCACCCAACAGCAAATGTTTACAAATATGGCATCGAGTAGCCTCTTCGTACTCTATTTGTTGTTTGACAGACAAAGCTTTCATGGGTCTATTTTTAGACAGAATGGAATTTATATAAGTGACATCTTCAATTAAACGTTTTATAAATACTTCTACACAATCCAAACCTCTGTACGTAACATATTTATTCAAATCTGGATCGTGTGAACAACACACATAATATGCGAAACAGGATGGTTTATGCACTTTTAAGTTCCGGGTATTTTTATTAGATCTATTTTCAGGACAGTTGTAATATACTTTCAAAATCAGCATAGATGATAAAATGTATTTTTTGTTGTCTGTCATAATTTTTAAATTGTATCATACTGTTTTTTTCTGGTAATATAGTTAACACTTTAGAACAATCGTGTGAGCTATATTTTGAATCACTAGAAAAAAACCGGTCAAGTTCGAGTCGGACTCGCGCACGTGGGGTTCCGTACCATATTATATGTTTAACAATCGCAAAGATAACTTTTTACTTATTTTATAATGATACTGTGAATTACAAGGTTTTTTTGCAGTTGCAGAAAATCACCCATGTTTAAACAAAATACCTTATGAATTGCCGTTTTCAGTATTGTTGATTAAATACAGTATTCATGGTACCTACATGGTATAAAGAAGTTTCAAATTCCTAATTTGTTGAATTGTTGCGCTAGAGCTCATACAAAAATGGTCTAAAATTTACAACTTTTGCGGCCCCCTATTCCTTAATTTTAAAAGATAAAAAAAAATATGTTTGTACTCTACTCAATGACTTCTAGACGATGACACTCCACATGCTAGATTAAAAATTTTATTTTTTTTTCTAAATGAAAAGTTTATTGTATGGGGACCGACCCCTTAAATTTTTAACTTTGCTTTATTTTTATTATTTGTTGTTATAGTCGCAATAGACAGCGAAGGCTTAGTAAGTTTGTACTGGACTGTACGTGGTTGTTTATTTTTCTAAAATAAAAATAGCCTAAGTTACTCCTTAAAATATCAGATGGCCAATTCTCGTACCTAAAAACGTTCACAATCTCATGCCAGCGTCAATCAAATGTCAAAAATGTAGATAAACGCTAAACAATTTTTGACAGATTGAGACTGAGATGAGATTGCGAACGTTGTTAAAAATACGAGAATTGCCCCTCAGCTAATATGCCTTCAAAATCGGTGAAAATTCGTTTGGCAAGTTTCCTAACTTGACTCAAAGTACCTACCATTTTTTTAATCGGACTGCGCTTTAAAATTCTTCTCTATAAACTTTAATATCCCTAAACCTCATTTGAGGAGTAGTTTTGAAAAACTAATAATGACAAACATTATTACTTACTTATGCAAGTATTTGTGCTAAGTTTCAAGTTCATTAACCAAATTAATAAGATTTTTCATATAAACTGTATCTCTGTTTTCACGAACACAGATAAAGAATTTCAAAAATCGTCTGGTATGTTTCCATAACTTGACTCAAACATTATTTACATCAAACATTATTTTAGAGTTAATCAAGCCCCCAATAAAATCTTCCGCTATAAAATTAACTTTTCACCCCATAAGGGTAGATTTTTGGAAAACCCTGATACACGTTAGTCTTAATTTTTAGTCTCAAGTATAAAAACTGAGTTTTGAGTTAATCGGACCGCGTGTTAAAATTCCTCCATACAAACTTTGACACCCCGAATACCTCCTTAGGGGGTAGTTTAGGAAAACTAAAAATGATGAACTTTATAATTTACTTAGATGAATATTCGTGCTAAGTTTCTTAACTCAAGGGATAGGATTTTTCATACAAACTTTCATCCCCTATTTTACCCCCTTAGGGATGGAATTTCCAAAAATCCTTCCTTAGTGGATGTTTACACTATAAAAGGTATCTATGTGCAAAATTTCAAGTCTCTAGGTCCATTGGTTTGGGCTGTGCGTTGATATATTAGTCAGTGACTCAGTCAGGACTTTGATTTTTTTTATATTATATATAGATTTACCATGTTGTTTTAAGACCACAGACTTCTGATAGGTTTTCCTGTAATCTACAGGTATAGAACTATTTTCTATATTTTTTTCAAAATTTTAGGCTCAGTAGTTTCGGACATAAGGGGGGGGGGAATGGTTAATTTTCGTCAATTTTCTTAAATAACTTTAAAACAGTATATTTTAAAATTATAAAAGAAATATATTTGAGACCCACATAGTAAGCCCTTTCACTTGATGTCACACGGTACAGTTTACAAAACTTTTTTTTAAAATTTTCTTATTTTCCCCCTAAAAGTGACTCTCATATTCAATATTCATATATTTACTTTAGCTGTACGTGTTTGGGTCACAGAAATCCATATGTGTACCAAATTTTAACTTAATCGGTCCATTAGATTCGGAGCAAATTGGCTGTGACAGACGGACAGACGGACAGACAGACAGACACACGAGTGATCCTATAAGGGTTCCGTTTTTTCCTTTTGAGGTACGGAACCCTAAGAATTGCAAACAAGCATCGCAAAGTAAAAAATTACCTTTGTGATGAGTAACTTGACGACGGATAAGTTTTGCTAGGTCTTTAATTAGACAGTAGTGTCCTGAACCATTCCGCTCGAAATACAACAGATTTACATGTTTGTTTGTCTTTTAGATTGTCATGTATAGAGGTCCAGTCACACGGCACCTTTTATCTAAACCATATATATTAACACTGATGTTAGGGTTACTTTTTTCAAACTATTTTATATCAACGGTTGGTGGAAATGTCATTCCTTCAATATTTAAAACATCTGTATAGTGAGGATATGATTTTGTTCTACAAACATTATCCTGTGATGGAAATAGGGAAGCAATAATACTCCATAAAAAACAATGGTTTTCGTTGTTCTGTATGTTTAAACCACTTTTCGTATTCCTTATAACTGGAGGAAGCTCGATATACGTGCCACCTCTCATTGGACAGTATTTGTTTATATTAATTTCTAAGTGACTCATAGAGATAAATGACCAACCGGAACACGTTGGTTAAATTCAGACATTTTCGTCTGAAAAGTCTCTTTAGCATTCATGTATAATTGATTTAAATCAGTATTTAAGTAAACATTAGCATACTTTGTATTAAATGATTTTAGCTGCTGCTCACTGGTTTTTGGTAATAAGAAGTAAGCAAACAGCTCGAAATTTACTTTAACACAATTATGTTTCATTAAAAATATTTTAATTAGTTTCAGAATATCGCTTTGGTTCCCAATCAGAAAAGCCTCTGGAGTTAAATACTCGGCATCTGGTGCTGGATTTAAGCGATATGTGTTTATTCTGTTTCGAAAAGCAGTTGTAATTATTTCAACGTTTTTCAATTCAGTTTTAAGCAAACAGTTTGATTTATGCATATTAGTTCTCACATGATATTTATATTTCTGTTTTGATAATTCGATTTTACATTTATCACATTCTATTAAAATATCTTTTTGAATTGTGTTGGTAGTTGGTGCAACTGGAAAGAAAACAAAATTGATTATATAAGTATGATATCTTTAATAATGTCTAATTATAGAATAACAAACTTGATTACATGATTAGCTTAACTAAAAACTACCTACTGGGATTATAAATGTAGATAGAATCTATAAGTAATACGCATTTAAGTAGGTATATACAAAAATAAGAACTCATAAAGTAAAGGTTATCTAAAAATAAGAACTCATAAAGGTCTGAGGGCTAGATTTAAATTCTTTGCGCGTTGCACTTAAAAATTTAGTCAGATGACTCCAAGCCTCAGTCTCCTCATCCGTCCGGTTTTTGAGAGCTACAACAGCCTGACGCCAACGGTTCATCGGCGCTATAATTTCGATTTCATCGCAACGATAAACCTTCAGTTCGATGTAATGCGTACCTGTTTTGGTAGGCAAGGTTTGGCGAGCGTGGCCCGTTGCCAGCCTTCGAGTTATCGATGAATGAAGAACAGTACTGGGTTTTTTACCGGTGGTCTGCGTGTCCCCGTCTTCTTCATCGCTGTCGGTGCCGAATAAATCTGTTGCGGTGAGAGGCTTGCTGACTGGATTAATTTTCATCTTCTTTGAAGATGAAGATGACGACGTAGATGGAATGGTTTTCGATGGTTGATGAGATCTCGAATCCGAGCCTAATGGCTTCGATCGTTTCTTCTTTTTTTCGTTGATCGCCGCATCTTGCACTGAGCTCTTGTCGTCATCCGACAGAAAGAGGTCATCAGCAAATCTGGACCTGAAATAATATAAATAACTATGATTAGAAACTATTTGTGAGCAGATACACATAATATATTCAGAGAACTGTCCAATTTATTTCCACTACATACACCAAATATCTAATATACATTAAGCAGTATGATAAAAACTGTTGAATGACCTAGGGAATCAAACCCAGGGTCTAAAGCTCAGCAGTCGCACTTGCTAAGTAGATACTTATTCTATTCATAGCATAATTCATTTTAATTCTATTCATAATAACTGTGGTAAGAAACTATCTGCGAGCAGATACTTATTAGATAACTGCCTAATTTCTTTCTTTAAAATAGACATCAAATATCTAATAGACATAGTATGAAAAAAGCTGTTGACTGAGCTAGGGAATCGAACCCGCGGTCTAACTCTCAGCAGTGGCACTTGCTATTATATTCATAAAATAATCGCCTCACAAAAACGAGAGTTAATGATCTTATTGAATAGATAACTTTAAGATAGGTACTTACATTATAAGCCGCTGTTTCACTTTTCACTTTAGATTACGTAGATAATAATTAATTATAAGATGTGAGGTCACCACCTTCAGGAGAGCTAATGTTGATGCAGGTTCCCGTCCAACGGCTTAAATACTTTTAATTATTATACGTCACAATCCCAAATATGGAGATATTAATAATAATAAATAATAAATAAATAATGATAATGATATTATTTTTTTTTTTTTTTGGATATTATTTTGACAGAATTCGACAAATTCGGATGAGCAAATCTTAACATCATTATCGGAAACAATAACATTAGGTATACCATATCGTGAGAATAAATATTTTAATTTGTGAATTAAAGCTCTAGTTGTAGTTCCAGATTCCATGTAAATACACTCTAACCACTTACTAAACGCATCAACAACCACTAGGTACACTCTCTGATTAATAGTCATGTAATCTATGTGTAATCTGTACCAAGCGCGCGGCGGCCGCGGCCAGGACGCGGGGGCGGCGCGCGGGGTGGCGCTGCGCGTTTCGGCACAAACAGAACAGCTCGCTATACATTTTTCTGTGTCAGCATCGATATTTGGCCACCACATCCTACTTCTAGCTTCACTCTTAGTCTTTACGACACCAAAATTAGTCGAATGCAACTCGCTCAACAGTTTTTCCCTAAACTTGGTAGGTATGACTATTTTATAGCCTCTAAATAAGCATCCTTCCTGAACTTCCAAATCCGCTTTGCATTTGAAGTACGGCAGAATATTATTGCTGGTAATTTTTCGAGGCCAGCCTACGCTCATGTACTTTATTACCTTTACCAAAACGGGATCCTTGGACGTTTCTTCCTTAATATCAGAAAATGAAATCGGTCTTGAATGAGAGTCTAAAAAGTTTAGGTACGAACGACACGAATAATTAGTTTCTGATTTAAAATTATCGGTAGGCAAAGATCTTGAAAAATAGTCTGCGATCTCGTTATTTTTGCTACCTACAAACTGAACCTTGTAGTTGTACGCCGAGAGAATGATAGCGTATCTCTGAAGTCGCGCTGCGGTGGTAATAGAAATCCCTTTATTTTCGCCCAGTATCGACAATAGTGGTTTGTGATCGGTTTTAAGAATGAATGGGGTGTCCCTGCCGTAGAGGTATTGGTGAAAATGGGTTGCCGCAAATATCGATGCTTCCGACAACAAAGGTCGTAAACACCAAAATAGCACTTTTGGTAATCAACGAAAAACAAAAAATAATTTCGTTTTTGGCTTATATCTTTTTAACTTTAAAAGTTGTAAAATTGTGTTCTATACAAGAAATACGTAAAATACGATGGTGTTTCATAATATATTATTGTTATTTATGTCAAAGCCTTATTTTAAAAGTTAGCTTGGACATACACCCCAGAAAATTCAAGAAGTTGGTATTTACGACCACTAACAAATCAATGGAGAACGATTTGTCTAACGGAAGTTAGAAGTATGCACCAGTTTTTAAATACAATAGTTCTGGGTTTGGTTTTAAAAACCATATACTGCAATAAAAATGAGTGTAAACACCACGATCTGATGCGATGGTATGTAACAAACATGGAAATATCTGAAGCAAATCAATGAATTTAAGACTGTAAGTTGAGTTTTCATTACTTGTAATAAAAACAATAAAATAAAACACAAATTGACATAATTAAAAAAGGTTTTTTATTCATTGACCGTCATCGTTAAATCAAAATAATGGTTAAGCAAGGCACTAATACAAATTCAAAGTAAAAAAATGTCTAAACCAATCACTTAAATTTCCATTAGAGGATCTTGTACATCAATCATCATTCATCATCATTGTTTGTGTCGCGGCTCGAAATTTTTATACCTTTAGGACCTGGCAGGTCCTAAAGGTATAAAAATACACTTAATTAAGTATATTATAGGCATCGTCCCGTATAATTTAATCAAGCGTTTGTTACAAGATGCCTATAGTGTTCTACCTCCAACGGCGTACCTAACCAGCCAGACATAATTCAAAATGTTAAGTAATCATTTTGTTTCATTTATTTCCAGAAGATTTTATAATCACGACATTTTTTTAAAGCGTATTGATAATGAATTACAAAAAAATATAAGTAAACATTCTACCAAGCTTACTGCTCTAATAATTTTAATAAACAGTGCCTATTTTCACCAACGCCCTTAAAAATTTAGGTAGTTCATCTTTCTAGATCTTGTTTGTTCGGAAAGCTTCTGTACTATGGTCTACCTAACTTTTAGTGTCGTTGGTGAAAATGGGAAAGTGTTATCGACAAGATAATAAAAAGTAGATGCAAAACATAATACGACGACGAGTTATAGAAAATCAGGTCTTCAAATTTCTGATTAATAATCTTCTGTCATTGGATAGAAGATTATTAACCAGAAATTTGAAGACCTGATTTTCTGATAGAAGATAATTAATCAGAAATTTCATCTTCCTCGTCAGTCTCAGGAAGAGTATCAATGACATTATGAGACTGACAAGGAAATTCGGCATGAAACCGTTTGTGTATTGTCCCCTGATCACACAATCGTTGCAGATCTTTGTATTTAGCTGCGGTAATTGGTAGTTTATCCGTATATAGCTGTTTTGGAGTCAACTGCTTTACTCGATTATATTGTAATTCTAACATTTCTTCTGTATTTTCTTTTGATTTATTCTTCCCTTTTCCCTTTCTTTTACGCTTGACATCTTCGAACAACTTGATTCGATGTGTAATTGCATCTTCTTTCATTGAATACTTGAGTTCTATTCGGTTTAAATTGGTCTTTCTGAAAGTTGCTACTCTAATGTTTCTCCAATTAATATTCTTTAAGGTTTCTTTTGTAAAAGTGTTTGATGCTATTTCACTCCAGTTCAAAAAATCTGAGTAGTCCATCACATTGACTATATAAGGCCTTGGCCGCTTTCTAGCTGATTGAAAAAATGAAGGCCACTGAGATGGACTCCAAACTATGATTCTTTTAACTTCCCTCTCTATTGTAGCGTGCATTGAATCTGCTGGCACATAAGTATGTCCCGGCAGTAAAAAGTTTATTTGGATAACTTGTAAGTTTTTAGAAAACATTAAATAATAATTTAATGTGGCTAGAACGGTTTTATTTTTGTTTTGTCCCCCACACGAGTCGCAATAGAACAGTAAATTCCGAATTCCTTTTTCATCAGCAATTTTTAAATATTGATACAAACAAGTTGCGATTTCATCGCTGCCCTTTTTTCCATCACTTTCTCCCCATGTGAAGCAATATCCATCTTAAGTACTACTTTCGTAAATAGTAAAATTATAGACTGCATATTTTCGTGAATATTAGAGTAACATACTTTCCCCATGAGGGGTGTTTAAGACTTTTTGCAAGTCGAAACTAGAAGTGACAGTATCATTGTTAAGAGTATGTAGTTTTGATGAGCAGCAAACCTTCTATAGCTTGCTTTCTTTTCTAGGATGTGATCTTTTAACTTTTCTTGTTCCTCTTCAGTTATATCTTTTTGATTTTCTGCTCTAACACACACGATGCATTTGTCCTTGTACGGTCAGCAACCGCACATTGTACTTTGGCCTAGTTTTAAATACTGCGAATATTGTAAATTAAGAAAATATAGTCTCATCACGTACGCAAGTACGTCAGTCTTCGGTTTGATATCGAGCTCTCGCAACAGTTAACATTTTGTAACATTTTTATAACATTTTAGAACAATTTTTACAACATTTTTTATTACTTTTTAATTGAACTAATTTAGTGAAGTTTAACATTAAATACTTTTAAGAACATTAACATTTTTCATTATATGTAAGGGTTTCGCCCTTACATTTTGGTCCTTCGAGCCCAATAGTGTAAAATCAGTGCCGTGGTACGGTTTCACTCGCGGGAACATTTGAACAGAACATTAACACAGAACATTAACAGTGATAACAGTGATATTGAGTGAGAGCACAGGTCGGGGTGGAGTATTGCAGCAGGCGTAAGCAGCGAATCCGGTGAGCACGTTCCATTTTACTTACGTTATTGCCATTTGGATTTTGTTGTGTGCGCTAAACACCAATTAAGAACAATGTCTTCTTACGATGCCCTACTTAACTCTCAGTCAACGAATCTTGATGCTATCAAACAAATAGGTGAAAACTTTAGGAAAGATAGCCAAACACGAAAAACTACTCTTGAGTATCATGATGTCAGACTGGAAAAGCTGGAGGGGTACTGGAATGAGTTTAAGAACAATGACATTCAGTTAGCCTTGTTGGAAGGCGAGAAGTCTGGACCCTATTACGAGAAACGAGTTTACGAGCGTTTAGAACAAATATACGAGGAAACAAAAAGTATGATACATAAATCTAAACAAAGATTGTTGGCGAAAATTGAAGACGAGAAGTTTACTTCGTTCAGTCAGTTGCAAAAACAAGAAGGAAGTTCATATACTCAAGAGAAAGTTCCAGAACAACAGGACAGCGATGAAGTCGCGGATGATATTAAGAACACGTCAAATGAGGATTTAGTCGTGAGCCAACGGACTAAAGACATGATGAATGAGCAGCGGTCGAACATCAAGGCTTTCGAGAGAACGGTACGGAATATTGACCTTGAACATTTAAAAGAAAAGTGGAAGCTTGAAGATAAATTGAAGATAGTCACACAACGCTGGGAAAAAGTCGATAGTACTTATTGGAAGCTGGATAACATGTTGGACAACACGCAAGCATTTGAAAGTGATTATAACAGATTAGAAAGGCTGTATGAATTCAGCAAGGAACAAATTAACAAGAAGATTTGGGATAGCAAACACCAGGAAAAATCCACGCCCAAAATTGAGCTTCCGGTTTTCAGTGGTAGCTATGCTCAGTGGACAACATTTAAGGACTTATTCGTAGAAATCGTGCATCGTAACACTTTTATACCAAATGCTCAAAAAATGCAACATTTAAAAGCGAAATTGAAAGGAGAGCCAGAGCGATTAATACAGCACATGAACATTAGTGCTGATAATTACGAAGCCAGTTGGCAGATCCTTCAACAGAGGTACGATAATAAGAGGCTATTATTAACCTACCAGGCGAACACTCTACTTAGTCTACCCAACATACAAGCTCCAACGGCATCTGTACTGAAAAGAATGCATGATACGACTATTGAGTGCCTTGAGGCTATTAAGAATCTACAATACGATACTTCTAATTGGGGTCCTTTAGTGGTTCACATTTTGCTGCAAAAACTGGATTCAGACACACGCCAGTCCTTCAAGGAAACCATGGAAAATCCAAGGGAAATGCCAACATTAAAAGAGTTCCTGAAATTCATTGAAACCAAGTTCATGTCAATGGAATCGGATACAAATTCGAACCGTTCTCGAAACTTCAACAGTCAACAGCAAAACATTCAACCGAAAACAGTTCATAATGCAACATACAATAAGCCTGAGGTGCAACAACAGAACGGTCAAGTTGGATCTAAGAACACACCAAGAACATTTCATAACAAGCAAACATTCCATAATTCCAATATAACTTGTCCTAAATGTAATAACCAACACGGTCTCTATAATTGCAGAGAATTCTTAAGTATGTCACCAGAGGAAAGGTTAAAAACCGCTAACAACCTACATGTATGTCTAAATTGCCTGTTTAGTCATAACGGCGAAAAATGTACGTCGGAAAAAAAGTGCAAGCACTGCGATGAGCCGCACAGTAGCATTTTGCATGAAGCGATTGGCGTTGCGAAACCGAAAAGCGGCAGGGCTAATCTAGGTCAACAATTAAACACACACTTAGCACATGACAACTCGAATGAGGTGTTGCTAGCCACGGCTCAGGTCAAGGCGATAGCTAATGATGGAACTACGATCATTTTACGCGCTTTATTAGATCAGGGTTCACAGGTCAGCCTTATTACAGAAAATGCTGCACAAAGATTGCAGTTAAAACGGAGCAAGATGAACGCCGTGGTGTCAGGTGTTGGTGCTTCAGCCACCACCATGTGTAAAGGGGTGCTTCATCTTAAATGCCAAGCCATATACGATGACTTCAACATTAACATTAAGGCACTTATTATGCCGGCAATAACAAACAAACTGCCTAGTAAAACAGTGAGCAAAGGCAGTTTTCAACATATACAACATTTACAACTCGCCGATCCTGATTTCAATATATCTCAGGACATAGATTTATTATTGGGAGCCGATGTATATTCCGAGATATTGCTAGAGGGATTAATCAAAACAAACACGTCATCCATCATAGCACAACGGACGCATTTAGGCTGGGTAGTATGTGGTAATTACAAAACATTCAATTGCCATGTAATTGTCAACAACATTCAGGAGCTTGCCCAATTCTGGGAACAGGAGTCATTGCAAGAAAATAAAGAAGATATGGACCCCGACAACAAGTGCGAACATTTGTACAAGGAGACAACACAACGACTTCCTGATGGGCGATACCAAGTTCGTCTTCCCCTTAAGGACAATTTTATTGAACATTTAGGAACTTCAAAACCACAGGCCATAGCCCAATTTCAACAACTAGAGCGAAAAATGGCTAAAAATCATGCTTTTGCAAAAGATTATAAAGCTTTTATAGAAGAATATGAAGAAATGGGTCACATGGAGCAAGTCGAAAGCAACACTAAAAACAGAAACATTGAATATTTTCTCCCACACCACGGGGTAGTGCGACCCGGTGCTATCACAACGAAACTGAGAGTTGTATTCAACGCGTCGGCGAAAACAAGTTCGAAACACAGTCTAAATGACTTAATGGACGCGGGGCCGAATCTACAGAAAGACATCCTTAGCATCTTGCTGAAATGGAGACAGTACAAGTATGTGCTAACATCAGACATTGAGAAAATGTACCGTTTTATAATGGTACATCCAGAACATCAACCCTTACAGAAAATAGTGTGGAGAAATTGTCCAAGGCAAATGCTTAGAGAATATCAATTGTGTACAGTTACTTATGGTACTAAGGCTGCTCCATTCTTAGCGCTCCGAACACTTCAACAGCTAGCGATGGACGAAGGTCATAAGTACCCGGAAGCAAAAAACATCTTACTCAACCAATTTTTTGTAGATGATGCCTTATTCGGAAAGGATACCATGGACGAGGCCCGTGATACAAGAGACCAACTTATACAGCTATTAAAAGAAGGTGGTTTCAATCTCAGAAAGTGGTCGAGTAATAAACAGCAACTGCTAGAAGATCTGCCAGAAAATATGGTTAGCCCAGTCAGTTTAAGCTTTACAGAGGAGTCAGCGTCAAAAGCATTAGGCTTGATATGGGATCCGAAACAAGATAAATTCATATTTTCAACCACATTAAAAAACAAAAACAACATTAACATTAATAAAAATTCGTCAAAACGGCAAATTTTAAGCGACATATCAACAATTTTTGATCCGTTGGGGTTGCTATCCCCAATAACAATCAAGGCCAAAATACTATTTCAACAGATCTGGAAGTACAAAATCGAATGGGATGATGCCGTTCCGGATGGAATAGAAAAGGAATGGAGAACACTAAAAACCGAGTTAACAAACATGCAACCTTTCAAAATTAACCGATGGCTTGGATTAGAAACAAACAAGGATTGCGAATTACACGCATTCTGTGACGCATCGGAAAAGGCTTTCTCGTGCGTGGTGTACAGCACAGTTAGAGAGGGAAAGCGGAAACAAATAGCATTGGTTGCGGCAAAAACAAAGGTCGCTCCAATCCAAAAACAGCAAACACTCCCCAGACTTGAGTTATGCGGCGCTCAGCTGTTAGCTCAATTGGTGAAGAAAATAAAACATTGCCTCAATAAACCTAACATTAAAGTAACAGCATGGACGGACTCCATGATCGTGCTTGGCTGGCTACAGGGCGATATCTCGCGATGGAAGGCCTACGTCGGACACAGAGTACAGGAGATAACATCTGTAGTGCCCGCCGAGAGCTGGAAGCACGTAAGGTCGGAGCAAAACCCGGCCGACTGCGCGTCACGTGGATTACTACCTTCTCAGTTACACAACTTTCCTCTGTGGTTTGATGGACCCGAATGGCTTAGCAGTGAAAACATTCCTGAAACATGTGACACGATTACGACACCAGAAGTAGAAGTTAAAAAGGTGCATGCAGTTACGTCAAGAACTAACGAAAACAAAAACATGAACTTTGTAACACAACTCCTTATCGAGAACAGCTGTATTATGACTACAATACGCATCGTAGCTTGGGTGTCGCGTTTCATCACAAACACGTCACAAAGTAAACGTCACAGAGAAGCCTTGGCAATGAATCATACAAATATAAATGACCCGCCCGCGTCAAAACAATGTAATTTAACACTCGCTGATATTCGACGCGCTACTAACATAATTATAAAACATGTGCAAAACGAACGTTATGGACAAGAAATTCAAGATTTAAAAACAAAAGGGAAAGTTAGCAACAACAGTGCACTTCTGAAACTTTGCCCTTATCTAGATGACAATAACATATTACGCGTCGGAGGGAGGTTACAGAATTCAAATTTTCCTCCTGCGAAATGGGCACTTGGTAGAATACAGGAAGTTCATCCGGGGAGGGACAATCTGGTCAGAGTAGTGACGATGAAAACAAAGACAGGTCTACTAACAAGACCAATCACAAAATTAGTTAAGCTCCCAATACCAGAACCTCATATAGAAAAACCTGACACCACCACCTCAAATGAAACAATCTGTAAAGAAAAACAAAAATCAACAACAAATAACACTAACCGAAAACATCGACCTAAATCAAAGAAAATAAGTTCCAGCCTGCTGTGTACACTCATAACATTATTAACATTATTTCAGCCCACAAAGCAAAGTAGTGACGCCATAAATGTCACACCGTTCGATCCAAATAGAGCAGTGTACTTTGACAAAATCGGCAATTTGCAAAGCGTGCATGATGACTGGAAAATTGTTACCTACTACAATATGACATCTTACTGGCAAGGCATGGAAAACATACATCGAGTTGTGAAACACCTGGGAGAAAAGTGTGAGCAATTTGCATATCAAACGATGTGCAAAACTATTATGACTGAATTCGAACAGGAACTCAACGAACTTGATCATAACAATTACATGTTGGAAACACATCATGGCCAGACAAGGGGGCGCGTTACTCGAGGTCTTGTCAATGGAATAGGTTACCTTGCAAACAGCCTGTTCGGCGTGCTAGACGAAAGTTTCGCAATACAATATAAAAAAGACATAGAAACATTACAAAACAACAGAGACCATTTACTAAAACTGATAAAAGGGATCAATCATTGAGGCGCAAAATAACATTATAAAGAGAAATGAAGAGGCGATGAACACTCAGTTCAATCTTTTAGATCAACATCTTAACGCTACAGAGATCTATTTACAGAAATTGGGTAAAAGTGTTGAGCAAGAGGAAGCTTTGAATTACTTTAACATCATGGCTCTGACCAGTTCAACAATTCTGTCTAAACTGCGCCACATGCAACACATGCTTCTAGATACAGCCATTAACATTCATCATGGTCATGTGGACACCAGACTTTTACCGCAGAGCCAGCTCTTTCAGGAGCTCAACATAATTTCTGGACAATTGCCACAACAATTATCGATACCCGTTGACAACATTCAAAGCCAATTAGCTGACATATACAAGCTACTAGAGGTAAAGTCTAGATTGTATGAGAATTATTTTATTATCGAAATAACATTACCATTGACAGGGGACACTCCATTCACTGTCTATAAAACAGTTCCTATACCGATGATAAAAAATAACAAACATACACTTACAATGAAAACAAATTCAGATTATGTTGCAGTCAACATAAGAAAAGAGACTTATATGCAGCTAACAGACAGTGACCTGCAACATTGCATTAAAATTGAACCAAGCACTTATGTCTGTTCATTAAACAAACCAACACGTAACATGAGAAATCATCAAATTCCATGCGAAATCGGCGTAATAACAAATATAACATTATCAAAATGTGTCTACGCATCCGAAATCTGCAACAATAAATGGACACCATTACAAAAACCTAACACCTGGCTCTATGTCTGCTGCACTGATTGCCAACTGCAAATCATCTGTGAAGGTCGCATGACAACCAAGGCAATACATTCGACGGGAATTTTAGAAGCCAAAGAAGGATGTATAATTAGAAATAACGAAGATACTTATTACACACAAGTTTACTACACAAACAATATTTATGTCAACCCGGAAATACCTCTCATAGACACGGAAGACATCAACAATTTAACATCTGTCCAGCCGATTGATTTATCAACTGCACACCAACATACCCAATTTGTAAAAAACGATTATGAAAAACTTCATAATTCATTGAAAGAATTACAAGAACAAACAGATCAGGCAGAAATGTCACAACACGATGTGCACCAATACATCGTTTCATACACAACGATGGGACTTCTGATCTTGTCAGTAGTCGTCGCGGGAGGAGCGTACGTGTACTGCAAACGCTGCGGCAAAGTCACCACCGGCGCGTCCACCAGATTACCGCCACAGAAGCCACCAAGAGCTACAGCATCCAATGACAACATCGAACTGACTTCAATCAGAAATGCTACCTACGCGACACCACATTCTTTTAACATTTAACTAACTCTAATTAACTTAATTCACATTAGTTATTCTTAATTACATTAGTAAAATATTTTTTAATAAGTTATCTCAATTGTTGCCCCGCCAAGATGTACGGTCAGCAACCGCACATTGTACTTTGGCCAAGTTTTAAATACTGCGAATATTGTAAATTAAGAAAATATAGTCTCATCACGTACGCAAGTACGTCAGTCTTCGGTTTGATATCGAGCTCTCGCAACAGTTAACATTTTGTAACATTTTTATAACATTTTAGAACATTTTTTACAACATTTTTTATTACTTTTTAATTGAACTAATTTAGTGAAGTTTAACATTAAATACTTTTAAGAACATTAACATTTTTCATTATATGTAAGGGTTTCGCCCTTACAGTCCTTTTTAGGAATGTGGAAGCCTACGTGACTATAATCCTGACAAAATATATTCCTAAAAACCCCTTCACTTACTTTTTCTTTTTCTTCCTTTGTGCAGTCAAATAAATAGATTTGGTATAGGTTTGAAATATTTTTTACATCTTGAGATAAATAGACACGACTACTATCTTTTCGAGCGTAATGCGATGGCGTTACTGGCAACTTATTTATAAATTCTCTTACATAATTTTTTGCTGCTTCCGAATATTTTGATGCGTAATGTCTTGTTCTCTTTTCAGTTTCTGCCATACCCTCTTTGGAGTTTGTAAGTGTATATAGTAAAAACTTTTGTGTTACGTCTAATGTGTTTAATATGAACTTCTGGCAGACTTGTCTGCGGCCTTCTCCTTCGTTGATATAATATTCGTAAGTAATGTTTCTTCTACTATTAGGAGACTCAGTCCTTTTTCTGTTTACGGGTACTGGTCGCGCACATCGTACAATCCAATCTTTTCTGCGCTGATTATCGAGAGACCAGTAAAATTCGTGAATAGTCTTTCGTTTCTCTTCATTTATTTCAAAGCATTTCCTGTTGCATTTGTCGGGCACACAAGGATTTTGTTTTAAAGACTTACTTTCTATTAATTCCCCCTTTCTATTTTCGAAAGCTTTTCCCTCATCTCTTAATTTTTTATTCTTTTTATATTTATTTACAGGTTTACTTTTCTTTCCAGTCATATCTAAAGCTAAGCGAAAGAAGTAAAATTAGTCCCAAGTCTTGTAAATCTATTTAGGTTTAGAAATAAAGACTAAAGGAGTTATATCTTTTACAACACTAGCTGTAGGTATGACTAGCAAAAAAATCAAATAAATTAAAAGCAAAATAACAAGCAATATGATCAAAGGAAACGAATTAACTCCACATTTTAATGATCAATCTCATAATTATATTATACTTAGGTACACAAAATAAAAATGAAACAATTAAAAATAAGGGTAGAGTGACGTGGAAGTTGTGTTGTTGTTTTTTATGTGCCTACTAATAAACTTATTATTTTATGTACAGGATGACAGTACAGAACAGACGTCACGTAGAAACATTATTCAATTAACGAAAGTAGAAGGTAAATGGACGGGCCATCAACCAGAAACTGGTGATTACAAAATTTGTAATGAACTTGATTCACAAACTAACTATTTACAGTACATCTTAATTATTGCTTATTATGATTATGTTTTTGTGTAAGTTAAATTCTTATTTTTGCCAATGGCACGGAATGAAAGCCATTCTGTATGAGCTCCATTGAAGCTCGGTAAGGTCATGATGGCCTTTGACGCCGAGGGCTGGTTCGGTGTCCACTATTCTGTTTTCCTGTCGGCTAACGATGCTATAGCGGACGTCAATTCCGTTATGAAAGGACGAAAATCTCCCCCGGTGTTCTCTTCTTTCGAAGGTGCTATGTTGTTCACTTCTTTTTCTATAGGATTCGGCAGAGTTACTTGCGTCTGGAGGCCCACTATAACATCGGCATCCACAGGGGGGGACGTTGCTCACGGCTTCTATTTCTATTGTCCCCCTTAGTGGAGTTGTCCCCTTTCGGCGGCTCTGGTTCTGGTGCCTCTTCTAGCCAGGAACGCACGTACTCATGATTTGAGGTTCTATTATCCATATATTCGCCATCGGAGTCTTCTTCCTCGGCTGTTTGAAGTGCTATTTGAGCAAGTTCCAACTTAATCTTCAATAAGTCTTCACGTGCTCTTGAAATTTTTCTATGGGACCGCGTCGTTCTATTTGTAGTCGACGGCGGCTTGTTATGTTCGTTACGGGCGTCACCCCGGGTAGTCATCGGCATGGTTCGGCTATGGTTTTCTTCTGTTTCCTTTTCTATTGGCTGTATGGTTTGATCTACAGATTTCATTGAGTCATCTGAAGTTTCTTCTGACTGAGTTCCTTGTTTTGAAGTGCATGGTTGTCCCTCAGATCGAGCTCGTACAGGTAGGTCTTTCTTCGGGGCAGGGTTCTGTACTGTTCCTTCAACGGTAGACGGCGATCGTGGTGGCCGCTCGTGACGAATGCCTGGAGCACTACGGTCTCTGCTCTGTGATCTTGTTAGTGTCATCTTCTATGTTCAGTCTTCAATCTCCGAAACAAGTCTTCAACTTCAGAATTATTTTTCTATGTTCGAAACTATTTTTCTATCTTCAAACTTCTATAATAATTCTTCAAGAATAAATTTTCAGAGTTGAGGCTTCAGTAATTGTTCTTCTATAATGAATCTTCAGAAATAAATCTTCAGGGAAAAAGCTTCAGGAACAATTCTTCTATGACAAATCTTCTGTGATAAATCTTCAGAGATAAGGCTTCAGGAACGTTTCTTCTAAAGTGAATCTTCAGAAATAAATCTTCAGGGAAAAAGCTTCAGGAACAATTCTTCTATGACAAATCTTCTGTGATAAATCTTCTATGATAAATCTTCAGAGATAAGGCTTCAGGAATGTTTCTTCTATAATGAATCTTCAGAAATAAATCTTCAGAGGAAAGGCTTCAGGAACAATTCTTCTATGACAAATCTTCTGTGATAAATCTTTTATGATAAATCTTCAGAGATAAGGCTTCAGGAATGTTTCTTCTATAGTGAATCTTCAGAAATAAATCTTCAGGGAAAAAGCTTCAGGAACAATTCTTCTATGACAAATCTTCTGTGATAAATCTTCAGAGATAAGGCTTCAGGAATGTTTCTTCTATAGTGAATCTTCAGAAATAAATCTTCAGGGAAAAAGCTTCAGGAACAATTCTTCTATGACAAATCTTCTGTGATAAATCTTCAGAGATAAGGCTTCAGGAATGTTTCTTCTATAGTGAATCTTCAGAAATAAATCTTCAGGGAAAAAGCTTCAGGAACAATTCTTCTATGACAAATCTTCTGTGATAAATCTTCAGAGATAAGGCTTCAGGAATGTTTCTTCTATAGTGAATCTTCAGAAATAAATCCTCAAAGAAAAAGCTTCAGGAACAATTCTTCTATGACAAATCTTCTGTGATAAATCTTCAGAGATAAGGCTTCAGGAACGGTTCTTCTATAATGAGTCTTCAGAAATAAATCTTCAGGGAAAAAACTTCAGGAACAATTCTTCTATGACAAATCTTCTGTGATAAATCTTCTATGATAAATCTTCAGAGATAAGGCTTCAGGAACGGTTCTTCTATAATGAATCTTCAGAAATAAATCTTCAGAGGAAAGGCTTCAGGAACAGTTCTTCTATGACAAATCTTCTGTGATAAATCTTCTATGATAAATCTTCAGAGATAAGGCTTCAGGAACGGTTCTTCTATAATGAATCTTCAGAAATAAATCTTCAGAGGAAAGGCTTCAGAAACAGTTCTTCTATGACAAATCTTCTGTGATAAATCTTCAGAGATAAGGCTTCAGGAATGTTTCTTCTATAGTGAATCTTCAGAAATAAATCTTCAGGGAAAAAGCTTCAGGAACAATTCTTCTATGACAAATCTGTGATAAATCTTCAGAGATAAGGCTTCAGGAATGTTTCTTCTATAGTGAATCTTCAGAAATAAATCTTCAGAGGAAGGGCTTCAGGAACAGTTCTTCAGTCTTCTATAATAAATCTTCAGGAATAAATCTTCAGTAAATAAGTTTTCAGGAACAAGGCTTCAGTCTTCTATAATAAATCTTCAGGAATAAATCTTCAGTGAATAATTTTCTATCTTCTATAGCAATTCTTCAAAAATAAATCTTCAATCTTCTATAACAATTTTTCAGGGATCCCACAGGAACAGTGAGGCTGCAGATATCCGGCTCGCAAGGACCAGCAGATGTGCCGGACGGGCGTGATCGATGGACACGGTGAGGTGAAAGGAGTGTGTAAGCCTATCCGGGTGTATACCTATGTATGTGATTAGGCCTCCTAGTCCATACGGCGCTGACGTCCTGCACCTATAGGCTCGGGCTATCTGCAACCGATGACCAGCAGCTATGTTCTTGTGAGGGTTCTGAAGGATTATTTTCAATGAAACAGCATCTTGATAAGTCTTCAGCGGATTTCAGGAGACGACTGGCGCACTCTTTAGGAAACAGATTGGTACCATGCCGATGGCTACGATATGCTATTTTGGCTTGCGCGCTTAGGTACCTCGAAACTTATTGTAAACTGGCAATGTTATTACATTTAGTTGACAACATTAATTTAATTATGTTTGTTTGCAACACTGTGCTGTTTCCGTTCTCTCCTAATCTCCTTGTCAAGCGTGTACGAACTAAAAGCAATTATACTTTTTGTGAAGAATTAATCAGTATCTTTTATTTAATCGCAACAGGTTATGGGCCCAGGCACATATACCGCGAATGATTTTGTAAAAATTGCTGAGTTGTTGAAATACTGCACTCGGATTGACCGGCGAGTTGAGGTTAGGATAAAACCGCAACGCCACGTTGTGCAGGAAGGCAAAGAAAATAAAATAACAAAAAGGAAGAGCATCTTATGAGGTGTATTGATCAAGATGGACAGCAATCAAAGTATTTTGAAGCTGGAAGGTTCAAGGAACTGGAATATTTGGAAATTCCAAACTAAAGTGCTGTTGCGTGGGCAAGGTTGGCTGGATATAGTAGAAGGCCAGCGCGCAAAACCAGAAGTAGCTGGGGAGAAAACTACTTGGGAAAACCAGGATGCCAAAGCTCAGACTTTAATAGTCACGAGGATGACTGATGATGTCATGTTACATATTATATCATGTTCAACTTCAGCCGAAATGTGGACAAAGTTACAGAGTGTGTATGAACAAAAGACTGAGACCAGCATTCACATTGTTCAACAAAGATTTTTCCAGTATAAATATGAAAGAGGTACTGCAATGTCTGTATTCCTGTCTAAGATTCAAGAATTGCAAAACAATCTGAAACAAATGGGTGAAGACATCTCGGACAAGTTTGTTATAACTAAAATACTCATGTCGCTGCCAGAAGAATATAAACATTTTGTTTCTGCTTGGGAATCAGCTCCAGATGAAAAGCAAACCTTGGATAATTTAGTGGCCAGGCTGCTAATGGAAGAAGAAAGGTTATTGGAGAAGAATGAAGAATCACAGCAAACTTCATCGTCGTCTGCTTTTGTAGTGAAAAATAAAAAGACTGGAAAATGTTTCAAGTGCGGAAAAATAGGACATTTCCAAAGCAACTGTAAAAATGATCAAAAGAACAGTGAAGAGAATGTAAATAACAAATGTTTTTACTGTGGTAAATCAGGACATAATAAATCACAGTGTTGGTTCAAGAAAAACAAGGACAAAAGTAAAGCAAATAAAGAAAGTAATGCTTTCGTAGCGGAAACAGCGATCGGCGAAAGTTTTCAGAAAACCAAGTGGTTAGTAGACTCGGGCGCAAGCGAACACATGTGTTGTGATCGAAAGCTTTTTTCGTCATATTCAATAGTTACAAACAAAAAGGTGACTATTGGTAATGGAACACAAATTAGTGTCCAAGGCTGCGGACAGGTGGCGGTTGAAGTTTGGAATGGTTATGGATGGACTGACACAACCATAGACAACGTTCTATACGTACCTGAATTGAAGATGAATTTATTATCTGTCAATCGTGTTACAAGTAGAGGTTATGTTTTGATAACAAAAGAAAATAAATGTGAATTTTACAATAAACAGAAGAAATTAATAGCAATTGCTCAGCGGAGTGGTAACATGTACACTTTAGCCTTTCGTTATAATGCTGGTTGTTCAGTAAATACAGCAGAAGTTACGTGCGCGGATTTACATATATGGCATGAAAAGTTAGTACACCAGAACTTGGATTACGTGAAGAATGTATTGAAGAAAAACAATATTGATGTAAACAAATCTCACGTTTTCGACTCTAACAAGTGTGAGAGTTGTTTGGAGGGGAAAATTCATCGTCTGCCTTACCCTGTGAGTGATAATGTGACTCAGAAAACTTGTGAAATAATTCATGCCGATACATGCGGGCCAATGGAGGAAAGATCAGTTGGAGGCTCGAAATATTATGTTATCTTCAAGGACGATTACTCGAAGTACAGGAAAGTGTACTTTGTACAAAATAAATATGAAGTGAAACAGTGTATCAAGAATTTCATTGCTCAGGCAGAGAATGAAACAGGAAATAGTGTCAAAGTTTTCCGGAGTGACAATGGAACGGAATTTGTCAATAAAGAAATTTGTGAAATGTTCCAAGCAAAGGGTATTGTGCATCAACGGTCAGTTCCCTATACCCCGGAACAAAATGGAAATGCGGAACGAGAAAACAGAACCTTAGTAGAAGCTGCAAGGACAATGTTGTGTGCTAAAAATTTGCCCAAGAAACTGTGGGCAGAAGCAGTTAATACTGCAGCTTTTGTGCTGAATAGAACTGGTAAAAGCAGCATTGAAGGAAAAACTCCTTATGAATTGTGGTCAAACAAAACGTATGACATACATAACCTCAAAATATTCGGCACTACTGTTTACACTCACATACCTAAAGAAAAGAGGAGGAAATGGGACCCAAAAGCAGAAAAAGGAATAATGGTGGGTTACGGAGAAACAACAAAGGGTTATAGAATATATTTTCAACACAAAAATAATGTTGAGGTAAGAAGAGATATTGTATTCCTGCAAGAAAATCAGTGTGAGACCATGCAGCCTGCATGTGAATTTAATAATCTAATCCCTATGCACCAATCTACTGGTGAGGAGACCGAAGAACAGGAGCAAAGCAGAGACAGTGACCCGAACATTCAAGTAGTGAGCGAAGACAGTAGTACATCACAGACTGAGTCCGATGATAGCTTGTATGTGCCAAGTGAAGATGATGAGCCAAGTGGATTAAGCAGTCATGAAGAACATACAAAGCAAGGTACTCGTGTGAGGAAGCAGACTACATTTTATGAATGTAACAATGTTTTTGTAGAGGATGATGAGCCTAAGACGTATGAAGAGGCTATGAGAAGTACAGACTCATGTAAATGGAAAGAAGCAATAAAGAGGGAACTACAGACTCTTAAAGATAATAACACTTGGGATGTGTGTGAATTGCCAGTTGATACAAAAGTGATTAGTAGCAAATGGGTATTTAAAGTGAAGAAAAATAATGGTGTTTTACAATATAAGGCTAGATTAGTAGCTAGGGGATTTGAGCAAAATGATGTGTTGAGTTTAAATGAAATCTATGCGCCTGTAGCAAAGTTAGCAACATTTAGATTATTTGTAGCAGTTGCAACTAAGTTGAATTTGCCTATTTACCAATTAGATGTAACGGGGGCTTTCTTATATGGAGAGATAAAAGAAGATGTGTATATTAGTTTACCAGAAGGGGCTTATTCAGAAAATAATAATATTGTAAAGTTAAATAAGTCATTATATGGTTTAAAAATGTCTCCTAAGTGTTGGAATGATAAATTCAATGGAGTAATGACTAGAGAGGGTTTTCTTAGATCAAACTGTGACTCATGTTTTTACAATAGATATAACGGAAAAGACAAAATGTTTGTATTATTATATGTTGACGATTTATTAATCTTTGGTACAAACAACTCTGATATTATTCAATTTAAAAAGGTTTTGAATCGGGAATTTAAAATGAAGGATTTGGGATTGATATCTGAATTTTTAGGTATTAATGTAAAACAAAACTTAAAATCTGGTATTACTGAACTTAGTCAGAAAACCTATTTGCAAAATGTTCTTAAAAGGTTTAAAATGGAAAATTGTAAACCCATGGCCTCACCTATGGATAGTAATTTCAATTCTAAAATTTTTGAAAACCAATTTGTTGATAAAAAAATATTGAGAAATTGTGTAGGCAAATGATAGGAAGCTTAATGTATGGTGTACAAGGTACCAGACCAGATTTATGTTTTGCAGTTTCAATGCTGAGTAGATATCAAAAATGTGCTAACAATGTGTTATTAGCTGCTTTAAAAAGAGTATTACGCTATGTGAAAAATACATTAGATTATAAGTTAATTTATAAGTGCACAGATGTAGGTTTAGAAGGTTTTTGTGATGCTGATTGGGGTGGTGATTTAAAAGACAGAAAGTCCACCTCTGGCTACATGTTTATGTTTTCTAGTTGTTTAGTATTATGGAGTTCTAAGAAACAAGCATCCGTGAGCCTGTCTTCAACAGAGTCAGAGTATGTTGCAATGAGCATGGCTGCCAGTGAAGCTTGCTGGTTAATAAACTTGCTTACTGATTTTGGTTTTCAGAATATTTGCCCAGTAAACATTTTTTGTGACAATCAGTCAGCAATTTTGACTGCAGCCACTGAGTCTATTAAACGTTTGAAACATGTAGATATTCGTTTTCATTTTGTTAAAGATCTAATAAAAAGCAATAAAATATGTGTAAAGTACATTAGTACGAGTGAGCAACCAGCTGACATGCTTACAAAAGCATTAAATAGAGAGTTATTTGTGAGATGTATTAAGAAATGTTGTTTAGAGAACATAGGTTAGTTTAATCTTTTGCCAAATTTTGTTTTGGAGTAATTTAGATTTATTTTATTTTGGAAATGTAATTACATTGAGGGAGGGTATTGTAAACTGGCAATGTTATTACATTTAGTTGACAACATTAATTTAATTATGTTTGTTTGCAACACTGTGCTGTTTCCGTTCTCTCCTAATCTCCTTGTCAAGCGTGTACGAACTAAAAGCAATTATACTTTTTGTGAAGAATTAATCAGTATCTTTTATTTAATCGCAACAAAACTTTACCTTACTGAGGACCGCGAATCGTCTCCTGTTTTCAACTTTATTTTCAACTGATTTTTATTATAAAAATTTCACAAAATCGCTTATATCTAGCTTATATATTTCATGAAATACAGCATGTGATATACTGTCAGAATCGTCATTAGACCGCGCAACTATTGAGATACCTGAAATTCCTGTAAGGCTATTTACTGAAAAGATATTACTGTGTAAACACTAAAAATTCGATTATTTTAATTTTAAAATATTTTGCAAACTAAATTACTCGAAAACTACTGAAGCTATTTCAATGGTCTTTACAGGTATCTCAAGCTGGTCTAATGACCTAGAACAATACGATAATTTAAATATCGGCACTATATATTTCAGGGCGTGACGCGCCCTGAAAACCTAAAATGTTAAAACACATTAACAAAAATACAGTTTCAACCTCTATAAACCCAATTAAGTGGGTTTCGTAGATAAACTATAGGTCTAACATTACGCCCAGGTCTAGGTCTTGACCTAGGGTACCTGGGCGCACCAACAAAACTATGAAAACGGCTATATAGCCCACTCAATTGAAGTTTATAGAGGTTGTACTTACAGTTTTCCTTATGTAACTTCACTATTACACTATCACAGGCTATAAGAACACTTTATCCTTTGAATTTAAGTTAAAACAAATAAATAAAAACTATATTAACAAAATCTCTTTGATTTCCTAACTTATTAGTCCCGTTTGATTCGCGATCGCACTGACGTGAACTACGACGGTCCCCCGCTACCTGCGCCTATGTGCACAGATAGGGTCTCGTCGCCTACTATGATTTTACGTTAAGTTGAATAAAATAAAAAAACTATATCACTACTATTTGGTGACGCTTCGTCGCGAACAGTATATTTCACTTTTAATACATCTCTAAAATGGTTGAAGTGAGCACTACAGGTAAGTAGCATGTTTCACTTTTATTAGTGAGCACCACAGGTAAGTAGCATGTTTCACTTTAAATATGTCCCTTAAATAGGTTGAAGTGATCACCACAGTATGTAGTATATTTCACTTTTAATACATCTCTAAAATGGTTGAAGTGAGCACTACAGGTAAGTAGCATGTTTCACTTATATTACATCTCTAAATAGGTTCAAGTGAGCACCACAGGTAAGTAGCATGTTTCACTTTAAATATGTCCCTTAAATAGGTTGAAGTGATCACCACAGTATGTAGTATATTTCACTTTTAATACATCTCTAAAATGGTTGAAGTGAGCACTACAGGTAAGTAGCATGTTTCACTTTTATTACATCTCTAAATAGTTTGAAGTGAGCACCACAGGTAAGTAGCATGTTTCACTTCTAGATGGAAAATAAAATGACACTTACACATATTTTTTTCCACAGTGCATCAGACATGAACTTTTAGCCAATATATAGGATGACTTGACCTAGTTGCAGACCTGAAACGTTTTCTGTCAGGATAGGGACTCTAACGTGGTTTATACTAATTAATATAATACAAGAATACATTCAACTATATATATGTACATGGTACATGTATGGATAAAGGAATATTATAGGAGGCTACATAAATGTATATATAGTAAGTTTCTGAAAACTCATTGCTGTCGCTACTGGAGTCACTATTATTATTATCGTCATCACCATCAGACGCAGTAATAGTAATCCACTTCTTTAGAGCATCAGCAGGGTATACACTTTTGTATTTGCGTTTTGCATGGCCCTCAATACTAGAGACCTCGTACCTATCATTATTAAGAACAGAACTAATTTTGTAGGGTCCTCTAAATTTGGGTAATAACTTTTTGCTTTTACCATTTGCAGGGATGTGATAGTTCGGAATCATAACAAGATCTCCGAGTGCGAAGAATTAATATTATTTAATAAAGATAAACTTACTGAAACCATCAATGATACCTAATATGAAGGAATTACCAGTCTTGCTCCTAACAAATGGACCAATATGGTCCATATGTAACGTATGGAATGGAATGTTCCCTTTGGGAATAGGATGGAGAAATCCGTTACTTTTGGAGGTGGAAGCCTTATTGTATGCGCAGTTTAGACAAGCTGATACGTACTTACATACAAATCGGTTCATCTTTGGGAACCAATAGTCTTGCTTGATTTTATCTAATGTTTTGTCTGCGGCGAAGTGTCCTGCTTCATCGTGATTTAGCTGACATACACGCCACCAAGCACTATTAGGTACAACCCATTTTAAACTGTCACCTACCTTCCTATAGACCTTATTTTCTTTAATTTTATAGTTATTTATTATTATTATGTCCTTAATTTCTTTACTTTCAGTTTGCAATATTGATTTTACTAGTTTAAGTCTAGGGTCTGACATTTGTACTGATTGTGACCAATCAGAAGTTGTAATGTTCATTATCTCGTAAGCGCGCATGTCATCCAAATCACCAAGATCGGAACATTGAACGGGATTACGGCTTAGTGCGTCAACATGACGCATGTTCTCTCCGGGTCTATATTCAATACTAAAATTGTATTCTTGCAATAACAGCCACCACCGGGCAATTCTTGGAATTAAATCTCTTTTCGTTAGGGTAGTTCTTATTGCGTTACAAACTGTATATACTTTAAACGTCATACCAATAAGATATGTGCGGAATTTCCTTAATGACTGAACGACGGCGAGTGTTTCTAACTCGTATGAGTGTAAATGTTCTTCCTCTTTAGTCGTCTGTCTACTGTAGTAGGCCACCGGTCTTAATGGCGACCTTTCATCGACTTTTTGCAGCAGTATACCGCCAACTCCTAACTTGCTAGCATCACAGTGGACCTCTGTTAAATATGCGGGGTTATATAAGACTAATATAGGTCTCTCGAACAACTTAGACTTTATTGTTTGGAAAGCTGTCTCTTCCTCATTACCCCAGACCCAAGGTGCATTAGACTTTGTAAGCCTTGTGAGCGGTTTTGCGATGCTTGCGAAGCCTGGTATGAATCGAAGAAAGAAGCTTGCCAAAAATACAGGTTTGATACTTCTTTCCTAGAGTATGTCAAAAAATATTCAAAATTATTTAAAAACATTTGTGTTTTTGCTAAATCTAAATTTTTAAGCGATACAATTAAGAAATCGAATAATAAAGTAAAAACAACCTGGAAAATTATTAACAATGAAACGGGTAAGTCGGTGAAACAAGAAAAACAACTTGAGATTATGGTTGACAATAAGTTAATTAGTAAAGCAGCTGACGTAGCTGAGGCATTTAATGAGTTTTTCGCCAACATACCTATAACTACGACTCGCTCCTTAAATTCGTCCCCATCTAAAGCTGAAAACCTTTTGCATAGTAGTGTGCCCAAATGTAGTCGCTTATTTAGCTTCGAACATTGAACACCTCGTGATGTAGTTAATGTTTTTAACACACTTAAGTCTAAAAACACTGGTGATTACTGGGGCATCTCCATTAAACTATTAAGTAATATAATATACATCGTAGCCCCCTATCTAGCTGTTACTTTTAATAAATGTGTTGATTTAGGAACTTTTCCTGACCTCATGAAAAGTAGCAAAGTCATACCATTATTTAAATCCGGTAATAAAAATGACGTTGGAAATTTCAGGCCTATTTCTATCTTACCTGCATTTAGCAAAATATTTGAAAAGTTAATACTCAAGCAGTTGCTAAAACATTTTAATTTAAACAGACTCCTTCACGATGAACAATATGGCTTCACTAAAGGTCGTTCGACTACGGATGCGGGTGTTGCTCTGCTGAAACACATATTTAACGCTTGGGAGAACTCGCAAAATGCTATTGGAGTTTTTTGTGATCTCTCCAAAGCCTTTGATTGCGTGCACCATGACACGCTTTTGCGTAAATTACGTCATTATGGTGTCCAAAACGAAGCTCTCAAAGTAATAAATTCTTATTTACATAATAGGTTCCAATGTGTAGATGTTAATGGTGTGAAATCTTCCGGGCTACCAGTTCAGTTAGGTGTACCTCAAGGCTCAATACTGGGTCCATTCTTATTCCTAGTGTATATTAATGACTTACCATTCTATTTAAAGGGTATCTGTGATGTTGTACTGTTTGCAGATGACACCTCTCTTATTTTTAAAGTAGACAGAAACAGACATGATTTTGATGATGTAAACAGTGCACTCTCAATGGTTACGGATTGGTTTACGACAAATAACTTAGTTCTCAATGCCAAGAAAACTAAATGTATAAAGTTTGCCTTACCGAATGTTAGAAATCTGGGACCCAACATCGTCTTAGATGAAGAGGTACTTAAGACTGTAGAATCAGCAGTTTTTCTGGGTATAACAGTAGATGCTAAACTTCAGTGGGGCCCACATATATCAAGCCTAGCGGGAAGGCTCAGTTCAGCCGCCTACGCCGTCAGGAAAGTAAGACAATACACTGACGTTGATACAGCTCGGTTAGTCTATTTTAGTTATTTCCATAGCGTTATGTCCTACGGTATTCTGCTATGGGGCAAAGCGGCTGATATTCAAAATATTTTTGTTCTTCAAAAACGAGCTGTTCGAGCAATTTACCAGCTAGGAGCTAGAGTTTCTCTGAGAGAATTTTTTAAGGATATTGGTATTCTCACGGTGGCATCACAGTTCATCTTCGCCAACATCTTATACATTAGGCAAAATATACATTTGTACAGTAAAAACAGTGATATTCACAATATTAACACCAGAAATAAGGACAAATTACGTGCTCCATTTCATCGGCTTCATAAGGTTCATAACTCATTTGTTGGTCTTGGTATAGCTTTTTATAACAAGCTACCTTCTTCTTTGCTAGATTTGCCTTTTAATGCGTTTAAAATTAAAGTTAAATCCAATCTTTGTTCAAAGGCATACTATTCTATCAACGATTACTTAAACGATAAGAATAGTTGGTCGCTGTGATTAACTCAAGACAATGTTTATGTTATGTTCTTTCTCCAGGATCAGCTTACATAATGACAGGTTACATGAGTTAAGTACTAAAATTGTTTATTTTATTTGACAAAAATATAATTTAATGTATTGTGTTGCGTAAATTATTTTGCATAGGTACTATTGTATAGAATCTAGTTCTTCTAACTGAACAGACAGCTGTGCTGCTGGGGAGTTTGTTCCGCTACTTCTTCTTCCCAGCTAAAGCACTAGGAAGTGGTGAAGAGCGGGCGTTTTGTGGGGACTGTCTTACTGTAATTTTGACGTTCAAAAAGTGCTGATTCTCAGCCTAATTTGAATAAAGGACTTTTGATTTTTTGATTTTGCTTCTTTATTTATTTATAGCTAAGTAGAAAATATTATTATCACTTTGAAAATTATAAGAAGATTATGAGAAGATTATTGCAGGATTTACTTACCTTGTTTGATTTACAAGTTCACAATATTTGGAAAACACTTTATCTCGTCGTAACGTGTGTACCGAGACCGACACTTTGTAGATTTTTTACACATATTTTGGTCAGCCAAGAGTTGTAAATAAATAGCAAAAGTATTACGTAGAGTAGGCGACAAGCCATGTGCAACAAATGCGTGCAAAACAAAATTTAATTTATTTTATTTTCGCTATTTTATTTTGTACCTGGCTATACTTTAAGCATTATTACTGAGAAAACTTGTTGTTCCAGTCGCGGTTCGAATAAACCCATTCAAATTCTTCTATGGTCGATTCACACCGCGGTCCGAAACAGCCTATTCCTAAGAGGCCTTCGGCGTTTCACACCGCGGTCCGAACCACTCGTGGTGCGAAACGACGAAACACCCAATTATTTGCAAAATATTTGCGCGTCGGTATTGTATAATTGGGGAATGCGAACTTTATGAGTTCACGAAACCCTTTATCCTCAACGATGGTAAAGGGCTGCATATCCCATATAAATAAATTCATAATTCGTTCATCGATGTCCTTTTTTATTTTACTGCAATCACGACGAAGAAATGCCGAAATTGCTGTATTCGTCCTTATCCACAAACCCCCCCTCCTCCCTCCTCCCCCCTCCCCTCCTTAGTTCTCGTTGCTAATTGCACAGTTGACGGCTGAGGCGGTGGCGCTTGCTGCGAGCTGATCTCTCCTTGACCAACAGAATTTTGTGCAGGTTGCTGTTGTTGGAGTTCTGCTGCTTCTCGTACCACTAAATTAACGGCGAGGTGCCTTCGTTGCACATGTTTTGTCAGATTTGACACACCCGATTTAAACGAAATTTTACCTTTGCACATTTTACACTCGGCCATATATTGTCCTTTATCCACAAAATGGTCCCATGCCACACTTCTTTTCGGCGCCATATTTACACTACAAGTAGGTACCTAATTACTTAACAACTACCTACACAGTATGTAAGAACCTACACTAAACGACAAAACAAAAATATTTACATAAGCTTGGAAGTAAGTACTTAAATTAAACTTTCAGAATTAGGAATGAAATTACGTATGCAAGTCATAACAGTTCGCAAGAAATTAGGTCACGCTACGCACAATCGCACGGTCAATCAAAGACGTACATAAATCACCGACTTAAATAAACCACTAAACCATAAAATAAATACGCGCCACGAATGTTGAGACTTGACCGCGCCTCCCGCGCTCTTTCCGCCGCCCGCGCCCCGATGAAGCCCGGTCCCGTCCCGCGCTCAGAGCTCAGACCGCGTGGTGTGTCAAGCAAGTTTCATCTTTAGCCTTGTACACACAGAATTTACATTTGCAAGTTGAAGGTCATAATCAAAATGCATTTTTATTTCTTACGAAACTTTACGAGACTTTCTTGGAAAGTACGACCGAGCGAGAGCGATGTATCATAGTTAGGGTTCCATACCAAAATGGTAAAAAAGGAACCCTTATGGTGTGACTCAGTCTGTCTGTCTGTCTGTCACAGCTGGATATCTCAAGAACTACTTAAGCTTGAAAGGAACAGTTTCAGATGACGTTTACCCAACTATTTCGCAAATAAGAAAGAAATAAAAATATTTTTTTAGGGAAAAGAAAATTGATGAAAATTGACCATTCCCCCCCCCCTTATCTCCGAAACTACTGAGCCTAAAATTTTGAAAAAAATATAGAAAATAGTTCTATACCTGTAGATTACAGGAAAACCTATTAGAAGTCTGTGGTCTTAAAATAACATGGTAAATCTATATATATAAAAAAATCAAAGTCCTGACTGAGTCACTGGCTAATATATCAACGCACAGCCCAAACCAATGGACCTAGAGACTTGAAATTTTGCACATAGATACCTTATATAGTGTAAACATCCACTAAGGAAGGATTTTTGGAAATTCCATCCCTGAGGGGGTAAAATAGGGGATGAAAGTTTGTATGAAAAATCCTATCCCTTGAGTTAATAGACTTGAAACTTAGCACGAATATTCATCTAAGTAAATTATAAAGTTTATCATTTTTAGTTTTCCTAAACTACCCCCTAAGGAGGGATTGGGGGTGTCAAAGTTTGTATGGAAGAACTTTAACACGCGGTCCGATTAACTCAAAACTCAGTTTTTATACTTGAGACCAAAAATTAAGACTAACGTGTATCAGGGTTTTCCAAAAATCTACACCTAAGGGGTGAAAAGTTAATTTTATAGCGGAGGATTTTATTGGGGGCTTGATTAACTCTAAAATTGGTGTAAATAATGTTTGAGTCAAGTTATGGAAACATACCAGACGATTTTTGAAATTCTTTATTTGTGTTCGTGAAAACAGAGGTACAGTTTATATGAAAAATCTTATTAATTTGGTTAATGAACTTGAAACTTAGCACAAATACTTGCATAAGTAATTAATAATGTTTGTCATTATTAGTTTTTCAAAACTACGCCTCAAATGAGGTTAGGGATGTTAAAGTTTGTATAGAAGAATTTTAAAGCGCAGTCCGATTAAAAAAATGGTACTCGATCCACATACAATAAACTTTTCATTTTGAAAAAAAAATTAAAATTTTAATCTAGCATGTGGGGTGTCATCGTCTAGAACTCATTGAGTAGAGTACAAACATTTTTTTTTTTTAATCTTTTAAAATTAAGAAATAGGGGGCCGCAAAAGTTGTAAATTTTAGACCATTTTTGTACGAGCTCTAGCGCAACAATTCAACAAATTAGGAATTTGAAACTTCTTTATACCATGTAGGTACCATGAATACTGTATTTAATGAACAATACTGAAAACGGCGAATTATAAGGTATTTTGTTTAAACATGGGTGATTTTCTGCAACTGCAAAAAATAACCTTGTAATTCACAGTATCATTATAAAATAAGTAAAAAGTTGTCTTTGCGATTGTTAAACATATAATATGGTACGGAACCCTTCGTGCGCGAGTCCGACTCGGACTTGACCGGTTTTTGTACTACACTACACTTTTGTACCTACTACTATCTAATACCTACTCTGCCTTATCATTAAATAAATAAATAAATGAAGTGAAATAAAAATCTATCGCTGTAATTTTGTAAACTTTATTTATTACACATATTCAAAATAAATCAACACAAATTATTATTTAATTTACTTTAAACAATATAAGTTTAGTGAGCTTTTGGCGTTTGCTCGTATAATCATTTGTTATCTTTGCCTCGTGGTGCAATCGAACAGTTGTATATTTGTTTATTATTGCACGTATTAGATGCACTCTGTGATTTAATGTAGAAGGTTGATCAAATGAGTGACCAAGTAAACAAATGAATACGTCTTTCTCAACGAAACATTTCAATGCATTTGTTGTAATATAGTGGTAGTCGTATTTAGATGACAGGCCATTCTCGCCACTGCACCGAATTAAATGACGTATAACCATTTCCGTCGATAAACAAATTTTATAAACATCTTCGGTGGAGTAGCATTTTAGAGGCATGAGGAACAGGGTGTAAAGTTCACTCATCCTCTATTGAAAAGGGAGGATCCTCCGACCAGACGGGTGTTGTGTCTGGTGGGCTACTGCCCGACGGTTGATGTCGGGACGTTGTATATATGCTAATCGCGTGGTAAACTCTAATTGCGCGAAGCAGGTTTGCGTGACGTCATGTCATTGATGCGTAGTTCATATGTGGCGATGTAGATGCCGCCACATCACTCCCCTCCGGAGACCGGAGGTCGATAGTGGGCTGAGTCGTGTATCTTGCGATGCTTGCCAGTGCCAGTAATTGTGGTTCCAGTGAGTCGGAACCGGGTGCCGCATAGTTCACGGTGAGTCGGAACTGTCTGCGGTGATACCCCAGTGAGTCGGGGTGGCGCTGCGTTATGCTCCAGTGAGTCGGAGTGTACAGCGCTGGGTTGAGGCTGAAGGTGATGACCAGGAATGCGCGTCCGCTGCATGCTGGTGGTCAGGATACCTGTTGAAGCCGTGGATGCTGGCTGGCTGTGTGACTCGCCGCTCGAAAGCTTGAGGAAGTGATGCTGATGACGTCACGCTGATGTAGTTGCACGAAGGCTGCGCTGACGATCACGTCGGGGTCACCAATTTAGAGGCATGAGGAACAGGGTGTAAAGTTCACTCATCCTCTATTGAAAAGGGAGGATCCTCCGACCAGACGGGTGTTGTGTCTGGTGGGCTACTGCCCGACGGTTGATGTCGGGACGTTGTATATATGCTAATCGCGTGGTAAACTCTAATTGCGCGATGCAGGTTTGCGTGACGTCATGTCATTGATGCGTAGTTCATATGTGGCGATGTAGATGCCGCCACAGCATAAACCACCCATATCTTTTATACTTATTAGTTTATGATGCGGGAGTTTTTGTGCCGTGGTCAAAGTATCAATACATTCCTCGCATTTTAAATCTTTGGTCAACCGAGTGCTTACATACCCGGAAATGTAACCGACTATGATTTTAGAAGCTTCCGTTATATTTTCATCGTCCAGCATATTTGCGAAAATATTACAATTAATAGGTACCTATGAAATTGCCGTTTTGTATGAAAAAATTTAAACGAATTTTTTTCATGTATTTTTTATTTGTATTTATCGAAGTAATCACCCATGCAATCAATGCATCTTTGCCAACGCAGTGGCAGTTTATTGATGCCCTTCTTAAAGAAATCAGCTGGTCGGGAGGCAACAAATTCTTCAAAGGCATTTTGTACTGCCTCTCGGGTATTGAATTTTTTTCCCGCCAAGAAGTTATCCAAATTCTGGAAAAAGTAGTAGTCTGTAGGCGCAAGGTCTGGTGAGTAGGGCGGATGACGGAAAGCTTCCAACCCCAGTTCTTGCAACTTGGAGACCGTCTGCTGTGCAGTATGAGGTCGCGCGTTGTCGTGCAGGAGCAGCGGATACGAGCGATTGACCAATGCTGGTTGGAGATGTGCCAGCTTCTCCATCATTGTGTTCAGTTCTTCACAGTACACATCTACAGTAATGCTCACCCCGTTTGGTAAGAAGCTGTGATGCTGAGCGCTTGCGGTTATCAAACAGAATCCATTTTTCATCACAGGTAACAATGCGGTTCAAAATTCCTTCATTTGTGTGTCTGTTGAGCAGTGCAAGGCACGTCTCGACGCGTACTTCGCGCTGGCGATCATTGAGTTCGTGGGGCACCCATTTGTCAAGCTTTTTTACCTTGCCAATTTGACGCAAATGGACCAATATTGTTTTGACGCTAACGTCGAAAGCTGCTGCTAATTCAGCCGTAGATTGTGTATCATCAGCTTCCACAATCGCCTTTAATTCGTAATTGTCGACCAAAGTCTTCGGACGACCGCGAGGTTCATTTTTCAGGTCGAAATTTCCAGAACGGAAGCGAGCAAACCAATAACAGGTGGTGCGTTGGTTTGTAGTGTTAGCTCCGTAAACGTCGTTGATGTTGCGTGCCGCTTGTGCCGCGTTGCCTTCCAAAAGTAGTCATTTGTTTATTGATTAGCAATAAACAAATGACTACTTTTGGAAAAAAAAATCCATGTTTTTAAAATAAAATTAATTTGAAATTAGAATTCTTAGCCAAACAAAAATTATTTTGATTTGAAATGGCCAGTACTGCAGAACGGCAATTTCATAGGTAAAGACCTAATATTAAAAACTTAAAGATAAAAAATACAGACCGGTTTTTAAAAAACACATCCTACCTAAAACACACAGTTATTTAGGAAGGTAGAGGTTAGCTTGAAGTAGTAATTTGAGTAAGTCCAGGTTAGGCAAACACGCACGATTAGTATGGAAGATGAAGATTTGGAATTGAATCGCTCCGTTAAATTAAATGGTTATTTTCTATAACGCTCCTTTAGGGATCGACCGCAGTCGGGTAAGTTTAAGTCGCTGAGTAAGTTTTCCCGGTCGACGAATATTATATAGTTAGTAGATGATTCGCTTATAGCTTCCAGAGCAGAACTGACTAGTCTCCGAGTCTTCCATCCATCGATTCATCAGCGTTTTTCAAAATCGTCTTCCAATTTCAGATCCTTTCCACATTTGAAGCTTTCCGTCATCAGAATGCCAAACGCCACAGTCAATGCTTGAATCTGCCAGTAATATACGTTGAAAAACCTCTAACCTCTTCGATGAATTCCGAGTGTGTGTGGATTAATTTTATAAAAGTAATTAAAGATACAGCCATTCAATAAAAAATCAAAATACAATATTGACCTAACATATTGATAAAAAGAATTTAGATTACATAAATCAAAAGAAACGTTCATAGTCTATGCCGTTATGAAAATCTATGAGAGATAGTTAGATAGAAGAAAAAAATAATGACAGCTTGACAGCCTGACGTAAGTGTCATAACAATGAAAAATACCTATAGGTGTTTTTATTTCAGGTTTTAAAGAAAACGAATTGTGTTGGACCAATTCACAAATTACAATGTAATCAATGTGAATTTGAAGTTACAGTAAAGGATGTGTTATGTGCTCCAGGATTGACTACTAACCTGTTGTCAGTGAGCCAGTTAATAAAATCCGGTAACAGAGTTCAGTTCACGAGAGAAGGCTGTGAAGTATTCAATAGAAATAATGAATTAGTGGCTACAGCTGTGCAGTGCAGTGTAGTGGCGAATTTAGCTGTATCAGGTGATATTTGGCATCGTAGATTGGGTCACGTTAATAGCAAATACCTAAATAAAATGACTAGTGCTGTTGAAGGAATGAATCTCAAAGAAAAGGTTGATCTTGACAAGTCATCATGTACGGTTTGTTGTGAGGGGAAACAGTGTCGAATTTCATTCACACATGAGGGTTCAAGAAGCAAGGAATTACTTCATTTAGTTCACACTGACATTTGTGGACCTATGGAGCATGAGTCACTTGCTGTTTCCAGATACTTCATACTATTTATAGATGACTATAGTCGTATGATATTTATCTACTTCATCAAATGTAAAAGTTAAGCACTTACATGTTTTGCAGAATTTAAAGCAAAGGTTGAGAAACAAACAAATAAGAAGATAAAGATATTGAGAAGTGATAATGGTTGTGAGTACTGTAACAGAGAATTTGATTCATATATCAAGAAGGAAGGTATCATTCATCAAAGAAGTAACCCTTATACCCCAGAACAGAATGGGATATCAGAAAGGAATAATCGAACTATTGTAGAGAAGGCTAGATGCTTATTATTTGATGCGAATATGGGCAAAGAGTTTTGGGCGGAAGCGACTAATACTGCAGTTTATTTACAAAATCGTACTGTACTTCCTGCGTTAAATGAAAAAAACTCCATATGAAATCTAGACTGGGTGTAAGCCAGACATAAGTCACTTGACTCCAACCCACTAAAACTCCACGGAGCTCTCTGCCACTTACGGCGTGAAAACGGGCACGCGTTAGCACTCATCCGTGAACCCGCCGCGGCTGTCCGTCACCGCAACGCTCCTCTGGGAGTGCTCCCTATCACCAGCGCACCAGAATACATTGCACGCCGTGACCACCCCAGGGACCAAACCAGCACATGGGCGCAAGACGATCCCGTTTCTGTGCACCCTTGGTACCCCTGCGACGGGTCAGGTCAGTGGCCCCGCCGCCTACCACTTTTCGGACGCAGAGGATAGTGAGAGCGGCCAACGCCTTATCGACAATCCTCCTCCGCTGCGGCCCCAAATACTGGCATATTCAGCTGCATCCGGTTAGACTAGAAGCCGACCCCAACATAGTTCGGAAAAGGCTAGGCAGATGATGATGAGTCTTGCTAACAACTCTTTCTATCTGGCAAATCTTTCCACCACAGAATGAGCTCTTATGGCAAAGCGTTCTGCCATGAAATTAACAACTTTATTAATATAAACCTACAACTGACCTCCATAAACCTATTTGTAAACTTAGCCCCATAAGCTCCATCATATTGTAACTTCTATCAATAGAGATCACCATCTAATCCTACAGCTATAACATTATATCAAGCGACTGTAAGGGTTAACTGCACGGCAGTTAAACTACAGTTAGGCCCTGTTAACTGTTCTTTTTTTTTTATATTCACCCGTAATCACAGGGCTTTTCATGTGTCCTCCGACGTGTACGATCAGAGATCTTTTTTGGAACATTTTATTTTTAATACTTTATACAGTGTAGGTTCTAACTAATTTTGCTTACATTAATTTGAGTGCTTTTTATTAAGTTTCTTTTACATTTCTAATAGCTTATTATTTTAACAGGTGTTTACTTATACTCTACTTATTTGATTACTTCTCAATATATTCTTATAATACTTGAAAGTATATCTTTTTATGCTTTGTTTCTTTTAACAACTTTGGCAGCTATTTCCTTGCAGTACTTTAAGAATTTAGGTCTAATTTGTTTATTTTGCATAATTTTAGGTATCGTTTCTAAGTTTATTTCCATTTCAGTTTCTGATTCAAAATTAAATTTGTCTTTTTCAAATATTGGACACTCCATTATTAAATGCTGTACGCTTTCCTTCTTTTCGGGGTTACAGGCACATGCGGCTCTCCTTACACTTGAAACGGTACAAATATTCGGAGAACCCGCCATGCCCCGTCAGAACTTGTGTTACCAGGGGATCTACTTTTAATTTGCGCACTATATGATAAGCCGTGGTTGCGTCAGGAAGGAAGATCTTGGTTGTTGAAGCAGTTTCTTCAGATCGGTATCTCGTGTTCCATTTGTCAAGCGAGTCCATTCGGATCTGTCGTCTGACGAATGAAACCGGGCATAGATCGTAGTCCGGTCTTGATTTTTTACCTAACGCTGCCTCCTTTGCTAATTTGTCAGCCCTTTCGTTCCCCTCTAGTCCTATATGTGCCTTTATCCAAAACAACTGAATCCTTTTACCGCAGTTTCTAAGTTCCTGGATGTTGTTTCGGATTTTGTACACGAGTGGATTAAGGGAAACACCTCGAGTCACCGCCTCCAGGGCTGACCTGGAGTCACAGAATAATACCTCGACAACCAGAGATGTGAGACTCATGGCCAGTTCGGTGGCTTTATGTAGAGCTAATAATTCGGCCTGATAGGTACAGAATTGGTCCAACTTGAACTTTTGTGCTTTGATTTCTGTCCCGTTTTTCCAGAGACACAGTGCCGCGCCGACTTTGGCCTCAATTTTACTCCCATCGGTAAAGATTTTTGTATTGCTCAGTCCCTGTTGTTCCATCTCAGCATCGCTCATCACGCTAGCAAACTCTATACTCATCTGTTCAGCAGGGTGTGGCATTTGTGTGTGTGGGATCGGTAATTCTATTTCTCTGTCTCCTGTTACTCTCCGCGAGTGTCCTCTTTTCTCTACATAGAAAGAGGCTGCTTCTTGAATCCTAAGATCCAGTGGAAGCAGTCCGGAGAGTAACAAGGCCGAGTTTAATGAAGTTGTCCTATACGCCTTGATAATTTTTTGTACGAACCCACGCTGAACCGTATTGAGCTGCTTCCTCAGGCCTATCTTTTTTGTAGCTGGCGCCCACGCACTTGCTCCGTACATGATGACCGGCTCCACTACTGCAATGTATATGGTCCTGATTATCTCGGGTTTCAGACCCCAACTGATTTTGGCGGCTCTTGATAGCTGTTTATATATATTTAGCGCCTTTTTACATACGTTTGACGCGTGGGCGTTAAACGTCGGTTTGTCATTAATTGTGAGCCCCAAAATCTTGATCTCCCGTGACAGAGCAATGCACTTACCGCCCATGTGCAGAAGTGGTGTGTCATACTTCAGCTTATTTGTTATGACCATAGCCTTTGTTTTGTGCGGCGCAAACTTAAGTTTGTTTTTGACACCCCACTTCTGAACGTGCGCGAGGGTGGCATTAGCCCGTCCCTGGACATCAAGCGCCGTGTCACCCGAGAAAATCAACACCACATCATCCGCGAAGGCTTGACAGTAATCGCCTCGTTGCTCCAGTTCTTTGAGCAGGGGGTCAAGGAGTAAATTCCAGAACATAGGTCCCCCTATAGAGCCTTGTACACAACCCTTCTCCGTTCCCTGTAGGTATTCCGCTCCTGCGTACCTAACCCTCACTTTCCTGTCGCTTAGGTAGCTGTCTACTAGACGTCGCAGGTTTACCGGGCATTTTGTTTCTGCTAGTCGGCATCTCATAGCCGGCCACCAGGCGCTATCGAAGGCTCCCTCTATGTCCAACGATACAACAACGATGATCTTTTTCTCCTTCAGTTTTTCTCGAATGTATTTAATTAGATCATAGAGGGAGTCCTCGGTGCTACGCTGCGGCATAAAACCGTACTGACTAGGGCTTGCCTCGGGTAAAATATGCCACCTAATGCGACGTACCAGCATCTTTTACAGGATCTTACCCAGTACGGGCAATAGCCCAATCGGCCTATAAGATTTGGGGTTCGTATAATCCTCTTTCCCCGGTTTTCTGAGGACTACAACCACTGCCTCCTTCCAGATGGTCGGGAAGTGGGACAGGCTAAGGCATCTGTTTAAAACCGCCAAGAACAGTTGCGGGTCATGGAATATAGCTGCTCTACATATGTCCGCTGTAAGTCCGTCAATTCCAGGAGCTTTTTTGGGATTAAAACTAGATGCGGCCCACTTCAGTTCTTCCGTCGTGAATAGAGGATCGAATTCCATTCCACCATTCCACCACCACCACCATTCGCTTTTCTGTTTACTCTATTCGCCAAATCTCTAACTTGCTTGTGGTCCTCATCATCCTCGTGCGTTTAATCCTCAGGATAAAACGTTTTTGCAAGTATCCTGGCTGACTCCTCACTGCCCAGAACACTATTTCCTTGCACTAAAGGAGTGTCCTCTTGCCTAGTAGTTGTGCGGCTTATCACTCTGTATATGCTATCCCACATAGTTTCACGCTCCTGCTTTCCGCAGAATTCTTTCCAGCTCGCTGTCAGAGTATCTTCCATCTTCTGCTTAAATTCCTCCTTTGCTGTGAGATACAAGTCTACAACCCATTCCCGGCGTCGGGGTGCGGCGCAAGAGATTCTTCTCTTTCTCCTCTTAACTTCCTCCCTCATTTGTGTCAACTCCTCGGTCCACCAAGGCAATCCTGTCAGCTGTCTTTTGTTGACAGTGGGTATGGTACCTTCGCATGCCTGCCCTATTGCGTTTGTGTATGCTTCGGTTATTTTATTTAAATCTTCTATTGAGTCTATTATGTCTATTTCTGTTTTGTTTATATTATTGTGTTCCCAGATTTGGTTTAGGTTCCCATAAAATTGGACCCATTTTGCCTTTTTCGTGTTATATTTTCTTGTAGTTCTTTTAATGTCCATTCCTTTTGATTTTTCCAATTTCAGTTCAAACAGGATCGCCTTGTGGTCGGCAGTAGTGACGTCTTCTGCTAGTCTCCAGTTTGCCACCCGTTCAAGAATGTCTTCCGTACACGTAGTTATGTCCACGCAGCTGCAGTACCTTTGACCACCCCTGATGACGTCAAAGGTAGGGGCCGTTCCCTTGTTCAGGATCTGGAGTCCTAGTTCATCGAGGACACCTGCTAGAGCTTCACCCCTATGATCCACCTCTCGGCTTCCCCACCACGTGTTCCAAGCGTTGACGTCCCCCCCCAGTATCACGTCGCGAACTCCGATCCCCTCCAAAATCTTCTTTAGATGGCCCAAGTCTGGCTCAATTGGCTGTCCACCATCCAGGTACACCGACACGCTCCGGTCTGGAGCGTGTCGGTGTACCACGCCTATTTCCCAGGCTCCGGTCCTCAGTATTGCAACTGCAAAGTTTTCCGTGGTTAGGGTTGGGCACTGTGTGAGATTAATGGTGTCGTCGAATAGTACAATGGCTGCTTTGTTAACTTTCTCTGTCTTCCTGGCACACTGTACCACTCGTGTACCCGGATGGCTCTTCATTTCTCCAATCCCACCAATGTATGGCTCTTGGACCATTGCAAACGCCAACTTTCGCTTTTTCGCTTCCATAATAAGCTCAGCTGTGGCCAGTTTTCTCTTTTGGAGGTTTGCTTGTACGACGCGATACTGGTGAGGTCTGACATCACTGTTTACTGCGCTTCCGCCCGGGGCCACCTTAGCAATACGCCACCGACAGCCGCGCCAATCCGTCCCACTTGAGACGAGTTGGGCACTCGCTGTCGAAGGCGTTGTGCTCGGTCTTATCCATCTTTGCTGAAAAGCAGTTTCGGCACTTTGGTGGCTCCGTGGCTAGTCGTGAGGGGCAGTCCACCCTCATATGGGGTTCCCCACAATGTGTTCAGAGGTCGGCGGGTTCCGTGCACAACTTACGACTGTGGCCGAAGCGCAAGCAGCGGGTGCACTGAATCAGTGGCGACTGGTCCAGCACACGCACCCGCTGCAAGTCGATGTGCACTCGACCCGAGTGCGTCAGCCTCTGCCACACCGCAGGGGACACCTGCAGGATGACGTGGCACATGTGGGGGTTCCTGGTCCTACGACGGTACTTCACCCCCATCCTCAGGTCATCCGCAGGCACGTCCCCGATCAGGTGACTGTTTTGCCGTTTCAATGCATCAATGAACTCCTCGTCTGAGTGGCACGAAAGGACATCCTTGGCGATGATGAGAGGATCTTTGTTTTTCACCTCCTCTACCATTAGATTTCCAGCCTTTTTAATCCGCTCGGTCACCTTGGTCAGCTCCTCCCTCGTCTTAAAGCCGACCACCACCTTTTGGTCCCTCGCTTTCCTCACTCTCTCCACCCTGGTCCCCTCATTCCTGGCATCTACCGCCGTCCTCAGCTTTTCAAAAACATCTTCCCCGGTGTCTTTGTCTGCGGGCGATGACACAACGACCGAGTGAAGAGGCTCCTGGAAGGTCCGCTTCGGGACGGCGGCCATCTCCGCGAACGAAGGTCCCTGTCCTGCAACAAAGCGAGGCACCTGTTGCAGGTGCTCCGACAGAGCCCGTGTGTGCAGTTGGCATTTCTCCAGCGCCATATTGTGCTGCTGGAGGTTCTCCATTAGCTGCTTCATGAGCGCTGTCGGTTCACCTAAGGCTGGCATGGGGTCCTCGCGAGCTTTTTCGGGCTCAGCTGCCTCTCCGGGTGTTTTGGACCTCTCACTCTCTCCCTCCCTGACAAGGTGATATAGTCTCTCGACAGCTTTGGTGATCCCATCTTTTATCTCCTTATTGAGATTTCTGGAGCTGTCCAAGTGGGTCTTGGCCTTGGAGAGCCACACCTCCGTGGTTCTGTTTAGATACTTTATGGGTGGTACTTCTCGAGGCGGGCTCTCGCGTCCGAGCCTGGTCCAGGCCATGGTGCGGAGCGAGAGTGCATGGGAGGCCGTCACCTCCTTCTGCGAAGCAGTGATGCTCGCGAAGGAGGAGGCGGAACGCGTGAGGGAGAGGCAGCCTCACGCCCTCAGTCGCCGCAGGAGACGTCCCGGGCGGCGGGAATCGCGGGGCGATTTCCGGCCACCATAGGCGCGGGCCTGCGGACGGTGAGCAGCGGGTAGCTCGCCGTCCGGTAAGGACCAGGCCCGAGTCGACGGCGCGTTGTGTTCCACGCGCGCCTCAAAGAGATGTCAGCAAGTGACGGGGCCCAACAGGGCCGACGCCGCTGGGGTCGCGGGTTGTCCGAAGGGGTTACCGCGGCCTTGGCATAGGCAACTGAAGGAACACGGGTGGGTTTTAGTCAGTAAAAGTCTGACACGCCCTCCCGCTCCACCCAGAGCGGGAGAAGTTATTTGATGATTTCCCACCCTCAAAAAAAAAAAAAAAAAAAAAAAAAGGGCTCTCCAAGGCTCTTCCTGGTTTCTCATATGTATCCGACCTTACCCGCTGGGTGCCTAATGCTTTGAGCTTAGGTTGGGGGGATGTGGGCTCCGCTGTCTTCTTGTGGGGTATGGGAACGGGTACCTTTTTAGGAGATGTTTGAGTTTTTTGGGGTTGCCCCACTTTCAGTTTCTCCGCTTCCCACTCCCCGACACTGCGCCTCACTGAGGTGCCCGCTGGTGCTGTGCATGCCTCCTCAACGCCCGAACTCTCATTCGCAGCCTGCGATTTGTTAGGGGGGCTCCTTAGTCCGAATCCGAACATCCTGAATGAGCGCTTCTAAGATATTTTGTCAGAGGACACTACTTGTTCAAGATTATTGAATCCCTGTAAAGGGGGGAGATCTAGAATTAAATTAATTTTTTATCAAAATCTGAAAAGTTTACCTGCCAAGTGAGAACAGGAAATTGGATTCAATAGAATCCAGATAACTCTGAATAACTTAAGTATATTAAATTAACTTGTCAGTATTACATAAAACTAAATTCCAGACAAAGGTCTGGTATAAATGAGCCTTCAGTTTTACTTAAAAATAAGTTCCAGACAGGAGTCTGGTATCAGCGACCTTCAGGAGCTGTTCCCCGTCATAAATTCGACAGGGGCGGGACACGGCAACCTATGGGACAGCATGCCGGAATACACTTGAGAAGTAAACGGTTCTAATTCTTCCAAAGTTAGGTGGGTCTTTTCCTCGATTAATTCTTTTAGAAGTTGTTTAAGCACTTCGCTACCTTTCACCCAGCTTCTAAGCTCTTGTAATGTCTTGATATTCTCCACCATGCTTCCCACCTCTAGGACTTGTAGTGCTGAACTCTTGTCTGTGATCCTATGTAAGGTGTTCCGGGGCCTCTCTCAAAAGCACAATGTTTGTCGGGGGTTCCTGACCACCCTATCATTATTGATGAGGGGACTTGCTCTTCTGTTAGGGAGCTCCACTCCACCACACGAAGTTTGTCAGAGGGGTAGGCATAGTGATACCCTCCAGCTAGAGGCTCCAGAGAAGTTCCCTTGTAATTTGTGCAAGTTGAGTTACACATGGACAAGATTTGAGGGTTGCGGTAAAAGACCTGTTTTTGGCTCTCATGTAATAAGATGCAGTCCTCTATTCCAGCGTTTTGATGGTGGACTGCATAGCTTTTTTATGTTTGAGTTATAAAGTTATGACATTGCAACTTCGTACTTACTTTATTCGCGTTCCGTTCCAATAAGGTTTATTTATACAAAAATAAAGTTTATTTTGGCTTGCCTGCTTGCTTGGAATGTGGGTAGTAGTGCTGCCACGATCACTTCGAGTCCGTGTTTAAAAATACTTAAAAATTGTAAATAGTGCTCTGTTTATAATCGATGTTATCTAAAAATGTACTTAAACATATAAAGCTCTAGTGACATTATTGGTGAATGAACTGTGACGCATTAAATCATATTAAAACCCCTCAAAAATTATCATCGTCAACTTCACTAATAAGTTGTCAAGTCATCGTGTCATCGAACAGCTGAGCGACGCGGTGACGTACCAAGGTCAACGACTGACGAAACAAAGTGCTATGAATATCAACACCTATGAAAAACTATGTGAGTGCAGTGCTATGACTACTTACTAATTAACAACAATTACCTACTATAAAGTGTTTGTGAATAAAATCCAAAAAGTACCCGGAACAATATTGAATTAACTTATTTCACATAACACTGAACCTAAAGTTCGTTTTTTGTTCAAAATCGAATGCTCGCATACGCTGCTGGTAATGAATAGAGATACTACTAGCAACCAAAGCATTGAAAAGCATTGAAAATTAATTGCGTTCCTGCTACTAGCCGATAGATGTCACTGTAACAAATAACCAGTAACGTGATAGTATTGTTTTGGGATAATCCGCATAGTGTTTTAAAGATGCCTAGTCAAAGTAAGAAAGTAACGGGAAAAACAGATCAAGTTATTACACAAGATAGTGCAACTCCTGTCACAATATCTTATCCTATACCTCCTGACACTGAGAGGAATAATGTAACAATTCGTAGATGTATATCTAACTTTCCAACAGATAATTCTTTCGATGGCCTTACGGAGGTGTATTCGGATGGCAGTGATAATAATGATTTCTCATCCTTTACCTCGACACCGTCTCGCTAGCTGAATAGAAGTTTACCTGCAACTAACATAAACGTAATAGAAGATATGAATGAAATGAGAAACAAAATATATACACTTCAGGAGAAGTTATTAAGCGCAGAAAATGAGATTGAAACCCTTCTACTCGAGAATAGCAAACAGACAAAGCAAATCAGTGAGTATAAATTAAGAATTAATCAACTAACACATATACGTAAACAAACATCTGTGAGAACATCCAGTACTCAGCCGAGGAGGAGTCTACGAAGATCCAAGTTGGATTTCTCTGATACTGAAAATGAGCTGAGGAGGGAAGGAAATTATAACCAAAAATCGGTAGAAGTAACGTCATCTCTTAGTAAATCTAAGGAACTAAATTCCCAATTATCGCACACTGTGGATCATGCCACAAATAATACTTTCTGTCTCAACTATTCTCAGACAGATGGCGTAACCAGTACAGATTCAATAATTGAAGTTGAACCAAATAAACATTCAGATAGCATTCAAGTATCTCATTGTCATATGGAACAAAGCAGGAAACCAAAACTATGCATTTTAACCAATAGTGCTTGCGGTACATTACAGTCTGTGGAGACTACATTCAATCAATTTGATTATATTCGTTATGTATTACCAAATTGTAACTTAAGTCGTTTACTTCTGAACTTGGACTACAAGTTACGTAATTATAGCATGACTGACTATTGTATTGTTATGTTGGGAGAAATATCTTTTGAAACTTCTTGTACTGACTACACAGAATTGATAAAATCTATTAGGGAGGCGGTACAGCATATTTCTAATACGAACATCATTATATGTGCACCTACCTATGTTCGCGGCGCTCCCATTTATAACTACAAAATAGAACTATTTAATAATCTTTTGTATTTAGAGCTTCAAAGTAACCCCTATGCATATTTTTATGATTCAAATCTCGTGGTTTCTTTCGATATGTTCTCATTAAAAACAGGCAAGCTTACTAATGTAGGATTAAGACGTATCTACAATGATATATTATGTAACATTGTTGCTGATTATAGTTATTATGGGTATTCAGTACATATTCTTGAAAATGCGGGACTGGAGGATAGGTTTCCTAAGTTTTTTCTCGCATAACTATTATAAGACAAATATGTATACAAATAAAGCAGTTGTACACAAGAGTAAAGATAAGTGTACCAATACTACATGTACTAAGAAAATATTGTTGTATTATCAAAATGTAAGAGGTCTCCGAACAAAAACTGCTGCATTTTACAATAATACTACAACAATATCTAGCGATCTCATCATCCTCACAGAAACCTTCCTCACTAGCTCTGTTAATGACGCGGAATTATTTCCCCCTGAATATGTTGTTATACGGAAAGACCGTCCTGGTGATGTTGGGTGGGGTGGTGTTCTGTTGGCAACAAAGAACTGTTATAATATAAAAAGAGTTACAAATGTAGATGACTTAACGGATGATAAAGAAATGTTATTCGCTATTATTACTGGGAAAAATATTAAGCTTATGGTTTGTGTCGTCTACCTACCGCCCAGTTACAGCAGTAAACAATATCTAGACGTCTTAGCATGCATTGAAAATGCTATTAACATGTATACTGAATATCCATTTCTGATAGTTGGTGATTTCAATTTAAATTCGTGCAATAATAGTGTTAGATCTCAATTTAATAATTTTATGGAATACTGTAAGTTACAGCAATGCAATAATATTAGCAATAAATATGGATGCATCTTGGATTTGGTATTGACTACTCTTGACTCCAATAGTATTAATGTCTCATCCGATACTGAACATTTAGTCCCTGTGGATACATACCACCCTCCGTTGGAGATACTGCTCTCACTTCCCAGAAGAGCTAAAAATCCGTCGTCTCTGGTTCCAGGAAAGTATTTGACCAAGGAGTGGAACTTCTGTAAAGCAGACTTACATGGCTTGTACACTGATGTCGCTAATATTGACTGGACCGAACTACTTGACCAGCGGCAATTAAATATAAACCTAGCTGTAGATATACTATATAAAAAACTTAATAACGTCATCAGTACACACGTTCCTTTAAAAATAATAGCCCACAACAATAAATATATATATCCAAAATGGTATACCAAAGAAATTATACATTACATAAAACTAAAATATTTTAATTTAAAAAAATTTAAATGCTATGGTTTAGAGTTTAACAAAGAACTTTTTAAATACTATAGGGCTAAAGTGAAGGACCTCATAAACACAGCACTTAAAAAATATATATTACACGTTGAAAACAATATTAGTTCAGACCCCTCAAGTTTTTGGCAATATGTAAAGGAAAAGCGTAAAAATAGAACTCATAAAAAAATATACACTTATAACGGGGAAGCTGTGGAAGGACAGGACGCTGTTGACTCGTTTGCTGAACATTTTAGTTCAGTGTTCCATGATACTTCTCCGTCGTTAGATGTGAGGGTTGCTGAGGAAGAGGCTAATCGTTTGGAATGCCTATCTATAGTCACCATTGAGCAAGTTACACTTACCGAACTTAGATGTGCAGTGCGCCGGTTGAAAGCTTTAACAGCTTGTGGTCCCGACAACATACCGGGCTTTTTAGTAAAAGATTGCTTGTCAGCTTTAGAAGTGCCTTTGCTTCATGTTTATAATCTTTCCCTTAGACAATGTATATACCCTAGCGTGTGGAAAGTGTCCAGGGTGACGCCAATACCTAAGTGTGGATCATCCACAGATATAATAAACTATAGACCTATTGCTATATTGTGTGTGTTTGGAAAGATATTTGAATCCATTCTTAATAGCGGCATTTATAAACAAATCAAAAGACAACTAAGTGATTGCCAGCATGGGTTTCGTCCTGGGCGTTCCACGTTGACAAATCATATAGAATTTGTAGATTATATAAGTACTAGAGTTAAGTCTGGCTGTCAAGTAGACGCAGCATACTCTGACTTTAAGAAAGCCTTCGACCTTGTAGATAATGATGTGCTTTTAAATAAATTTGCTGTTCTAGGATTCTCAAATTCTCTCTTAAAATTTATGGCCCACTACTTAAAGAATCGTAAACAGTTTGTTAGGGTAGAGGGGTATAAATCGAAAGAGTATTATACTCGATCAGGGGTTAGTCAAGGAAGTACTGTAGGTCCTACGCAATTTTTGATAGTGATCAATGATTTGCCTACTGTTGTCTCTAACGCAAAATGCCTGTTGTCTGTAACCAAGAATGAAAGGTTGAATGGAGTATAAGAAACAAATTATCATTTAATAATTCTAAGTGTAAAGCTATAACTTTTTCTCGATCCCGTAATCCGATTACAAATAACTATAATCTTGCTGGCGCACCAATGGAACGTGTTTTTCAATCAGGGATTTGGGAGTAATAATGGATAGCAAATTGAATTTTCATGACCATATTATTAAAGCTTGTAAAGACGCTCATAAATGTCTGGGTTTCATTATTAGAATATCATCACAGTTTAAGAACACTCAAGTTATAAAACAAATATACAATGCCTATGTCCGTAGTAAATTGGAATATAATGCAATAGTTTGGAGTCCTCAAGAGTCATTGTATACTATTATGTTGGAAAAAATTCAACGTAAGTTCTGTAGATACCTATACAAACGTCAATATGGATACTACCCCTTTCTCTATCCTTCTATGTGTCAGGAATGGTAGGTTTAGATACACTCCAACTCAGGCGGGAATCCACACTTATAATTAGTTATTATTTAATACTAGCGGATAAGGTAGATAGCCCTGTTGTACGGGAATCGATGCATTTTTATCTTCCCGATCAATATATCCGTGGCGTTGGAAGACGGCAGCATAGGCTCCTGTGCTATCCGCCTATATGGCGCTCTCCCCGAGCTGGCAACAGCCCCACTGCTAGAGCAGTTGCACTTATCAATGAGTTCCTTAAGTGTATTCCAAATGCAGACATATTTTTTGACTCGCAAAGTACAATTGCCAAACATGTTTATATTTACCTGAATGTCAAAAAGTAATTGTAGTACTTGTAGTTGTAGTAATTGTAGTTGTAAGTAGTTGTAGTTCCTAAGTTGATGTAAGGTTCTACCTGCTTGAATTTTTTTTTTTGTCTTACTTCGTTTTTTGAAATTATAAGTTTTTTATTTATTTTTATTTCGTTTATTTATATTTTTTCCATATAAAATACATTTTTAAATATTTCTTAAAAAATAAATAAAAAACATTTAAAAATATAAAAAATAGTGGTCCGCCGGTGTCGGGAGCAGGGTCCAAGCTACCGGTGGTTAGGGCTGCAGAGATAGGAACCTCCTCACAATACGAGCCGTATCGAGGAGTACTGCCTTCTGAATCTGGCCCTTGATCCAACCGCCTAACGAGAGCCTCGAAAGATGTTGGTCGAGGCTATCGGCTATCAGGCCGTTGGCCGTTACTACTATCGGCACAATGACAGCCGAGTCCACATTCCACATGTCAACAACCTCGTGAGCTAAGTCGAGATATTTTATTTGTTTCTCTTTCTCAGCTTTCACGAGGTTCCCGTCATGTGGAATGGTAACATCAACAATCATTGCGCGGCGCGCTAATCGATCTATCACCACTATATCAGGCTTATTGGCTACAATAGTCCTGTCAGTAATGATAGATCGATCCCAGTACAACGTGACATGGTCATTTTCGAGAACTGGGTCGGGCACATACTTGTAATACGGTACCTCAGAGTCCACAAGCTTATATTTCAAAGCAAGTTGCTGGTGAATAATCCTGGCCACTTGGTTATGTCTGTGCAAGTACTCGCCGTTAGCCAGACGAGAACAACCCGATATAATATGTCTGATGGACTCACCCGGACGGTGGCATGCCCGACATACGTCAACCGTCCCGTCCTTCATAATATATCTCCGGTAGTTATTCGTCAAGATAACTTCGTCCATAATTGCACAAACGAAACCTTCAGTTTCCCCGAAAAGGTCACTGAAACGTAGCCAGGATACGGACGCTAAGAAATCTACACCGGGTTCATGAAGAGCCCGATAGAAGCGTCCGTGAAGCTCCTTGCTTTGCCATACCTTCCTGCGGTCATCGGTAGTAAGTAGTACAGGTTTGCGCCAGTTCTCTTTAGCCATGGAGAGCGGGGTGAGTCCCTTGTCTACTGCGACCACATCACGGTGCATACCCACATCGGCTTTTAAAAAATATTCTCTGAGGCTGCACACCTCGCGGTTGTGGAGGGTCTTCGCATTTAAAAAGCCTCGACCCCCGCACTTCCGCGGGATGTACAGTCTCATCACCGATGATCGTGGGTGATGCATCCGGTTTGCGGTCAGCAGTGTACGGACCCTCCTATCCAGGGCATCAAGTTCAGTCTGAGTCCATTTGAGTATGCCGAAAGAGTACATCAAGACCCAACCGTTGAAGGCGCGCACCTTGTTCCCGCCCGAAAGAAGACTGATTAATACCTTCTTCAGGCGGCCAAAGAAGCGCTCCTTCAACGATTGCTTCACGTCAGCAACGTTGATACCTAACGCTTCCGACATACCCAAATATTTGTAGGTTTCGGATGAGGAGAGGGATCTAAGGTATATGGAATCCGTGAGTTGAATTCCCTCGGATTCCATAATCTCCCCTCGCTTTACATGCATGACTGCACATTTGTCCACACCAAATTCCATCCTGATGGCGCCACTGAAAGTTTCAGTTACCTTCAGTAGCTCCATCAGTCGCAATTCGTTGGGGGCAAAGAGTTTCAAATCATCCATGTAGAGGAGGTGAGATATGACCTGTCCACCTCTCCTCAGCCGATAGCCTAGACCTGAATCCTCCAGCAGTGTGCTTAGCGGATTCAGGGCTAAGCAGAACCAGAGTGGACTCAAACTGTCGCCCTGAAATATTCCCCGTTTAATCCATACAGGTTCATCACTCCCCCGAATCTGTTGACACCCTGGATAGCGAAGGACCGTCCTCCATTGCCCCATACACGACTCAAGGAAGGTGCGTAGAGTTGCATCAATCTTGTACAACTCCAACACCTTTAAGAGCCATGTATGTGGCACCGAGTCGTAGGCCTTCTTATAATCTATCCAGCATGTCGACAGATCCTTGCGGGATCGACGAACCTGTTGGCTAATGGCCATGTCGATGAGGAGTAGCTCCTTAGTACCGCGGGACCCGGTCCTACATCCATTTTGAGAGGCAGAGATAATTGAGTTACTCGCAATGTGCGTATTAATTTTCGCTCTCAAAATGGATGTAAGAAGTTTATAGACCGTCGATAAACATGTGATCGGTCTGTAATTTTTGGGTTCCACGGGACTACCTGACTTATGGAGCAGGTGGGTAACGCCTGTTGTTAGAAACTGCGGTAGCGACCCGGACTCTAAGGATGACTGAAACTGAGATGCCAGGCAAGTGTGTGAACTGATTAGCCATTTCAACCAAAAGTTGTGCAGTCCGTCCGGTCCCGGCGATTTCCAATTCGGGAACGGTCGGACCGCTCTGGCAACGTCTAATGGCGTAATTAAGACTGTTTCCATTTCTGGTATAGTTTCACACACTCGCTCGACATCCTGCATCCAGCCAGCCTCAGCGTGACAGACGGGCACCGACCATATGCTGCGCCAGAATGCACTCGTGGCAGCATCATCCGGGCGGCACACGTCCGTCACATTTTGTTCAGGTCGCTCCCAAGCTCTATATACCCACCTCTCGTCGCTCTGGAACATGCGATTCTGCGTGTACCGATCAACTCGCCGCTTATACCGCCGAATACGGCTCGCCCATGCACAAACTTTCTGCTTCAGGAAGTCGATGCGCTCTGTGACACGGGACATGTATTCTGGAGGACTGATTCCAGTCCCCGAGAATGCCCTCCTCACAAAGCGCATCACTCTTGGTCGTGTATTGCCCTCCCTGAAGCAGTATAGTTTGCCGATGAGTACCCTGGCCCCATCGATACGACGCTCGATCCTGCACTGCCAGGCTGGTACGGCTGGTTTTGATCGATTAGCTCCGTCACAGTTTGGAAACTTGACGTTAGCTAAACGACATGCCGCAACAGCCGCGCAATACAGGATCGAGTGTGTATCTACGAGATCCTCGCTACTCTCGAAAAAATCCTTAAGATGCGAGTCCAAGGCACACACCAGCGCCCTATTTTTTTTGTGCATGGGAAGGCGTGGTAGTCGGGGTCTAAGTTCGGTTGGAGTGGACCTATACTCGCGAAACGCATCCTCCAGTGCGCTCCTCAATCGATCGTTGGACTGGCTACTTACTGTGGCGACCCTATCATCCTCCTCTTCGACAACATGATTGGACCGCGGCGGGAGCGCATCAATAATTGAATCTTGTACCGCGGTTTGTGCCTGAGTTGAGACGATACGGTCGCTCAGTATCTCTGAGCGCAGCCTATCAAGCGCGGCATCGTCCAACCTATGATTGCGTTGGATGACGCGCACCTGATCCGACAGTCGTTGGGCCGAGACGTTAACGGTTGGTTCCAGTTCCTGAAACAGAGACAGCATCCTAACACGGTACGCAGTGAGGTTAGTTCCCCCCTCTGTAGACCCGTAATATGCGCGCATGACGTTCTCGTTCATAGACTGAGTCCATCTCATGCGCTGCACACAACCACCGGCAGCGGGGACCCGGCTCGGGGCCGGTTGGCCCCCAAGTCCCAAGCTCTTCGGTGGCCGGCCTCTCCCCTGCCGACGTACAGGTATTGGCGACGTCGGCGGGGAAAAATACTCGTCGCTGGAGCTCGACGCAACTACCGCGGCCGGTGTTGTCACAGCGCTCACGGTGGGGCTGGATACCGGCGGTGGCGAGGCGGAGCTGAGCGACGAGTCCGGAGGTGGTGGGCGTGCTCGTGCAGCTGATCTCGTCAACATCACTTTATTTTCATTTTTGTTCTTTCCGTTTTATTCAATGGTTTCATTGGTTTTATAAGAGGTGACATGACAGATGTCACCTACGATTCGGCATTTTTTTTATTACATAGGTTTTAATAGGTTGATTTCTGTATTTTTATGTTGTAATTTGATTTATAGACTCTTATATTTACTTTGGGGTTTCTGATGAAATGAAAAACTGCGTCTAAAATAAATAAAACTAAGAAAATTATGAAAACAAATTCTGTGACTTGTTGACGTTAGTGTTGCCAGCTTTTTTTTTTTTTTTTTTTTTTGTGTATTGTCTATGTTTAAATTATGATTAAAACAGTTGTCATCCAGACTTATCTTTCATTACACTACATGGTGACAGCGGTGAAAAATTTATTAGATTTAAATGGTTTAAGTCAATAATAAAGACACGTTGTGGACTTTAAAATCGTCAGGGACGGTTCAAAAGCAGAATGGAACACGCGCGACCACCAACTGAATTGTGTTTGGAGGGCAGCTCCGTCAGCCGGGCTGACGCATGGCGGCGTTGGAGGTCGCAATTTACGTTATTTTTAAAAGCATCGGGGGTGCAAAAAGAAGGAGCTGGTATTCAAGCTAGCTTAATGATAAATTTAATCGGACCTGAGGGGTTTGACGTGTTTGAGACATTTTCATTTGACAAGGAGAGCGATAAGGATGATGTCAATCTGTTGCTTACAAAATTTGATGAATATTTTGGAGTCAAACAAAATATAACATTAGCAAGATACAATTTTTTTACAAGGGGTCAGGAATTGGGAGAATCAATAGATCAGTATGTTACGGCATTGCGATTACTGACCAATAATTGTAACTTCAAAAATTTGGAAGAGGAGTTAATTCGCGATCGTATTGTTTGTGGGATACAGAGTACTGGAGCAAGAGATCGATTATTGAGAGCAGAGGACCTGACATTGGAAAAAGCTATTAAAATTGTCCAGGTTGACCAAATTTCAATAGATAATCGACGTTTATTGGAGACGCGTGGTGCTGGCACCTCAGGATTGGTGCAAGTCGATGCGGTTGGTGTGCGCGGTGTTGGCGGCCGCGGTGGGCGCGGTGGCTGGCGCGGCAGCGGACATCGACAAGGGCGCGGTGTGGCCAGTGTTGCTGCTGCTTCCAACTCAGTGCGAAGATTTGTTCAATCAAGTGAAACTGGAAATTGTCTGAGGTGTGGAGGCCAATGCAATGAACCCAGTCTATGTCCGGCTATTTCTGTGCAGTGTTACTTGTGCGAAAATCATGGACATTTTGCTAGAATGTGCAAGTTGAAAAAAGGAGTTAAGAAAATGTATGATATAGGTTTAACTGAAGCAAAAAGCAATGAAGAAGATGATTGTGAGTCATTTTTTGTATCAGTTTTGTATACTGTCTCAGAGATTAACTCTTCGTCCGAGGATTGGTATGAAACACTCCAAGGGGAGTGCGGTTCAGAGAAATTTAAATTAGATTCGGGAGCAGACATTAATGTTTTATCGTATAAGCGATTTTTATTGTTAGGCTATGACAGCAAGCTAGTTATTGGCAAGCAAGGAGTTAGATTACAATCTTATAGTGGTGATTGTATTCCTATAAAAGGTATTTGCAAATTAAAATGGTGGTTTAAGGGTGTTTCGTATGAATTAAAATTTGCAATTGCGGTTAGTGAGTGTGCTTGGCTTGCAAGCTTGTCTAACATTGGGATTAATTAAAAGAATTCATAATATAAATCTTACAGATTATCAAGATTTGTTTAATGGGTTAGGCTGTTTGCCAGGTGAATATCATATTGTTGTAGACAAAACTGTGATGCCGGTGATCTGTGCAACCCGTAAGGTACCATTAGGAGTTCGCGATAAGTTACAAGATGAGTTAAATAGAATGATTGAGTTAGGTGTCATTAGGAAAGTGAGTCATCCAACTCCATGGGTGAATTCATTAGTGATTGTTGCTAAGAAAAATGGACAGTTACGTATATGTTTAGACCCGAGGCCGCTTAATAAGGCGATACAGCGGGCACATTTTCAATTGCCAACAATAAATGAGGTGGCTACTAAGTTTCACGGTGCTAAGTATTTCTCAGTTTTAGATGCATTTTCAGGGTTTTGGTCGGTAAAACTGGATAATGCAAGTGCAGACTTATGTACATTCAGTACACCGTTTGGGCGCTATCAATATTTGCGATTACCATTTGGTCTTAATTGTGCACCTGAAGTGTTTCATGCGAAAATCAAGCAATTACTTGAAGGCCTAGAGGGGGTTGACTCGTTTATCGACGATATTATTTGTTGGGGAAGGAATAAAGATGAACACGATCTGCGTTTGAAAGAGTTGTTAAACAGGGCACGGGAAATTAATTTAAAATTCAATAAAGATAAATGTCGTATATGTGTTGAGGAAGTAACTTATTTGGGTCATATTTTTAACAAAGATGGAATGAAAGTGGATTCTGAGAAAGTAAGAGCGATATATAATATGCCGGAACCAATGGATAGGAAAAGCTTAGAGAGGTTTTTAGGGGCTGTAAATTATCTTTCAAAATTTATACCTAATTATTCAGAGCATATTTTTCCGCTGACAAGGTTATTAAAAAAAGATGTGACTTGGAGTTGGGAAGTTGGTCATAAAGACGCATTCAATCAACTTAAAGAATTGATTTGTAATGCACCAGTTTTGTCTTTGTACAATGTTAGTAGTCCGGTGGTGTTGTCAGTGGACGCGAGCAGTGTGGCACTGGGCGCTGTGCTCATGCAGGAGGGGCGTCCAGTAGAGTATGCGTCACGCACGCTCACTGATACACAACAAAGATACGCACAAATAGAAAAGGAAATGCTGGCAATAGTATTCGCTTGTGAAAAGTTTCACCAGTACATTTATGGAAAAAGTAGTGTGGTCGTCGAATCGGACCATAAACCACTGGAAAGCATTTTTAGAAAATCTTTAGACTCAGTTCCAGCTCGCTTGCAGCGAATGATGTTGAAGGTTCAAGCTTATGAGTTGGTGGTCACTTATAAGCCTGGGAAGTATATGTATATACCTGATACATTGTCGCGGGCACCTCTTCCGGATCTGTATGATGATAAAATTAGCAGGGCTATATTATGCCAAATTAAAATGGTAGTCAATAACGTACCCATGTCGCAGAATAAGTTTACTCTCGTCAAGCGAGAAACTACTAAGGATGAGTGCTTAAAATTGTTGCTAAAATATATTAATCAAGGGTGGCCTGATAAGTTTAACATACACAATGATTTAAGATACTATTGGTCTATAAGAGATGAACTGTACTGCGTAGACGGTGTAATATTTAAAGACAAACAGGTTTTGATACCACATTCTATGCAAACGGACATGTTAAAGCTTATTCACGAAGGGCATTTAGGGATTGATCGTTGTAAGAGACGAGCTCGTGAAGTACTGTTTTGGCCGGGTATAACGAAAGATATTGAGGATTATGTGAGAAAATGTAAAATTTGTCAGAAAACAGCAAACAAACCGTGTAGGGAACCTATGATTCCGGTAGCTATACCAGAATTGCCTTGGAATAAAATTGGAACAGATATATTTGAGTATGGAAAGCAAAGTTATTTATTATTAATTGATTATTATTCTGGTTTTATTGAGGTCGCATATTTGAGAGACACTTCATCAAATTCAGTAATATGTATTATGAAAGAAAATTTTGCACGGTATGGTATACCGGATACGGTCATCAGTGACAATGGTCCCCAATATTCTTGTCGTAATTTTATTAAATTTGCTTTAGAATGGGGTTTTAAGCACGTCACTTCTTCTCCGTATTATGCTCAATCTAATGGTAAGAGCGAAAGGGCAGTTCAAACCATTAAAAATATATTGAAAAAATCAGTAGACAGTAAATCTGATTTTTATTTAAATTTGCTAAGTTACAGGAATACGCCGCGGGAAGATTTGAATTTGAATTATTTTTATTATTATTATAATTTTTATTTTTTTTATTATTGACATTATAATGTAATTTGATATTAGTGTTATAGTGTAATTTAATATTAGTGTAATAATTAGCATAGATATAAGCGATTTGGTGTAAACTGTAAGCTTATATTTAATGAATAAATGAATTGAATTGAATTATCTATCCAGGTTCCTAATGATGCACTCTGGATGGATCTTGCAGTGGTGAACTTTCCTATTACCTGCTCATGAAGACCAATATTAGACAGTTGCCAGATTTTGCATAGTAGCTTTGGGTTCACAGGTTGGATGGCAAGTAGATCTTGTTTCAGCCTGGCCTCCTCAGTCTCGGCTACAGCTCCGAAGACAGTAGATACACTCTTGTTCTTGATGATGGCAGATAAACCCTCTTTTAACTTCCTCCTGAATAAGTTCTCTGGTTGGGTTGGCGATGATTGCTCAGCGACTGGATTGTCCCTACGTTGGGCATTGTTGTTGCTGGTGCTTGATGTGTCTCTTTATATACCTAATTATGTAAAACTAGCTGTTGCCCGCGGCTTCGCCTGCGTGGATGTCGGAAATTGTCTCACGGGAACGTACTACCGGAATAAAAAGTATCCTATGTGCTAAGGTGCAAGGTGTGTAAGGGTGCTAACGCAGGTCCATGGTCTATCTCTATCCCTTTCATCCAAATTCGTTCAGCCGTTTAGGCGTATTAGGGTAACAGTTTGAGGTACTTTTGCATTTATAAAATGGTTTTTGCACGGGACTTCCTCCACGTGAAATTTCTTGTTCCCTCGACCCACCCTGTCGCATCGCATTGCCTGCCCGCGCTATTGCTTCGTTTTCGCTTAGCGTACTTTCTATTTTTTTTTCTTTTTGTTCGGCACCCAAGGGTCTTACAGTGATGTTAAATGTCTATAGGCTTCCTTAGGACTTGGGCAATCAAATGTAAACAGATTTTTTAAAAGTCCAACTGGTAGTTCCAGAGATTAGCGCTTTCAAACAAACAAAAAAAGTGTATGTGTCAGCTCCGACGCACGACCCCTCCACCACCCCCTCCCCCTCACCACCCTCACCTTATCACTTTTTTGCTGACCTCCTCCAACCCCCTCTCAAACCCCTTTCACCGCAACCCCCTCCTCCTCTCCTTCTCCCCTTCACCTCCACTTCACCAACACCTCCCCCTCTCGCCTCACTGCCTCCTCTCCACACCCTCACCAACCACTACCCTCAGCCTCCTTACCACTCCAGGTGGTGCGGCCTAGATAGCCGAGCAGGGTGAGAGCGGTGACCACGCGACTTTTTTCTACTTACATTTTTAAATTCGAATTAAATTAATTAAACTTTTTTATCTTTCGAATGGAATGTCCGAATTGAATAATTCAAAAAGTTATCTATAGCTTTTGAAGCATTCTTGAATATGAAGTTATTTATTTTGATAAGGAATTAATACCAATTGACAAATAAAGAACCTTTTCTAGCGCCGGCATTTCAATTAAACTTTTAAAATAAAAGTAAATTTCTTATTGTGACATAACTATAATAGCTAGACATATGCTGTCACGACACTTTTTGTAGATAATTATGTGTTCTGTCGTCGTACATTATTTTGTGCTATCATCAATAGTTTTCGCAGCGCACGCGATGTAAGGAATTTTTTAGGTAAATTTTGTACACCTCGGGTTACATTATTGGAATTTTAGTAAGGATCCCTATTTTTTTTTTAAATATCATATAGCCTATGTCACTCGGGGATAGTGTAGCTTCCCAACGGTGAAAGATTTTTTTAAATCAGGCCATTGGTTTCGGAGCCTATTCAATACAAACAAACAAACAAATCTTTCCGCTTTATAATATTAGTATAGATATAGATATGTAATGATGTAGTCATAATGCTTTATAATATGCTTTTGACATAACTTCTTTAAATTATTTAATTCATTGTAATATTTAATTAATTATTATTTTTTAATCGTGTTTTTGTATTTTATATGGGTCAATGACCTGAAATAAATGATTTTTTTTTATTGCGATGCGCGGGCAGCGTAGTGTCGGCGTCGGCGGCTTCGACCGCGGGGCGCGATGACCAACTTTTCAAAAGGGAAAAGAAAAACGGACCCAGTGCTAATAAAGTGTTGTGTACAAAAATCACACATGAGTGCAGTGTCGTTTTGCAAACTATAAATGTAAAAAGTGTAACGAAAAGGGCCACTTGCGCCGTCTGTGTAAAAAAGTAAATTTTATAGAAAACGAGGGTGTTACTGATAACGGCGATGACGGTGAGTGTTAGAACCTATAACTGAAACAATTACAGCCTTATTTATAAAAATCTCGCTAATCACTCATTAGCCACTGTTTAGCTAAGCAAATAGTTAGCTCCTAATCAATCGTTAAATTTTCTTTATTTATAAACGATAATTAGCAAGTGATTAGTTGCGAAACGAAATAGAGCTGAAATTATGCGTTCGGTACAGATTATAATCAAAATTCTTCCAATAAACACAATTTGATGACACGACACGACTAGATGATTTTTGATGAATTTATTAACTCATAATATAACTCACTCAACTTAATAAATTCATCATCTCTTGAAACGTAAACAACTTTCATATCTTTATATAAATACACAATTAAATTGCAAAATGACCTTTTTGTGCAATATAGCTGACCTTGAATTTGGTAATAATATGGAGTATTCTTCTTTAACACCAGCTTTTTATTGATATTATCATTTGCCAAATACGGCACAGTTATAGGTGTTGTTGGCTCATTTGACGTGTAAAAGTGTTTGTACAAACCTACTTACAGAAAATAAATCATTTATCATTTATCATTTATCATTTATCATTTCTACTTGAATAGGGGCCTTTAATTTTTATGATGGTCTCATCACCCAGAATACCATCAGGTGTAGCACCTAAGTAAGGCCTCTCCTTACTGATAAATAACCCACAAGATTCGACTTTGAGGTCATATTTAATCATGTAGTCATTTAAGAGCGTTGACTCGGTACGGCATTTCATACAAACTTTCAAGTCCTTTTTTATCGAAATGAATGAACCGATTTTAATGAAACTTCATACGCATAAGTAGGATACATGGGTCTAAAAAGTTAGTAAAGAACATTTTCTAAATGTCTTATTTAAAAAAAGATAAATGGAAATCTCTGCTTCTATGGAATATTTAAAATCGGTCTAATTTAGCTGCAACACTATTTTTCGAAAATATTCTTTACTAACTTTTTAGACCTATGTATCCTACTTATGCGTATGAAGTTTCATTAAAATCGGTTCATTCATTTCGATAAAAAAGGACTTGAAAGTTTGTATGAAATGCCGTACCGAGTCAACGCTCTTAAGGGCACAGACTCATTCAGGATATCATGGGTGGTTGGCCTTGACGTATATGGTCTTTCATTTAGGATTTGTCAACTAAATCCTGGCTGGATGTGGGTTTCAGATTGCAAACTGTATGGAATTTCCTTGCAGTAATTTGATGTTTCCTTTCTTCATGCCACATAGAACAATTATTTTGGCACAAGTGTTTTTCTAAAAAGTTAGAACTATATCATCGTAAACTTTCCACAAATACAACTTTTCCAACATTACATTTTCTGGGTTGTAAGAAGTATACGTGATCAGCTATTAGGGCATATGGATTTGCTGGTTCAAATAACTGTTTAAGGGGCATTAATGCATTTGGATAGTTTAGAACCAGATTGCGATTGGATTTGCGATTTGCGATTGATTCTTTCTCAATATTTTGAGTAGGATACGGGCAAAATTTTTTAGGGGCCTTCTTTTTGGGTAGTTTGTGGGTCACCACAGGAGAAGCTGTAAATGCAGATTTGGGCACATGAAAATTCTGCATCTGCTGGATACATACTTGATGCAGTAATATGATTCTGTCATGTACCATGTGTTCAATCGCACTTAAAAGCACAGCAACATGTTTACATTTAGCCTCTATGCCACTCCCACCAGGGCATTCGCAATTTTTATTCTTGTGGGGTTCCATTTTTGTGTAGTTTAATATCCACCTCATATTGTAGGGCTTTCATTGTTTTTTTGCAAAATCCTTTTACGAAAGTTGAGTCTCCAATGGTTGAAAGCCCGGGCCAGGATAAGATATAAAGACTCGTATAATGTTTTGGCTTCTTCTAATTTTTTATCGGCACTGTAACATAGAGGATACTTATATAATAAACCAATCAATCTGCCTAGCCTTTTCCCAACTATGTTGGGGTCGGCTTCCAGTCTAACGGGATGCAGCTGAATACCAGTATTTTACATGGAGCGACTGCCTGTCTGACCTCCACAACCCAGTAACTGGGTAATACGATACCCCTTGGTAAGACTGGTTGTCAGACTTTCGGGCTTCTGACGACCCGTAACGACTGTCAAAGATCCACGAATAACAGCCGGGACCAACGGCTTAACGTGCTTTCCGAGGCACGGAGGAATCTCGATATGTAAAGATGGTCACCCGTCCACTGACCAACCCCGGCAAGCGTAGCTTAACCTGACGGATCGACCCGTGCGGCTGTTATTACTTAGCCACGAGCTCCTCACTTATACAATAAACCATCATTTAGTATTTTATGTCATCATATAAGTAATTGTTTTGCTTAAGAGCCGTTTAGCCGACTTCTAAATAAGTAGCTAAACAGTGACTATAATAGTACTTACAAACAAAAATACTGCCTTATATTATTTATTTATTTTAAAGAAGGCTTACAGACTAACAAACCAATAATAAGAATAATGTAATATTTAAAAAATATGCATATATATGCATTTTGCTAAGCGGTGGTAATTTAGTACTACTGGTAATGTCCAAATAACTGTTCGAATCAGGAACCTGCATAATCGGGTCATCATCTTTTGAGAATCAGTGTTCCCAAAATTGAGATTTCGATCGTAAAGCTCCAATCACATTACATGAAATAGATCATGATCATAGAACACTGTTATGTGTTCCATATGAAATTGTATGTCTAATTTGGCTTTTTGTAGTAATGTATAATTGGCGAAAAGTATTATGAAATGTGTACTTCCTACAAACAGAACTATTTCATAAATAAAATAGCTTGATGTTGTAACAGATATACTAGCCTAATGAAATAAAAGGGGCTAAGGTAAGATTTGCTATATATTGAAAACTAAAAGATAAAAAATACAGACCAGATACAAAAAACACACTATTACACTGAGGTTGAGAGAGGTTTCTTCAATTATTATTGAGAGAGGCGTAGATTTGATTAGGAAGATGAAGTAGAATTTTTCGAGTCGCTCCGTTATATATTATGGTTATTTTAGTGTATAACCCTCCTTTCGGGATCGACCGCAGTCGGGTAAGTTTTAGTCGCTGAGTAAGTTTTCCCGGTCGAAGAATACTTTTAGTTAGGAGATGTTTCGCTTATATAGCTTCCGGAGCAGAACTCACTCCAATGTCTCCGAGATCCTTCCATCTTTTTCCTCAGCGTTTTTAAAATCCATCTTCCAATTTTAGATTCTTTCTCATATTGAAGTTTTCCGTCATCAGAATGCCAAATGCCAATAGTCAATGCTTGAAACGGCCAGTAGCTTATACGTTGAAAAACCTCTTCGATGAATTCTGAGTGCGTGTGTATTAATCTTATAAAAGTAATTTAAGATACAGTTATTCAATAATAAATCAAAATTATCTATAAAAATACAATCTTTGACCTAACATATTGATTAAAAGAATTTAGGTTACATAAATCAAAAGAAAACGTTCATAGTCTATGCCATTATGAAACTCTATGAGAGATAGTTAGATAGAAGAAAAAGTAATGACAGCTTGACAGCCTGACGTAAGTGTCATAACAATGAAAAATACCTATAGCCAGGTGTTTTTATTTCAGATTTTAAAGAAAACGAATTGTTTTAGACCAATTCGCAATATATGAATGTAAATCTTTATAAAAGACTAGCTTATGCCCGCGACTTCGTCCGCGTGAAATTTATTTTTTGCTCGACCCACCCCGTCGCATCGCATTGCCTACCCGCGCTATTACTTCGTTTTCACTTAGCGTTCTTTCAGACTTTTTTCTTTTTGCTCGGCACCTAAGGGTCCTAGAGTGATGTTAAATATGCCTTCTATAAGATTTGGGCTATCATTATTGCAAAAAGATTTTTTAAAGTCCGACTGGTAGGGTAGTTTAGCTCGTTCCTTCACCACATCCGCTTCCGCTACCTCTCCCTCCCCGTCTGACTCACTCTCACACCCCCTTCACCACTTCCCCTTCGCTCTCTCTCTCACCACCCCGTCCCCTCCCTCTCCCCCTCTCCTCCACCTCCGGCTCACCAACCCCTCCCCACCCCTCAGCCTTCACCATGTCTTCCTCCTCTCCTCACCAATTCCTGCCCTTTCTCCCTGCGTCCATCATCCTCCCCTCACACTCCTCACCACCCCTCCCTTGCCCCTCCCCCTCTAACCCCTCCCTCCGGGGTAGTTTTAAAAAACTAATAATGACGAACTTAGGCAAATATTTGTGCCAAGTTTCAAGTCAATTAAAACCAAATGAATAACATTTTTCATGTAACTTGTATTCCCTGTTTTCACCCCCACAGGGGTGGAATTTAAAAAAATGGTTTGAGATATTTCCATAGCTTGACTCAAAGATTATTTACACCAATTTTCGAGTTAATCAAGCCACGCAGTAAAATCCTCCCCTGTGAAATTGACTACCCCATTTCACCCCGTTAGAGGTAGATTTTCGAAAAACTCTGACACACATTATTCTTTGTTTTTGGTTTTAAGTATAAATACTGAGTTTTGAGTTAATCGGATTGCGCGTTAAAATTTTTCCATACAAACTTTGAGACCCCCCAATTCCCCTTTAGGGGGTAGTTTAGAAAAACAAAAAATCACAAAAATCATAATTTACTTAGATAAATATTCGTGCCAAGTTTCAAGTTTATTAACTCAAGGAATAAGATTTTTCATACAAACAATATCCCCCCTTTTTACCCCCTTAAAGGTCGAATTTCCAAAAACCCTTTCTTAGCGGATGCCTAGGTCATAATAGCTACCTGTGTTTCAAATTTCAGCCCAATCCGTTCAGTGGTTTCAGCTGTGTGTTGATAGATCAGTCAGTCAGTCAGTCAGTCAGTAACGCTTTCCTTTTATAGATATAGATAAATAAAAATGGATGCAAAGTGTAAGTAAATGTAGTAAGTGATGTAGTGTAAAAAATAGATACTATAATGTATAATTTTAAGAGTAGATAAACCTTTCAATAAGGTCTGCTTTTCTTCCTTGTAAAGAAGCACCTCGTTTTTTCAGTTCAGCCATTAGCTTGCTTATTACCCATGTTGAGTAAATGTTTATCTTATCATCTATCCTGGTATTTTGATGAAAAAATTTACAAAACCGAACACACAAATTGAGTAAACAAATGTGATAGGTGAAAACTATGCTAACATCATCTGCATAGTTCCCAAAATCCAAAAGTTTTAAACAGCCAACTCCATTCTCCCCTTTTAGAATGACATACACTTTCAATTTCAACAGTAAACTATTTCAATGCAGTACAAAAAAAAAGGTTTATAATTTACAGAACGACCGGACGCAACACCCTATCTGAGGCAGCCCTGGCATCAATATCTGAAGCCTCGGTGATCTGTGATTGCCCACTTTCCCCCGTCATAGATCGAAGTTCTGCTGCCCGGTGTCACATCTGCTATATCGACAGGGCTGTCAGAAAACGTTTCGATGGTGTTGTCCAGTCCTTTATGTGTAATAAGTTAATTTTTATGCTTTTTAGGGTTCCGTACCAGAATGGAACCCTTATGGTGTCACTCAGTCTGTCTGTCTGTCACAGCTGGATATCTCAAGAACTACTAATGCTATCAACTTGAAATTTAGAATACTTTTAGATGACGTTTACCCAACTATTTTGCAAATAAGAAAGAAATTAAAATATTTATATTTTTTTTGCAACAGGGACTGAAAGTGGGTCTTAAAAAATCAAAGTGGGGCTACTAGGGCATGTGGTTATCATATGAAAGAGCGCTGATTGCACATTCTCAAACATTTTTTTTCTTTTTTTTGGCCCGCATAGTTTTCGACTTCTGATGAAAAATGTAAAAAAATACCGTTCCCCCCCCCTTATCTCCGAAGTTTGCAAAGAGAAAAATCTGAAATTATTCTATGTGATAGAAGTTTATGTAAAGATTACAGGAAAAATAAAACGATGTCTCTAAATAGCACACTTTTTCAGAAATCGGAACGGAACCCTCGGTGCGCGAATCCGACTCGCTCTTGACCCGTTTTTTTATTCGATCTAATGTTTGACAATCTTTGATTAAATAGGTCATTTTACCCATGCATATTATTACAATACCTCTATGCCACGAATATTTCTTATTTATAACTATTGTGGCGGCATCTACATCGTCACATATGAACTACGCATCAATCACATGACGTCACGCAAAACCTGCATCGCGCAATTAAAGTTTACCACGCGATTAGCATATAAACAACGTCCCGACATCAACCGTCGGAAGTAGCCCACCAGACACAACACCCGTCTGGTCGGAGGATCCTCCCTTTTCTATGGAGGATGAGTGAACTTTACACCCTGTTCCTCATGCCTCTAAACTATAATATTTTTTACACATAATGTCATCTCCGGTGTTAAAAAATTGCTTGTTTGTGGCCCCATAAGCTTTACTCTGTGAACACTGATTGCGTTCCACTTTAGCTAGGGTGTTAGGTGATGACGGCGATGTCGTGTCCTGTGTTATTTCTATTACGATTTCTGATTAAATAAAAACTGGAAAATATGCGCCTAGAATTGCTTCATAAATATGTAATTCAAATAAAACTCAATCATATACTGTTTTTTTGTACGAATTATTTTCAGTATTTTGACTTTTATTTTTATTTGATTTTTAGTATTTTTTTTAAAATAGAGTATACAAATTGCTTGTTTGTGGCCCCATAAGCTTTACTCTGTGAACACTGATTGCGTTCCACTTTAGCTAGGGTGTTAGGTGAGGACGGCGATGTCGTGTCCGAAACCAACAAATCTAAGCGTGAACGAAGCTTCCGTCCAAACACTAATTCGGCAGGCGAAGAGCCTGTTGTAGCATTTAAAGAATTTCTATAATCAAACAAGTATTTCAATTTTTTTCGGTCACATGGTTATGCAAGTTTCACTAGGTTATCGTAAGTTTTAACAACTTTTATCGCAAAATAATTACGCAGTAAACAAACGAGATGTTGCTTTGCTGTCTGTTACCGGCGCACTCCGACACTTCATCCTTAAAGAAGTCACACTTTGATTTTTGAAGTGTGACGCCCGCATCCTGCAAGTGTCGCAGTACCTCATGTAATCTACTTAAATGCACTTAAATGCACTTAGTCGCGGCTTAAAAACCACTGGCTTGGCATCGTTCCGTAAATTTAATTTAATTTTTAACCGACTTCTAAAAAAGGAGGAGGTTCTCAATTCGGATGTTTGTATTTTTTTTTTTTATGTGTTTGTTCGCGCATAACTCCGTCGCTTGCCAACCGATTTGAAAATTTTTTTTTTTATTGGAAAGGGTATACTTCCCAAATGGTCCCATTTTTGTCAAAATCTAGTTCTGATGATGGGATCCTGGAGAAATCGAAGGAACTCTTCAAATCTTATAGGCACACCTATAGCGATTTGGGTACTTTTTATAGTAGCTCGTGCATTTGCTCTCGGAAAGCACCACTTGGTGAAGTGGAACTGATGATGAAGACCACAGATGGCTACTGGAACTACTCAATGATAAATATTCCACGTGTTGCGATTCGGTTACTTTAATATGGTTGCTAAGCAATTTCCGCTCGTCACACAATGCGTGTGGTGAGTGGTTGTTGAGGAGTTCTCCTGGTTCTTACCAGCAGAACTCCTCAACAATTAACGTCCCAGCATCGGGAAAAGCAATATTTTGTAACATGTGATGAGCAATTGACATTAGACTATTGTAACTTATACAAATTATAAACAGACCCACTAAAAAGCGAGAAATAAAAACTTTTTAACAAAAAAAAAACCGACTTCCATAAATCACTACAAAATGAAAAATAACTTTGATTTCGGAAGTCGGTGGCAAAAAAAAAGAAAGTAAATAAAAAACGAAAGACACCGACTTCCGAAATCAAAGTTATTTTTCATTTTGTAGTGATTTATGGAAAACGGTTTTTTTTTGTTAAAAAGTTTTTTATATTTCTTAAATGTTCCAAGCTCGTCAGAAAAAGAACATCAGGTAATTGTATTTGAAATTGCGCAATAATATCTGTCGATTTTTCACAGTAATTTACTGTCATCGTGTCTAATGTACATACAGATACAAAATCTCTAGTAGCGGTGGCCCGCCGTCACGAATAACATAAACATCTACGAGGGCTGCTATTTATGTATCCGGAAAAACAAAGTGAAACAAACATTTATCATTTATTATGGTTTTATTGCTTTTCAAAATATTCGCCACATGATGATCGATGCACTTTTGCATACGTTGGAACCAATTTTCGTAGCACTTTTTCCATTCGGATTGAGGTATTTCCAAAACTAGACAGCATTTGACGCACCCTGATTGTACTTTTGCAGTGTTTTTTTACAACCAAATGTTTAAATATTTTATAAATACTCGTCATACTTATGCCCAGAGACGCCTCTATCTCACGATATTTAACATGACGATCTTGCATTACTAGTTTCCGCACAGCATTAATATTTTGAGGTACCACTACCGATTTAGGGCGACCTTCTTTAAATACGTCCGTGAGCACAGACCGCCCACGATTAAACTCACTAAACCAGTGATGCACAGTAGTTTTCGATTGTGCTTCGTCCCCAAAAGTAGAAGTGAGTTGATCGATTCACTTTTTTTGAGTTAGCCCTCGGCGAAAATCGTATTAAATCATAGCACCAAAATTTTCACGAGTTAAATCCATGGTGATAAAGACACGCAATTTTCAAAATGACGCCACAGAGTAAAAACAAATCACAGCTACATGAAAGCGTTTTACCCGCGTAGGTAAAAGGTAACCATGATATTCTTATGCATTCAATGTTATTGCCTGTATAAGATATTAACCGTTTATTCGTTTCGGTCAGTGACACATTTTAGAAATGTTTTACGAATGTTTTTTCGGAAATCGCAGTAACAGCCGACCCACTATCAATTTGAAACTTCATTTGCACACCTCGGACATTAACAGCCTTATTTATAAACGATGGTTAAATTTTAATCAATTAGTAAGCAACTAATTAGCAAAATTCTTATTAACAACCTCAGACCAAGAAAAAAAGATAGACGGCGCGCCGCGAACATCAAAAGTGAAGCCATAAAACCGTGCTCCTGCAAGTAAACATACACGCTCACGCACACACCTACACTAAAACCATGCTCATCGCTCTTAGTACGTCACGAGTTGTCGTCAAGAAAACTTAAATTAAAAAAGTAGAATTATGCCTTCCTGTGTAGTGAAAAGTTGCAAAAACAACAGCAAATCACATAAAAAGTCTCACGGAATCACTTTTCACTTGTAAGTACTTGAAATAACATCGTTTCTCTATTATTAAACTGTGAATTTTAGGTTACTTGGAACAAAAAACGTCAACAAACGAAAGCAGTGACGTAAAGTATGGGTGTTGCCATAATACGATTTAAAATTTCCCATTCGATTAATATATTTTAAATAAATATGATTTATTACTTCCGCTCGTGGAGGAGCTCGTGGCCAAGTAATAAGTGCCGCACGGGTCGATCCGTCAGGTTAAGCTACGCTTGCCGGGGTTGGTCAGTGGATGGGTGACCATCTTTACATACCGAGATTCCTCCGTGCCTCGGAAAGCACGTTAAGCTGTTGGTCCCGGCTGTTATTCGTGGATCTTTGACAGTCGTTACGGGTCGTCAGAAGCCCGAAAGTCTGACAACCAGTCTTACCAAGGGGTATCGTATTACCCAGGAACTGGGTTGTGGAGGTCAGATAGGCAGTCGCTCCATGTAAAATACTGGTATTCAGCTGCATCCGGTTAGACTGGAAGCCGACCCCAACATAGTTGGGAAAAGGCTAGGCAGATTGATTGATGATTTATTACTTCCAGTTATATTCCTATTTTCTTTTAATATTTTAAGTATTCTTTCTTTTGGTATTTTTATTTAATATTTTAGGTTTCCAACTAATAATGAAATAAAAAATAAATGGATAGTAGCTATAAGAAATAGTCGGAATGATCCGGAATGGTTGCCATCGAAAACCAGCGTGGTTTGTTCTGATCATTTTGATGATAACGATCTCTACAAAACCAATCGTGGACTTCGCCGAGTGACCAAAAGCATCCGCTTTTGGTCCTCACGATTTCATGAAATCGCTAGATTTGAGATAAATGCTAACGTATGGAGTTGTATTGCTGATTCTAGTGATTATAATTCTGTAAAGCCATATTAGTTAAGGGGGCGAATCATATTTTAATCAACATACAAGCTCACACTGACCTACAAATTGCAAAAAACGTAAGAAATTTTGAATTTCGCGGGCTACCTTGGCGCATCAACCTTAATGGAAAGTCCATCCTCTATGTCTATGGTCATATTAGTATCTAAGTTCATTGTATACATGTCAATAGTTGCTTTTCTCTCTTTCTAGATAGTGGACAATTTCATACAGGTATCGCAGTCCATCCTCTATGTCTACTTTCCTACCCACACAAATATCCCCAAATTATAGGGAAAAAATTTAACAAATGACAACCCTTCGATGCACACATAGAAAAAAAAGTGGCTTCAGTTTTAATGTTCGCGGCGCGCTGTCTATCTTTTTTTCTTGGTCTGAGTTAACAACGCTTCTTTTTCTTTCACCAATAAAAAGCTTCAAAGTCTTTTTTTAAATAAAGAAATGGCAAATCTTCGGTATTTTGTTGAAGATTACTGAAGCCATGCAGTAGACACTTTTGCGCATAAGTGCTGTCTTGGCTGACTCTAGACATAGGACGCTGTTATCCCGTCGATTGCGGGGAAATACGTCGGCTAGACGTCTAAAGGTACGTTTACACGCTTGCCAAGCCTTGGCAAACGGCAAACAGCCCCAAGCCTCCACAAATCTCGTTTGGCGTTTGAAAGGCGTTTTCACGCTTGTGAATGCGTCAGTCTGCAACATACCTACATCCAAGCATGGCGGACACCGAACTTGTGACGGCTATTGCATTTGGTTTAACATACTTTTATTTGAAATGCAAGCAAAGTGAAACAAAAAAAAGGAGAGCCCGACGACAGCGAAAGATGGTGGATGAAAAAGATTCATCGTAATCGTACCAGGTAACTACTATTTTGATTTAACCATTATCTGTTGCAGTTACGTTATGCCACAATACTTACGATATATTTTATTTGTTACAGACAATTTATAGAAGAGAAATTTACTTAACTTTTATATGAACCATCTGGAGAGTTTGATAACTTCTGCCGAATGAGCTATCCTGATTTTGAGTTTTTACTGCAGAAAATTTCACCAATGATATCCAATCATGATACAGACTTCAGAGAAGCTATACTAGCCAAATTTCGTCTTGCCATTACGCTACGATTTTTAGCATCTGGTGATTCTTACAAAAGCCTTCACTACTTGTTTAAAGTATCTGTCTCTATGATATCAATAATCATTCGTGAAGTTTGCCGAGCTCTTAATGAAATTCTAAAGGATCTAGTTAAGGTAGGAATAAAACAAAACATTATGTTATACATTTATTTAGATTTTAATAGAATCATAGGAAATCTGTTCTATGTATGTATGTTAGCTGACTGCTTTATTGCTTAATTATTTAGTAAGTTAAATAAGAATTATGTCGACGAATCAAAATCTTCGAAAGCATTCATAATCATAATCATAAAAATCTTTATTTTTCTCATTCAGTATTACAGGCACTAGATATTATATGCACAATCTTATATAGAGAAAGGTGTCTGAAGTAGGAGGGCCCTGAGTTACAGATCACCCGGCTCTTTTGTTACACAAATGTTACATTACCAAATGGTTAGTCAAGATATACTTTCAATGAAATGTACAAATTATAAGTAGATATATTAATATTAATGATACGTTTTTAGACAAAACAAAATAAAATAGAAATGAGATTAACGAAAAATGAAGAATAAAATGAATGAGTGTATGAATGAGAGTAAGGGTGAGTGTATGGATGATTGTAAGTGTAGGAGTGTGAGTGTAAATGCGTGGGTGTTAAGACACTGGTTTTAATAAGTTTTCAGTGGCAGTGTAGTCGAGATTTAAAAGCCAAATGCGTAAATTTCTTTTACAAATAGCTTTTGTATCTGTGTAAATATGTATTTTGCTATTGATAGAGTTGTATAGAAAAGTGCCAAGAAAACAGAAAAACTTATGGGAGAAAGCAGTGTTAAATCGGATGATAGAACAAACATTTGATGATCGTCTATTTAGTGAAAGGAAATCGTGAATCATGGGAAGTTCAGAGTGTTTTTTTAATACTGTAATGAATATGAACAACTGCCGGACCGTTAACACTTGGCAGTGTTGGTAAAGTTGCATAGTTGGATATAGCCTTGGAAAAAAGCAACAAACTTTTAATACAGCTCTTTGGGCTCTCTCTAAATTTATCATATAAGTTTTAGAACTACCGCCCCATGTGGTAATGCAATATACTAGCAAAGATTGGCATAGTGCAAAGTAAACTGTCTTAATAACTGATGTATCAGTTAAATGTCTTAGATTTTTAAAAATGTAGATTAATTTTCTGATTCTTTTAACTAATGTTTCAATGTGTTGTTGGAAGTTGAGACGATAATCTATGATTAAGCCAAGATATTTAATAGAATTAGTTTTAATTAACACGGGACAAGAACAATGGTTAGTAAAATTGCATGAGTGGGCTTTCAAGTTGAAATTTGGTTGGTCCGGGGGTCTAAGGGAATATGTCATGTATTTTGTCTTATCGACATTGAGGGTAAGCAAATTGGAATGTAGCCATTTATAAACAGTATCAAAACCTTGTTGAGCATAATTTTTAACATCTTCCCATGTGAAAGCATCGAATATGAGAGATATAATAATAATATAGCAATTCAATAAAGACATGTTTATAATGTTGGTTTCACGTGGGGCTGGGTTGATGATTTGGTCCGATATGATACGAATAGATGACGAGGGTGCTGTTGATGTAGATGGAGCTGGAGCTACTGGAGTTGGTATATGTTCTGTTATGTTTGGCGCTGAATGAGAGGTTTATTACAAGTAGCAATAAAACCAGCAGCGTAACGTTGTTCTTTTTATTACCAAAGAAAATGACATACAAAAATGGCTGGCAAGGCTTTATATTAACACGGTTCCCCCCTTCTTTGGCTTTGGCTGGTGGCGCTGGCGTGGCGGAAGGGGCGTGTCAATATGGCGGCTTGGCGGCAGGGCTGACGGAAACGCATGGCAGCTCACATCCGTAACATTCGGCCATCCTGCAACAATTGCTCCCGCAATGGAGAGCATTCCAAAACATTAATTCACCAAGTACGGCTCAGTTCTGGCTAGAGAGGGTAAAATTTGTTGCCGCATTGAATGGGTTAACTCTCTAATAAGTCAATAAGATCTTCAGTTTCAAGTGTCTCATCGCAGCTACTAGCGCTATCGGACATGGGAGCTATACTTCTATAGGGCCTTAATGAATCTGCAGACACTAGCCCAGTAAAGTTTTTGTAGCCTCGTAAGCCCTTTATGCTTCTAATTCGGTACCGATCGTTACCAACTACCTTAGTTACTACATAGGGGCCCGAGAACAAATCGTCTAATTTGGTGTTTATCTTAGCGGCGCTGCTAGTTGGAGCCTGTCTCCATAGTACAAAATCCCCTTTCTTATAAACATGAGCCCTTTTTCGTTTCTTATCAAAGTTGTGCTTCATTTTGGCGCTTACTTGTTCTAACCTAGCTGCAGCTTTCTTACGTCGTGCCTCAACAGATTCTGGTTCGCGACCAGCAACAGAAACGTCACATATGGACCTACCAGAGCGCGCAAACATTAAATCATAAGGCTTATAACCGATACTATCGTTAATTGTATTGTTTATGCCCCAAATAATGTCAGGTATGGAATTGGCCCAATTACTGGAAGCTTCACTAGGATCAGTTGCCCGCAACGCATCTAAAATTGTACGATTAGTACGCTCAACCTGGCCATTAGCGCGGGGGCAAGCAATAGCGTTTAACGTATGCCTAAACTGCTTATCGACTGAAAACGTTTTAAAGTTCCTACTCGTAAAAGCTTTCCCGTGATCTGTCACCACGTGATTCGGGTATCCGAATAAACTGAATATCTTTTTCAGTTCACGAATGGTCTCAATCGAATTAACAGTACGCGTCGGTTCAGCTATCACAAACTTAAAAAACGCATCAGTCATTACGAGCATGTACTGGTACCCTTTATTTGTCCTACAGAATGGCCCCACGTGATCGATGTGTACCATGCGCATCGGATCAGTTGGCTTAGGGATCGGATGCAACATGCCTTCTTTTTTTCCATAATTACCCTTGCCATATGCACAATGAAGACATGCGGTCACGTATTTCCTAATAAAACGCGTCATTTTAGGAAACCAATACTGGCTTTTAATTAATTCTGAACTACGATTTAGTCCTACATGACCAATGTCGTCATGATGCATTTGCACAATTTTCCATCTAGCCGAATTCGGGACCACGAGTCGATTTCCGTCGAGAGATTTTCGGTAAAGTCGATTTTCTACTAATTCGTAATTATTTTTAATGTCTGAATCAGCTGTATTGTTTTTTAGTTGATTTATAATCGAACTAAGCTTTTCGTCCTGACATTGCACCGTATAGAACCAATCAGTAACTTCAAGGCGGTTTACGTTCATCGTATCAACAGGATGCCTACTTAGCGCGTCTACGTGCTTCATGCGTTCACCGGGTCTATATTCAACACTAATATCATAGTCTTGTATTAAAAGCCACCATCGTGCAATGCGCGGTATTATGTCGCGTTTGGTGAGCGTAGCCCGGACCGCAGTACAGTCAGTTACTACCGTAACATGTTTACCTACCACATAAACCCGGAATCTACGTAGCGATTCTACGACTGCGAGAGTTTCGAGCTCATAACTATGATATACACCCTCTTCCTTGCTAGTAACCCGGCTAAAATACATAACAGGCCGCAGTGAGTTGTCAGTTTGTTTTTGTAATAGTATGCCGGCAATGCCTAACTTACATGCGTCGGTATGTATTTCCGTAGGAAGTATAGGATCATACAAGGCTAGCACAGGTTTGGAACATAAACAGTTTTTTAGTTGTTCGAAACTCGCGTTTTGTTCACTGCCCCTCACCCACGATTTTTTTTTTTTTGTTAACTCAGTTAGTGGACGCGCAATTACGGCAAAATTGGGAATAAACTTTCTAAAGTAACTGCATAGACCGATAAACTGTCGCACACTATGAACATTATTTGGCACAGGAAACTGCGAAACGGCCGTCAATTTTTCCGCACCAGGCTGTATACCAATCAATCTGCCTAGCCTTTTCCCAACTATGTTGGGGTCGGCTTCCAGTCTAACCGGATGCAGCTGAATACCAGTATTTTACATGGAGCGACTGCCTATCTGACCTCCACAACCCAGTAACTGGGTAATGCGATACCCCTTGGTAAGACTGGTTGTCAGACTTTCGGGCTTCTGACGACCCGTAACGACTGTCAAAGATCCACGAATGACAGCCGGGACCAACGGCTTAACGTGCTTTCCGAGGCACGGAGAAGTACAGGCAGTATAGTATATATAGTACAGTACTATACCAGGCTGTATACCGTCGGAAGATATTTCGTGACCTAAATAAGTCACTTGTTTCTGCAAGAATGAACATTTACTCATATTCAATTTTAAGTTCTCACTATCGAGTTTACCGAGTACATTTTCAAGAATTACTAAACCTGATTCTATGTCAACCGAGGGTAGAAGTAAATCGTCTAAAAACGCCAGTATCTCGGTTTGACCTAAATTATTTTCATTCTGTTTACCTACACTGTTTCTACCCACAGACTCAACGATTTTATTTATCAAACGCATAAAAACGGATGGAGCATTCGCTAAACCAAAAGGAATTCTAGTATACTCGTAATGACCTTGTGGTGTAATAAAAGCAGTTTTGTGTGTATCCTCTGGTGCAATGCATAATTGATGGTAGCCCTGGGCTAAATCTAAACTAGTAAAGTACTGTTTGCCAGCTAATTTGGAAACCTGATCGTCTATGTTTGGTAGTGGATACCTATCTTTTATAGTGATAGCGTTCAACGCACGGTAATCAACGCATAACCTACTGTCGCCGTTCTTTTTCTTAACAAGGATCACCGGTGAAGCGTAACTAGATTCCGATTCTTTTATAATGCCAGCATCTAGAAGTTCATTAACTTTGGATTTAACTATCGCTTGTTCACTATGAGAAAGTCGGTAAGGCTGGCGATGCACGGGCTGATCACTAGTAAGCTTAATTTGCATTTGAGCTAAATTGGTGTAACCTAGATCATGTGTACTTGTAGCAAAGCAATGTTTGTATTGTACTAATAAATTAATTAAACCTGAGTGATGTATATTATTTAAGGGCCCCGTTTTAATTTTATTTATTTCAACACCTCCTATCTCAGAAATATTTTTAATGACATGGCTAGGATCACTATTAACACTTGATAAATTAGGGCAAGCAGAAATGCAACACACCTGGCTGTTTGGCTGTGGCTCCTCGCAGCTGTCGGCCCTCGTGAGGACCTCGCCCGGCGGCCACACGATGGTCTCGGAGCCCATGTTGACAACTTTGATGTAGCCGTCTTCGCCGCGTAGTAGCGTCGCAGGCAGAGAGTACGACACGCCGTGAAGCTCGTAGTGCCGTGGTGGAGTCACCACGTCGTTGTCCTTCTTGTTCCCCAGCACGCGAACTTGAATGATGGAGGGACCGGGTGGCAGTCGTTCTTCGTTTGCCGTGATGACCTCGAATCTTTCGTTTTCTTCGATGGCTTCAGTCGCAATAATGGTATCTGAAACTAATTGAAGTTTAGAATGGCCCTGACTAACAGTAAGGGTCATGCCTTCGCTGTTGATAACTGGCTGTCCGATCAACTTCGTTCGTTTTTATATCGGAGAGGTAGGCTTGACATTGCAGCGTAATGCCGTCGATTTCTAATTGGAATTGTACTTCTCCTTGGCTCATAGTTATTCCACCCGAAAATCCTTTCAAGGCGACTCTCGTAGGTTTAACTTGCAGCGATAGAGCATTTGACACTCTAACATTAAGCACATTGACCTGACTTCCGGTGTCGATGTAAGCCTTCACGTGAACACCGTTGATTTTTACCACCTTTTTGTAGATGTCATTGTAAGGTTCCAAGATGTTAACTTCTTTAATGCTACTGCCAGATGTAGAGGCTTTGCTTGACGTAGAATTCATCGAACAACGTAGTGCAATGTGTCCTTGAGCTCCACATTTATAGCACGTACGCGTGTCTGGCTGGGTGCAATTACGGAGCAAATGTCCCAGTTTCTTGCACCGAGGACACGGATCCGTTTCAGGATTGGGAGTAGTGAACTTTTTCTCGGATGGTCGCTGGATTATCGGCTTCTGCGCGCGGGGCTCCTGAGGTAGAACGGAATAATCATCCAGCGCGCACAAAAATCCTTCGTAAAGTTCACCTGGCGATTGGCATTGAAATGCGCGCGCATTTGGCTGCAGGGACGTCGACAAACCACGAATGATGCAGGAGACGCTGGCGTTATCAGATAACTTGCACCGGAAGCACATGGCGACTTTGTCTTGGTAATATTTCGTCATCGACTCGTTCGGGAGTTTTTTCCTTTGCAACAGCTCTTCAAGCATGCTTCCATAATCACGATGTTTAGGAAAAGCACGCAACAACATCTGTTTCCATTCGTTCCAGGAGTAGTCGTAGTTTTCTAACCGATTATACCATTTTTTTGCTTGGCCTCGTAATTTATCTTGCAAGTGAAACGATTTTGTCGTCTCGTCCCATCCGTGAATCTCACCGATTTGATCTATTTTTCTAATCCATGCTTGCACTGTGCACTCTTCGCTATCCGGGTCAAATTCCGGGATCAAAGAAGCAGCACGGTGTCCCTTTGGTTTGGTAGATCCAGGTTCTTCTTCCTGAAGCTCAAGTATCGCCTTGTGGACCTCCTTCACGAGCAACTTTTTCAATATCTTCCTCGCCGGTGGTATAGGAACTTCATCATCTTCTTTTTCAGATTCGTCGGAAGACCGAGATATCTGGGCGTGTATATGACGTCGTTTCATTTTGGTATAGGTAGGTACCACTTCTGATTATTACAAGTAGCAATAAAACCAGCAGCGTAACGTTGTTCTTTTTATTACCAAAGAAAATGACATACAAAAATGGCTGGCAAGGCTTTATATTAACACGGTTCCCCCCTTCTTTGGCTTTGGCTGGTGGCGCTGGCGTGGCGGAAGGGGCGTGTCAATATGGCGGCTTGGCGGCAGGGCTGACGGAAACGCATGGCAGCTCACATCCGTAACAGGTTTCTGTGCTTGGAGAGGAAAAAAAACTTTGATTGTTATGAATAGGATCAGAATAAACGCTATTAACTGATATTGGCTGACTCAGAATGACTTGAGGAGATGGTGTATGGCGTGAATATGCACTAGCCATTGACGACGGTCGAGAATAATATTGAGGGTATGGTGTATGACGCTCATTTGATTTTTGACCGATTCTGTTTATAAACAACCCATCTATTTGGTGCATTATAATTTTTCGTTCATCAGTTGGCAGTTCACGTAGCTTTATAGCCAAAAATTTAGCATATAGATCGCAATCGTCGTCTTTGTGAGCAGGTCTACTTTCATTCTGCTTTTGACATAAAATATTTGTTAATTGTCCAAAAGCCACGGCCATTTGCTTTTCAGCCATTTCAGAAGCAGGGCGACGACGTTTATTAGTAACTGCCTGTATGGATGGTGGTCTGGATGGTGATCTAGATGGTGGTTTGGATGGTGTGGTAACCGTACTTGTACGGTCTCTTATCAGAGGATCATCCTCTGTCTGATCTGTATCTTCTTCTATTTATTGTGATTGCTGCAAAAAATTATATACTGTTACTTACACTTCATTTACTTTATTTTTACAGATGCCCACCACAGCAGAAGGATGGCTTAATATAGAAGAAGGATTCAGCACTAAATTTCCACATTGCATAGGATCATTGGATGGCAAGCATGTAGTCATTGAAAGCCCAACTCATAGTGGAACAGAGTATTTCAATTATAAGAAAACTTTTAGCATTGCCTTGTTGGCGTTAGTGGATAGCAAATACGAAGAAGATTGGCAAAACCCCATGTACTTTGAGTGTCGCCTATATACTTCGCGAAAATTGGTGAAACCACCTGAAAGAGATGGATCTAAGGTCTAATAACATAAAGTGTAATCATAGCATATTTTTTTGTAATGGGATTTTGATAGAAAATCGTTTTAAAGATTTATCATTTAGGTTAGGTTATGTTATGGTACGTGTGTTGTGAAATGATTGATTTATTGAGCAGATTAATTCATTTTAGAATACAATGCACATATCTACGTTTTAAGTATAATAATAACGCTTTTCCTTTGAGGCGAAACGTATAGGATGTACGTGTAAGGAGGTTGTTACCTGCACCAAAAGCACTGAATATTGCTGAATCATCAGGCGAACCATGCCTATAGGTACGTAATTGTTTGCCAACTCTATATAAGTACCTATTACATAATATAGGTACCTAGGCTTCTAAAGCACCGCATTCATACATATTATGTATCCCTAGCAATATAAGCCAGGTCCAGCAATAAGGTAGGTAGGTAGGTAAGGTTAGGTTAGTAGGTAAGGTCACCCGGGGCCGTATATAGAAATGCTAATTCAGTACGTCCCCTCAGGCGGAGACGAATACCTAGATTTAGCGCATTTCCAGGCGTTAAACACACGTAAATGCTAGTATTCAGTAGCATTTACGCGGAATTAGCATTTACTAGCATTTACGTGTTTAACGCCTGGAAATGACTCTATCGTCTCCCCTTGAGGGGACGTACTGAAGTAGCATTTCTATATACGCCACCCGGGGCTATTGTAGCCAGAGGGCAAATGTAACGGATTGAGATAACTAGGTAGTTATTGTTACGTTTCCATGCTGTCTAGGATTAATCAACCATTTACGTTTGCCCCCTGGCTACAATAGCCCCGGGTGACTTTATGTTATTTTATAAAAATGAAACTGACTTTTTTCACAGAGCTTTAATATTAGGTCTTTACCTATGAAATTGCCGTTCTGCAGTACTGGCCATTTCAAATCAAAATAATTTTTGTTTGGCTAAGAATTCTAATTTCAAATTAATTTTATTTTAAAAACATGGATTTTTTTTCCAAAAGTAGTCATTTGTTTATTGATTAGTGTTACATTTTCATCGCATTTCAATCTTTTTCGTCATCATGGATACGTTAAAAATTCGAGTAATTATGGAATATGAGTACCGTCGTGGCAGCAACGCGGCACAAGCGGCACGCAACGTCAACGACGTTTACGGAGCTAACACTACAAACCAACGCACCACCTGTTATTGGTTTGCTCGCTTCCGTTCTGGAAATTTCGACCTGAAAAATGAACCTCGCGGTCGTCCGAAGACTTTGGTCGACAATTACGAATTAAAGGCGATTGTGGAAGCTGATGATACACAATCTACGGCTGAATTAGCAGCAGTTTTCGACGTTAGCGTCAAAACAATATTGGTCCATTTGCGTCAAATTGGCAAGGTAAAAAAGCTTGACAAATGGGTGCCCCACGAACTCAATGATCGCCAGCGCGAAGTACGCGTCGAGACGTGCCTTGCACTGCTCAACAGACACACAAATGAAGGAATTTTGAACCGCATTGTTACCTGCGATGAAAAATGGATTCTGTTTGATAACCGCAAGCGCTCAGCAAGTTGGTTGGATCCTGGTTCAGCACCTAAACGTCGTTAGTAGTGGCAGGATACGGACCTGTAACATCCAGGATGTATCCATTGCAACATACAATCATGAATGGCTTTATGAGATTTCGATACTTATGGAGGGAATAAGTCTCTTTTTGAAATAAATAATTGAGCTTTTTTGGGCATAAATATAGGTGCCATCACAGATAACAATTGCATTTTGTCTCTCCAGAGGGAGATCAGGTCTGCCATATAAACTATTTGCTATATATGAGTTTTTATTAATGACATTACTCCTGCTTATATGGTGCAGACCCAAATGTTGAGGCACATATTCCTGAGCTAATATATCCCTAGCCTTGGTCATCAGGGTTTCCACAGTGCGCCTTGTCGTTTGAAATAGACTTGATAGCCTGTCTCCCGAGTCTCCCGTCCTTAATTTGCATAATAATGCAGTTAATGCAAAACTTCCTCTGTGCATTTCACGAAGTCCTCTGGTTTCGTTCATTATTTGGTGGTGTTGGGATAAGGAAATTCCGAGAAAATAATGTGCCAAATATTCTGGCAGACTCTGGATATCTTCAAAGTTAAAAACACTTACAGGTTCTTGTAGTATGAAAACCATATCTTCAATTTGGAAACAATTAAAATGGTCTAGTGTGTTTTCAGATGTGTACAGTTCACCAAATGTGTGTCTACCCATGTGGTAACCGCATATCCTTGCACCTCTGGGTATATATAAGTTGCAGTCACTCAGCACCCGTCTACGTATTGCGTCCGGAATATGATATCGCTCAGGATTCCTGCAGTCAGCAAACAAGCAGTGCCTTCTAGTGTCAGTAGCTCGTCTAATGTTTGGCAGTGTAATGTATCGCTGCTGTGGTATTTCCTGATTTCCAGATTGTTGCACTGGATTTTCTTCTGGAATTTCAGATAAAACCTGGTGGTTCGCAAGCTCCCAACAGGTGTGGCACACATAATCGGTGTCCACAATCTAAAAAAAAAGTATTTACAATTTATTTCACATTGAATTCTCAACTTTAACTTGACTGAAACAGTCAAAAAATTATAATTATAATAGCCTGTAACTTACATTTCTAGGATATGTCCACAGCTTTATAACTCTTATAAAATGTTCACTTTGTCGTTAGTACTATTATTTATTCTGTGACTTGGTGAAGACAGACAATGCCTATTTTCTGCAGACAGCAGCTGTATGTCACAATTCACACAGCAATCTCCAATTTCCTCATGTTGAGGGCTTTGGTTCGGGGATATAGCCATATCCTCTGAAGCACCACTGTTAAATTGGTCATTTTGGGTATTAGTATTGCGACGCAATATTCTTTGAGCTCGTAGCCAACATGGCCCACATGCTTCATCAGTAGTAATAAGCTAAAACAATAAATAATACAATCAATATTTATTACAACAGAAATAATAAAAAAAATATTTTTATAAAGAAAAAAAATATATATTTACTTGACGGTGCTGTATCCACTGTGAAATGATTGCAGCAAGTTGTTGTTCTTCGTCAGTACTGTTTTCTCTCAGTACTAAACGACTTCTGCTTCTTAGAATCGAACGACCACATCCAATGCACATTTCGATGTCCAACTTGTCTTTCAGGTGCAACTTGGTTAGTTGCATGACTTGCTAATTCCCAACAAGCCTTTTTTTATTTTATTTTTTTGAGGGTGGGAAATCATCAAATAACTTCTCCCGCTCTGGGTGGAGCGGGAGGGCGTGTCAGACTTTTACTGACAGTTGTCTGCGAGTAACATAATAATAAAAAACTATTAGCCTCTGTAACACTGAATAGCATAGTCAACCACACAGTTAGAGGTTGAATACATCACTGTCCAAGTATTACTCTTTTGGGTATTTTTAATTACAGTAGTGTCCAGTTATACTGACAGCACAATATCAAAAAGAAAACTTATATGACATATACACAGTGGAAGTCGTACAAAGCATCTTCTTAGAGCATAAACAATTAAACATTTAAGTATGTTAGGTACATAATTTGTAAAGAAGAGAAAATCTAGTCTTATAAAAATAGATCATAATACATGGCCTGTCGATATAAGCAGATTAATAAAATATTTTACTATAATTATCATTTGCTAACAGGGTAGGAAAACATCTTGAGGAAATCTTGGGACCCCATGGATGACAAAACACTTTTACAAAGTAGTATGACTTGTGTATAATTTTTTTTCACTTGCGTTTACTTAAATGAACTTTGAGGGAGTTGAAAGTAGTGCAAAACCAATACTGCTTCTATTATAAATCTTCAGTAACTGTAGACAATCAATCAATCTGCCTAGCCTTTTCCCAACTATGTTGGGGTCGGCTCCCAGTCTAACCGGATGCAGCTGAATACCAGTATTTTACATGGAGCAACTGCCAATCTGACCTCCACAACCCAGTAACTGGGTTCGGGCTTCTGACGACCCGTAACGACTGTCAAAGATCCACGAAAGACAGCCGGGACCAACGGCTTAGCGTGCTTTCCGAGGCACGGAGCAGTCTCGGTATGTAAAGATTAAAAGAAAGAATTAAAAGAAATTAAGAGAAAGACCCATCCACTGACCAACCCAGGCAAGCGTAGCTTAACCTGATGGATCGACCCGTGCGGCTGTTATTACTTAGCCATGAGCTCCCTTAAGTAACTGTACTTAGACATTATTTTAAAAATGACCTGAATATTTTTACTCACCTCCTTGGATACGTCCATAACCTTATAATATTAAGGAGGTTTTCGTTTGAAAGACGATGACGAGGTCTCGTCAACCGAAGTTCGCAGTTAACACACCGAACGTTAGAACGAGACATGTTATAATAACAAATAGAGTCCTATCTCAAAAAAAGTGTTCACTATCACAAGTACTTAACACGCAGGAACTCGAAAGCTTAACTGAACGCGGAATAAACAATGCAAGTGAACACTAATGAGTTGGAAAGATAACAAAAACAGACGCCAAACAGATCGCAAGGATACGTAAAACGACTGCGAGTCTGTGACATGACAGTTCAGTAAGAAATGCCAACTGTTTAATGTTGCCAGGTATAAACTGTAAAAACTAACGATTATGTTTGTTTTTTTTAATTACTTAAGGATACAGTTTGCAGTTAAGATTCGAATATTGCATTAATGTCTATTAAAAAAATAAAAAATGTGTTCATGATGTTATTATAAAACGATGGTTAGTTTTTAACCATCCAACCAACATACATATCCTACCAATAAGTATGATTCTACTGAAAATGGTAATGATTACTTCATACTGCGTTTTTGCGTTTAGTTATTGCTGCTTTTACTTCTGATTTAACAAAATATTTATTTATAATTTTTTCTCTTTTCCCATTAAATAAAAAAAAAACTTTAATCAGGAAAATAAATTACTCTACTTGATCTATAAAATGCATATAATAAAGTTTATGCTCGTTTCTCAAATAGAGCGACACTGACACTGCCGATCTTCTTTGTATTCGCAGACATCGGGAGTCAAGGAAGAATAAGTGACGGTGGCGTCTTTAATAATTGTTTACTATGGAAAAGAATATGTAGAAACGAGATATATCTTCCACCACCATGACCACTTCCAGGATCGAATATTAATATTCCATACGTGTTTTTAACTGACGGTGCTTTTGCATTGAGTCAACACGTAATGAAGCCCTACCCTGGAAACCATGAAGTAGGCTCACCAAAAAGGTTATTTAACCAAAATTTATCTAGATCCCGAGTTGTAGTTGAAAATACGTTTGGAATTTTAACCTCAGTTTTCAGAATATTCAGAATATAGATTTAGAACCACAAACTGTGACGGAATTTACGATGACTTGTGTATTACTACATAACTTTTTGAGAACAAGTAAAAGTTCTTCAAATCGATATACTCCTCAGAGTTCGTTTGACGTATATGACAGTAGTGGAAATATGGTTACTCCTGGTTCATGGCGCAGAGATAACGACGAATATAATGCATTGCAAAATTTACCACAAATACCACGAAGATCTCCTTTGAATGCCAGAGAAGTCAGGGAAGAATTTACTTCATATTTTAATAGGATTGGATAAGCTGATAAAAATGTATAAAGAAATGTATGTACCAACGGTGTTTTTTTTATTTAGAATAAATGATTTTTTTACTTACAGTTTTGGTGTTTATCCCTTCATTGCAAGTATATACTGGTATTAAAAATGACTCCATGGTTTCATAAGCATACCAAGTTGGATTGTATATTTCTTCGGCACCTAAAATAAAATAAACACAAGTTACAACTTGCTAATCAGACTATAAAAATAATTATAAAGGAACATACCTGCGCTAGAACGCATAGATTCCCGTTTTTTTTTCAAGTGCTTGCGAAAAGTAGGTAGTCATCAATATCTCTTTTTTATTTTTTATTTCCTTTACGGGCCTTCCGGTTAGCTCAGCAAGACGAATCCATGCATCTGCTTGTTTCTTCTTATCTTTGTGATTTGCATCTTTCAGATTTCAGATGCAGGATTCCATCTGGTAATGTTCCAGAAACGAAAGACTCTCCTCATTCGACCAGCCACTCATTTTTTATTTTTTTTGTACAATTAAGCAATCGTGTACTCGCCGCGAGATCACAATGGCTACTAAACGCGGACCAACGTGTAAATACGTCGCAAGCGCTTGCCGCAAACGCCCTTTGATCTGCGTAAAAAAACCGACACTCGACTGGATCGGAAGCAAGCACCCACAAGCTCAAGCAAGCCAAGCCAAATGCCCTTTTTACATGCTTGCGATTGTCGAGGCTTGCCAAGATTTGGCAAGCGTGTAAACGTACCTTAAAACGACTCGGTTTTGTTTTCACAAACACAGCTAACTTCTAGTATGTACAGACAAGACAATGTTAATATTTTTTACTTTATAAAGTACTGTACACAGCTATCCGTGGTTTTAAATTTAAACATCGCTCGAATGCATCTGTTTGTGCCTGGAAGGCGGTTTCTTTTTCAGTGGAATTTCACCAAAATATGATCCCATACCGTAAGTGTGATTCTATTATTCCATAATAAACATTAAGAAGCACATCCGTGTTTATTATAGATGATAAAGTGTGAAGAGCGTACGTAGACTTAGTTTTCTTGCATTTAAACATATTAATGTGTGATTTACAATTTACTTTGTATCAATTTTGAGTCCTTTCAACTTCTTCAATTATATCATTACTGTAGTCTAGGGGTCTGTTGTCTAAAACTTTAGTTTTGCTCCAATTTATTTTTAAATTATTTGCGTCTAACCAGTTTACCGCCTGTTTTAAACTATTATGTATGTCATTATCATACGTGTATGTCATCTATCTATATTTTCAATCTGCCTAGCCTTTTCCCAACTATGTTGGGGTCGGCTTCCAGTCTAACCGGATGCAGCTGAATACCAGTATTTTACATGGAGCGACTGCCTGTCTGACCTCCACAACCCAGTAACTGGGTAATACGATACCCCTTGGTAAGGCTGGTTGTCAGACTTTCGGGCTTCTGACGACCCGTAACGACTGTCAAAGATCCACGAATGACAGCCGGGACCAACGGCTTAACGTGCTTTCCGAGGCACGGAGGAGTCTCGGTATGTAAAGATGGTCACCCATCCACTGACCAACCCCGGCAAGCGTAACCTCATGGATCGACCCGTGCGGCTGTTATTACTTAGCCACGAGCTCCTCCATCTATCTATATTTTCAAGAGCGCAAAAGTGAGGGCATAGAGAGAACAATAAATATTGTTCTCTTTATGTTTGACTTGTATGAATATGGCGACTGGTTTATCGAATCCCTTCGCCTAATATTCCAACGTGATCTATATTTTTGGATACTATAAAATTCACTATCTCTGTACTATCTTCTAACGCTTTAAAATTATTAAGCCAAGTAGTTTTGTTTCGTACAGCTGTCCGCGTATCCCCGATGCTCCTGGACGCTTTTTATACATTTTTCTTTTCATTATCTCAGTGTGACTTAACACATTCACTGCTTAAGATATTATTAAAATAATTAGCCAGGAACCAAATTTTTTTAAAGCGTATTTTGATTATGTATATATGTATGTTTAAAAATATGGATAAAAGTAAATTGTTATTATTATTCTTTTAATAAAAAATAACCTTTTTCGGATCCGAGTGTTCGGCACATAGCGCGCCAGGTGCCGGTCACTCGGATCCGAGCGCTAGGGACAAAGACGGTTGAAATAAAACTACTGCACAGATTTCGATAATTCTTTTACCATTCAAAAGCTACATTATCCCTAAGCAAAATAGGCTATAGATAGTAAATAAAATATAATACGCATTTGAATAATTATTTATTAAGGAAAACATAAATCTGAGCGATACAATCATAATTATCAAAAATCAAATCAAAGCCATAGAATCAAATTTAAAACAATAATCATGTAATTTAAAACACTTAGGAATGTGCTAGGCAGAAGCATTTTGTACAGAAACCTGGAGAACCTTCACATTGCTTACATTCATAAATTGTTTGCACCCTTTTTTTTTTGTGCTTTGCAACCTTTGCATTCTTTTCGGGCCACTTCGATGGTTTCTTTCGTGACACTTCCTACTGTCTTAAGTCTCGTCCGGGTCTTTTCTATTTTAGTGAGTTCGTGTTTCACTTTCAAAACATTGCGTCGATTGACGTTATTAGGATCAGGTAAAAGCTTTTCCAGTATCTTCATACGGAAATCATATAGATTTAATTTATCATTCGCCGAAAATTTATTGTACAAGTGCAATGCATTAGTGAGGCTCATTTGCAGCATATGCACAAACAGCTTCTTGTACCAACGCAGCGTCTTCCTTTGGACTGGATAGTATGCCAACATCTGATCTTGAAGATCAACGCCCGACATAAAATTATTGTAATGGACGATTGCCATTGGTTTCATTACTTCAGATCCCCTTTTGGAAGTAGTCTCCATCATCTCACTACCATGTTCTGTAGAAATATACAGAACGTATCGCTTATCCCTCCATTTTCCGACATGAACGCCGTTTAAGAACAAGGATTTGTTTTCTCCTTTTTCCAGTGAAACAGAGCCAATTTCGACGGGATTATCTTTTCTGTTTTTTCTTAACGTTCCTGTGCAGTACGTCTGTCGATCTAGCAATTTCACAGCCAGGCCATAAGAATTGTAGTAATTATCCATATATACATGATGGCCACAGTCCAGTCTCTCTTCTAGTAGTTTGAACACAATCTTACTACTATGTCCTTGCCCTGATGTCTCATCATTAGCACCGGCGTAAACTTGAAATTTTAAAACCGTACCATCTGGTTCTGCTAAAACATAGAGTTTAATGCCATATTTATGACGTTTATTTTTTATGTATTGTCGGAACAGCAACCGACCGCGCCACAATACCATGGACTCATCCAATGATAGCACTTTACCTGGACAATAAACAGTTTTCATTTTATTGTTAAAATGATCCATAAATGGTCGGATTTTATTGAGACGGTCTTCTTCACTGGATTCAGACGTAAAGTGTAGGCACCGTAAAATCAGTAGAAATCGATTTCGTGCCATGAATTGTCCGAAGCATGGAATATTAAACAAATAGTGTCGTTTCCAATAATCACTTAAACGGTTTAATCGAATTGTTCCTGTGTGAAGAAGGAGTCCTAAAAATGTCAACAGTTCTTCCTTTGTTAAATCTTTCCAAGATTTTATTCTGGAGTTTTGTTTGACGTTTTGTGCATTACCGACTCTTATTGCGTTCGCGTTGGTCTCGCGAACTATAAGATCTAACAACTCGTCATCAATCAATAATCGGAATGCTTCGTAAGGATCAGTTGTAGGCGGCACTAAGAGTTCCTGTTCCTTAGTAAATTCTATGTTTTTCATGGAGCTTGGATCACTGCTCCAGGTGGTAGTGGCTCCTTGACCAGAGGGTGAGTTATTGGGTGATAGATAATAATTATCTGGTAAGTCCGGAGTACTACTTCCAGATCTCCGAACAACCAGTATTGATGGAGAGGCGTCATTACGTTCTGGCGAAAGGTTGGGGGTGATCGCATCGGATCTCAGAAGAGATACGCTAGGTGTTGAACAGGTAGGGTTTAATAGACAGCTATCTGGTATATCCGGGAAAAAATCTCCATAGTCCTGAACGATATTCGGCGATGTAGGACGGCAGTCAATTTCATAATTGAATTCAAAGCTACCGTCTCCATCAAATTCCAGTTGTCGAGGCGGTTTCGATGCTGAGGAACTATTTGGATCTGGTAACTTCCACGATTGAGCAGAATTATTACGCGTGGGGCCATCTGATGGTTTTATGGAAATAATAAAAGATTGAAAACAGTTAAATGGGATTTTAATTACGACAAATACTTCGGCAGAATACATAGATTAGCAGGTGAACCACAGAGTGAACAAAGACATGACAGAATGTCAATGTGACAGCTGACAGATGATTGCATTCCGTTTACTTTTTCAACACTGGCCCTTAAACATTGCAATCATTAATTATCTGGCCCTTAACGCTGTAGTTACACAAGTTTCAAATTAAATTTACAACTCAAATACAATCTTACAATAGTACTTAAAATACTTAGTGATTTATCTGACCTTTAAAACTGTAGTTACATAAGTTCCTATTAACTTACTTGTCAGATAATTTCATACAAATTCTGTTCCATTTTTGAATTTATTCAGAGAGTAGTTGCTATTCGGACATCGTGAAATAGGTCCTTAGTGATTTATCTTACAATATATTATTTAAATTATCTCTGTTAAACCAAGTTGACTAACAAATTTTACAGTTTTCTCTTTAGTTAAAGGTTTAGTCAAAACATCAGCAGTCATTTGATCAGTAGACAAATAATTTATATCAATAATACCTTTGTTTACAATTCCCCGAATGAAATGATGTCGTACATCAATATGCTTGGTTCTAGCATGATACATAGGATTAACACAAAGTTTTTGTGCTGATTGACTATCGTTATACATAGAAATTTTACAACTTGTACCTAAACATTCATACAAGAAAGTTCTGATAAACAAAGCCTCTTTTGATGCATCAGAGAGTGCCATATACTCCGCCTCCGTGCTGGAAAGAGCAACTGTCTTTTGTTTTCTACTTTCCCACGAAACTGTGGAATTACCTATTTTAAAAACATACCCAGTGAATGATCTCCGATCCATCTCATTGGCGGCCCAATCTGCATCAACATAGGCGCTGACAGCTATGCTACTCTTTTCATAAGTAAGACAAAGATTAACTGTACCTTTCAGATATCGAAGCACCCGTTTTGCTGCCTTCCAGTGCTGTTCAGCATGACAATCGTTGAACTGACTGAGTATGCTGACTGAGTGAGCAATGTCTGGTCTTGTGCAGACTGCAATGTACATCAAACATCCAACCAATTCTCTGTAAGGAAAATTATTAGCTTCACAATCTGGTTTTACAAGCTTCAGCCCAGTTTCCATAGGAGTGCACGCTGGCTTGCAATCTGACATCTGAAAACGCTCTAATACTCTTTGGATATAACTAGACTGATCCAAAGTCAACTTGCCATCCCTTCTGCATAGTTTCATGCCAAGGACGTGATGAGCTGGCCCTAGATCCTTCATCTCGAATTGAGTCATGAGTTTCTCTTTAATCTTCAATTTTTCCTGTTTGTTGTTTGAAAACAAGATTATGTCATCGACATACAGTGCTATAATGGTCATAGTGCCATCATGATTCTTCATAAAAACACATGGTTCTGAAGAAAACTTTCTAAAGCTCAGTTTCTCTATTAAAACTGTATTTATCTTTTCATACCAACTCTTAGATGCTTGTTTGAGACCATAAATTGCTTTATTCAGGCGATAGACTTTCCCGGGGTTCTTTTTGTCCTCAAAACCCTCCGGCTGTTCCATGTAGACGGTCTCCTTGAGGTCTCCATTCAAAAATGCAGTTTTCACATCAAGGTGATCTATCTCCATGTTCATCTCAGCAGCCAGAGCAAGCAGCATTCTAATGGTTGAATACCTCACCACTGGTGAGAATGTTTCGTAGTAATTTACACCATATTTTTGTGTATAACCTTTTGCTACTAATCGTGCTTTATATTTCAATATTTCGCCATTCAATCCTCTCTTCTTTTTATAAACCCACTTGCACTTGACAGGTCTCTGCCCTTCTGGCAAGTCAGTCATGGTCCAGCATTTGTTATCCAAAAATGATTTATACTCATCTGACATAGCATCACTCCATTTCTTGGATTCCGTTCCTTGCAAAGCTTCCATCACTGTTTCTGGTTCGTCGTCAAAGCATCTGGTTTCAGACAAGTGTGCGGACTGCGATGCCAAGTTCACAGCCTCGCTGTACTCTGCTGAAGTATCCATCGATGTGTCACCTGGAATGTAAGTTTCATCGCGCGAATCATCTGATTCATAGCTACTCACTGATACAATACTATTCCGGGGCCTTAAATTAGATTCATCAGATCTCGCATTACTGAGTATCCCTGTCTCATCATTTGAATCTATTAAGGACTGATTTGGTCCAGACTGTTCTGGTGACTGCTCTGAATTGGACTGCCCTAGTGACTCTGAAGCAGCTTTATTGCCAATATCACCTTTAATTTCATGAGAGGTTGAAGAAGAGTTTTGATTGTGAGAATTTAAAATTAGCTCTGTGAAGTCATCACTTTCACTTCTTGATGAATAAAATTCATTTTCTATGAATGTTACATTTCTTGCCTTTATGCAATCTGACGGACGTGAAGGGTCTAACAATCTATATCCTTTTGTCTCTTCACAGTAGCCCACAAAAATGTATTTCTTACATTTTGAATCAAATTTTTTACGTTTTTCTGTTAATGCATAAGCTAAACAGCCAAAAGTTCTAAGGTGAGTAATATTTACCTTTTTATTTGACCATTTTTCCTCAGGAGTAGTACCCAAAACAGCTTTGGTTGGCGTCCTGTTCTTTAGATAAACAGCAGTGTTTACTGCCTCTGCCCAGAACCGCTGATCAAGGCCTGCATCGAGAAGCATGCACCTGGCCTTCTCCACTATGGTACGGTTGGCTCGTTCAGCAACTCCGTTTTGCTGCGGCGAGTGGGGCACAGTGGTCTGGTGACGGATCCCACAGCTTTTCAGGAAATCCTGTAAACATTTATTTACATATTCACCACCATTGTCAGTTCGAAATACTTTTATTTTGTTGCCTGTTTGATTTTCAACCATAGCCTTAAACTCCTTAAATTTCTCAAAAACTTGGTTTTTTGACTTTAGAAAATAAACATAAGTTTTCCTGGTAAAATCATCAATAAATGTTAGAAAGTATTTCGATCCACTAAATGAATTCTTTGAAAATGGCCCACAAAGATCACTGTGCACAAGCCCTAACGAGGCTTTTGCCCTATTCTTTGACTTTTTCGGAAAAGGTAACTTAGTTTGTTTACCTTCAATGCAAGCAGTACATGATTTGAAAGTAGAGTTATCAAAATCCATGCCAGTAGACATACCTTTTAAAAGTTGCATACTCCGCACATTGAGATGTCCAAGCCTTCTATGCCAAACCTCCTGCGACTCGCTGGGCGCAGCCTGAGATACTGGCACGGCCACCTCTGCAACCTGCTCTAATGGTAAAACAAAACCTTTCCCTTCCCGACACACAGACACAGTACATGGCCTCTCTTCAGTCACAAAAGAAGCTTCACCTTTGGTATTAAGTATATAAATACCATTCTGGCACCTAGCTGTGGCAACTACCACCTTGCCATCATAAATTTTACACAATTTACCCTGAAATGTTACATTAAAACCTTTACGTGTCATTGCACTGACTGAAAGCAAGTTTGTCGCTAACTTAGGTACATATAACACTTCACTTACAGTTCTTAAAGTGTTCTGTAAAGGAATTTTCACATTTCCTCTGCCGGATGACATCAGTTTCTCACCATTTGCAACACTCACTGCGACTGGTGTGTCACACACAAAATTATGTAAAATATTTTTGTCATTACACATGTGACTAGTAGCTCCCGAGTCCACATACCAATCATTACTTGAAAGTTCAACTGATAACGCAGATAATAAGGCCTTATCTGAGTTCTTTTCCTTTGAATGACCATCATCCTTGGCTCTGCGAGGACAATCCTTGATACTGTGCCCCGGTTTCTTGCATCTGAAACAACGGAACACTTTCGACTGCTTCTTCACACTCAGTGCAGTACCTGCATCGTCTCGTTCCTGTCTGCGCTGATATTCCTGAGTCAATCTTGATCTCACAAACTCTGTTGTGAGTTTCAATGTGGAATTCTCCAAAGTCATGATGAGTGGGTCGTAGTCTGATGTAAGCCCGCTCAGCATCACGATAGCTAAAAAGTTGTCTTCCACGCCGGCACCTATATCATTAAGCTGCTGGCCTATCTCAGCCACCTTTGTGAGATATGTTTCCATATTTTTGAAAGAATCAAGTTTCATCCCGAACAACGTGCGTAATAATGACAGGCGCCTGCTCAGGCCCTTACCTTCATAAACATTTTCAAGGTTGCACCATGCTTCGTGTGCCGTCTCTGCGCTTCTGATGTGTGGATAGACACATGGCTGGACAAGGAGACAAATGCGTGTTAATGCCTTTTTCTGTATTTTGTCATCTTTTCCCTTCTTTTCTTCCACAGGATCCCACAGTTCCTCATGTATAAGTAACATCTTGGTTACGAACTTCCAAGTGCCGTAATTATCGACACCACGTAGTTTTTCAATGGTCGTCTTTGGGTCGGCCATGAGGCTTGGAGGTAATGAATTTTATACTGGGGAAAAACTGTGACAATCTGTCTGAACTCAAAAATAATCACTAATTTAACCGTAGGAAAGCAATCTGGGCCCATAACCTGATGGTTTTATGGAAATAATAAAAGATTGAAAACAGTTAAATGGGATTTTAATTACGACAAATACTTCGGCAGAATACATAGATTAGCAGGTGAACCACAGAGTGAACAAAGACATGACAGAATGTCAATGTGACAGCTGACAGATGATTGCATTCCGTTTACTTTTTCAACACCATCCCTAAATGTAGGTCTTAATCGCTTACATTGAATGATAGGCCTTCCATCTGACTCACATAAACCACGTTTTGATGCAGATGAACTTGAAGGTTGAGCTGGTGGTACACGGCTGGCCGTCTTTGAGGCAGGTGATCTTGAAATAAAATTAAATGAAATTAAGTACAATTTACTGTTATTATTGAGTTAAATTAATTTAATGTCAAGCGTTCTTATCAGATACATAGTCATTAGTTAGTCATACCTTGAAGGTTGAGCTGGTGGTATAGGGCTTGTCGTCTTTAGGGCAGATGACCTTGAAGGTTGAGCTGGTGGTACACGGCTGGTCGTCTTCTGCTTCAGTCTAGTATCAAAGATACTATCATCACTGCCGCAACTAGACGAGACCTCTGAACTTGAAGAGTCTTCATCAGCTCTTTGAGAATACACATCCTCATCACTATAGTCAGACTCATACTCATCACTATGCCGACGCTTTTTTCTAGAACTACTCGTAGATTTACTTTCAGACGGTCCAGCTTTACTTTCCATTTTAGTGCAAAAATAGCTTTGATACGATCGTGTGTACAAGTCACAATAAACCACTGTTAGAATGAAACCAATACGCGTTTTCGTAAGTTGAATATGTTGTCAGAGAACCGCGCAAACTAACATAAACTCGCCTCAAACGCCGGCGGCTTACTGACGACTACAAAATACACGGGCCGCTCGCTCGTATCCGAGTGGACGGCACCGCTACTATGCCCCCTCCCCACTCGGATCCGAGTGTTGAGCACTAAGGCCCCATTCACATAGGAACGCGCGGGCGCGGCGGCGGGTGCGGGCGCGGTGACTTTGCGAGTTCGTGTTCACATTGGCCGCCAGGCGTTTGCGCGAGTGTTAGTGCTTGTTCACGTTGGAACGCGCGGGCGCGGTGGCGAAATAGGCGCGGTAGACGTCGCGAGCTCGTGTTCACATTAACCGCCAGGCGTTCGCGCGAGTGTGACGTATTGTCAGAGGTTGTAAATATGGACCACGATCTTTTATTTTTAACCGAAAATTCATACCTAAAGTGGGAGATGCTAAAAATTAGAATTAGCGTGCACGAAATTAATAAAGAAAGAGAACGGTATGGTGAATTTCATACTTTATATGGTAATTTGAGAGAACATCCTTCAAGATTTTTTGGATATACCAGGATGAGTGTCCGCTGTTTTGATTACATACTGGATTCAATAAGGAGTGATATTTCAAAAGTGGACACAAATTTTCATAAAAGTATACAGCCCGAAGAAAGACTGTTTGTAACTATAAGGTGAGTTTAAAAAAAAAAAAATTTCATAGTAAGTAGTTAAGTAAATTATCATTTTTTATCGGGATACATATTGCAGTCATTCAAATTCAAACAAGGTTCCTCTTTATTATTTTATTTTATTATTATTATCGTTATCAATTATACAAAGTTTAATTTCCATAATTAGTCGTGTTATAATCGTATGTATTATATCCATGGTGAGACTGCGTCATGCCACTATTCATTTCGTCCATAATAACTTGTGTAATATTGTTTCTAGCGCGTAGTTTTTGCATAGGAGATAATTCTTTCATGTACGGCAACAAACTTTTAAAAAATAACAGATCTTCGCAATCTTGTTCGTGTTGTTTGCTGCTTTGTGACAGTTTAAGTTGTAATAATTCAAACTTTTTCTTCTCCAATTCCATAAATTCCTGTCTTACATCTTGTGCACATTTACGTTTGGTGCTCGTATATTGTGTACTTGAAGATGCACCAGCTATGGATTGGGGAGTTGAGGACCGCTCATCATCATCATTATTATTGCTGTTTTCATCAGTAGTTTCATCTAAATTGCCTTCATTTATTTCTGGGGTAACATCATCTTTTATGAACAGCATCATTTGAAAATATGGCCACATTGAAGTGTTTTGATCTGTTCCAGCATCACCAGAACGAGAAACCGGAATTTTCTTAAATTCTTTCATAAATTGGTCCCGAATGTTCTTCCATTTTTTCCTTAAAGCCTTTTCTGTAAAATCAGAAATATTGTTTAGTGTTGATGATTAGTGTAAATATATTTAAGTTTTACATTATAATTACATTTTTTATTATGTTTCAGATATCTCTCCACTGGATTGGCATTTCGATCTTTGGCATATAGCTTTCGTATGGGTGTTAGTACTGTGTCTGAGATTGTTTATAGTACCTGTGAAGCTATTTGGAAAAACAATTTGAATGTCCACATGCCACAGCCATCTGAAGACCAGCTTATGAATATTGCTTCAGATTTTAGGGAGATGTGGCACTTTCCTAACTGCATTGGCAGTTTGGACGGTAAACATTGTAGGGTTAAACGACCTAAAAAATCAGGATCGGCATTTTTTAACTACAAGCATTATTTCTCTATTGTTTTGCAAGCTGTGGCTGATGCGAGGAAAAGATTTTTAACTATTGAAGTGGGAGGTAGAGGAAAGCAAAGCGACGGCGGTACATTTAATGCCTCGTCCCTGAACCGGTTACTCGAAAGAGGTGCATTTAATATTCCGGAACCAAGAACATTACCTAATTCTAATATTACAGCTCCATATGTTATATTAGCCGATGAAGCTTATCCTCTTAAAGAATATATAATGCGTCCATACCCACAAAGAACATTGAATCAAGAGAGAGAAAATTTTAATAATAGATTGTCAAGAGCGAGAAAAACCGTGGAGTGTGCATTTGGAATTTTATGCAATAAATGGCGAGTTTTGTTAAAACCTATTGAAACTGATGTTAAACATGCACGCCTGATTATAAAAACTGCTTGCTTATTGCATAATATTGTAATTGATACAGATGGTTACGATTGTGATAATGAGTTCACAATTCCAACTCGACACCAAAGGCGACAAACTAGAACTGGAAGAAACAACAATCCATCAAATCGGGCTAAACAAGTTCGGAATTTATTCACGAAATATTTTTGGGAAAACAATCGTTTAATATACACGTAGTCGCCTTTGTATTATGTATCTTTTGTAGTCTTCAGGAAATAAAAGTTTAAAATACCTACAAATATATCATATTTCCAGCATAATAATATGTATTTCATTTACTCACCCTCCATATCAGGAAACAATCCAGCAATTTCCTTCCATAGTTTATTAAGAACATTTCTGTTCATATGATGACTGTGTTTACTTTGCCAAATAGGAGTTCTAGCCTGAACAGCACTAATAAACTCTTCTGTATTGAACGACATGAAAGAAACGTGCTATCGTTTCTAGCGACAAGTTCAAACTGGTTGAACTTACCTGACGTCGCGAGTGAATCGCGCGCTCCGCCGCTAGTTCGACGTGAACACACACAAACGTCTCAGTCGTTTGATAATGCCGCGAGCGGGCCGCCCGCGTCGGTCGCTAGCTTGCCCGCTACTTAGACCGCACGTGCGTTTTGTACGTGAACACTTGGATATAAACTCAAGTGTTTGATATTTCGTGACCGCGCCCGCGCTCGCGCCCGCGAGTCAACGTGAACAAGCACTTACCTGACGTCGCGAGCTCCGCCGCTAGTTCGACGTGAACACACACAAACATCTCACGCGTTTGATATTGCCGCGAGCGGCGCGCGCGTGCCAGTCGCTAGCTTGTCCGCTACGTGCGTTTCGTATGTGAACACTTGGATATTATGCCATATGTTTGATATTTCGCGACCGCGCCCGCAACCGCGCCCGCGAGTCAACGTGAATGAGCACTATATGTGTTAATACAGTGTTCTACTTAATCTTGAGAGTTTCTGATTTCTTAGCTAATTAGAGAATTAGAGATTAGGTCCAGTTTAGTCAGTGCTCGTGAGGTGGAACAATTGCATTCTAAGCATATTGTATTTCTGAAGCAGCATGCGCAGCGTGCTGCAATAATGGTAATATGCTGCCTATTTAAAAAGACCATTCTACAAAGCAAGCAAAGAGCAATTTGCATGTAGTGTTTGCCTGTAATTGGTTGTGCAGTTAGATTTAAGACACAATTACCTAAATGTTCCTATCTGTACAATATCTGTAATAACTGTTGGAGAACCCTTATTAAATAAATAAATAATACTTACAATTCGTTTCGTTTTTATTCGATGTGATATGACCGGTCCGGTTGACTGGTCTGTGATGTATGTACTAATCATGTAAAATGCAAACTGCATAAAACCTTGCGCTGTGAATCAATTTCATGTTTCAACAAGTTCAGCCTGATGTGCGCGATATGAAGCAACGTGCGCGCGCACCTGATCGGTGTTGGTGTATCCACACGTTTGCCACTTGCCACAAACTAAAAAAGCCTCCACTACACTACTCGCGAAGTTGCTTCGACGAAGTACTCGTCGAAGTTGATAGAAGTCCGAAGTACGTGACTACACACTCGTGTAACTTCGCGAGGAGTTCAGTCGCCCGGTGGCACCCGCGCGCTTTGCACCACAGACTAAGTCTAAAATCCAATGATGCAGTTTTAGTTTTCTTTAAAATCGGCCTCGAGACTCCTTTTAACGTTTTTCGATATTCCTCATAGTTTCGGATATAGCTATCCACGCCCAGTTGAAAAATTCACTCTGTATAAGATTTCTTATTTCAGTATGCATTAGTAGCTGTATTTGGCAACACATAAAACTTTGGATATAATATTATTATTTATCACATTTAATAAGTCAAAATCAAAAGCAATTAATTAAACAAAATGTACATTCATCAATAGGAAAATGATCATAGGCACAGAAATTGCAATGATGGCACCAAAAATAGGAACTTTAAAAATCTTTTCGATTCATTGTTGCTTTAAAATGTCGGGGTCTGCTAGATGTGTAGGGGTTAAAGTATGAAATTGCCGTTTTATTGTATTAGGTACTTCGAATTGACATAGAACCTTCATGGTTTGAGATTTTTGAGTGAAACTTTTTTCACTGTGCAACATTCGATTTCAGTTGTTTTTTTTATTCAGCTTAGACAAGAAAGATGGATACTTCGAAAATTCGAGTTATTTTTGAATACGAGTTCCGACGCGGAACTAATGCGGCAGAAACAGCTCGCAATATCAATGTTGCGTTTGGAGAAGGAACTGCTAATGAACGCACCGTGCGATTTTGGTTTAAATACTTTCGTGATGGAAACTTTGATTTGAAGAACGAACCACGTGGAAGACCGCCCACACAGGTGAATAACAATGAATTGAAAGAGATGGTGGAAACTCTATAGGAACTGCAATTGGAAACTATTCGTCACCCTCTACCATTTTTTTCGTGATTTGGACAATTTTCTACGTGATAAAAAGTTTTATTCTCAGGAGGCAGTACAAAATGCTTTCACACAGTTTGTCGAATCTAGATCACGAGAGTTCTATCGCAAAGGCATAAATGACCTTCCTATTAGATGGCAGCAATGTATAGATAATAATAGTAATTATTTTGATTAAATAAATATGTTAAATTAAAAAAAAAACGAATTTCAATTTTCCAGTACAAATCGGCAATTTCATACTTTAACCCCTAATGCAACAAAACGACGAAATGAGTCTCGACCCACGGCCATGATCAATTTAAATAGTAGTAATTCAGTAAATCTTGATAATTCAGAACCTTATCGATCTCGATGTAAAACACCATATTTTTGAATTCTCTTTTCAAAAAGTCCCTTGCGTAACCTGAAATAAAATAAATATAATGTTTAAAAAGCTTACTTTCACTAACTTATAAAAATGGAGAAAGCTTTAATTACTTTAAAAACAAAAAAAAATAATTTAAAAAAGTTATAAAACACGACTGCCCTGCCAAAAAATGAACTAAAAAGTAAAAAAACAAGTTATATTCTCTGACTAAACAGACAAATAAAATTGTCATTGTAGTCGGGGACCTCTTAGATTAAAAAGTGTTGCACAGAATGGTCCCCCGACTGCAATGATGCAGAGGAGTCGTGTTTTTTTATTTTTTATTTATTTTTATTTTATACATTTTAGTGACAATGTAGGATGCCAATAAATGATATTTTTATTTTTGGAATGTGTTGTTCAAGGCTTTCAATTGTGATACCCTTAATGTAATAATTGAAGAATTTTTTTTTTTTACATTCCTAAAAGGAGCTATACAGCAGGTGTCAATCGGGATGATGTAAGAATTCTAACGATACCCCATACATCTAAATCTGTTCAGGCATTTAAAAGTTATAATGGAATAAAGAAACTCACATACAAACATACATCAACCCTGAATACATTACACTCCTTTTTGGGCAGTCGTGTAATAATAAAAGAAAACGCGCTATGCCCTTATAAACAAGTGTCACAAATAATAATAAATAATAATAATAATAATATCCTTGGACATTTCACACAACGCCATCTAGTCCCAAGCTAAGCAACTTAATGCTTGTGTTATGATAACGAGATGGCTGATAAACTACTTATATACATTTTTTTTTGTAAATACATACATATTATAGATAGAAAAACACCCAGACTCGGAACAAATACTTGTAGGTCGTACAAATATTTGTTCCGTGCGGGAATCGAACCCGCGACATGCTGCGCAGCAGTCAATCGCTCAACCACTGCGCCAACCGTGTCGTCAAATAAAATCTATAGGCATGGCGCCAGCCGCGCATTCATCACTGTGCCATTTTTTGCAGGCAATACATTTGTATTTTTTTCCTAAAATCGGACATTCACATTTCTGACACTCTATGACGTTTAAAGATCTGGGTTTTTTATTCTGAATTGTATTTATTCTGTTTGTAAAAGGTTTTCTCGTATGTTGTTGCTTGGAAGAATTTTCTACTTTGACACATTTTTTAGGGTTATCCGATACTATGATTATGGGCATCACATCTATATCCATTAAATCATCAATAGAAGGTTGGTCGGCATTAAATGCGATAAATTCAATGTTTTTTAAAGATTCCAGGTCTGAGGCACTGAATGATTCCGATTTCAGATTTAAAACATCCAATGATTTATTTTCAGTTTTACATAATGCTGATTGTGATTTAATATCAATTAATTTATCTTCTACAACGTCAAGGAAATACTGGTTTTTATGCAGCAAAGTAGGTTCTTAAGAGGAAACGTGGGTGCTCTTTTCTCCATACAAAAAGATACAAACGCTCTCGCCTGTTTTCTTTCTGGTTAATGACCATAAAGCAATGATTTTTTACAGAAATATAAATATCAGCTACTTGTATGCCCCTATGTTTTCCTTTTTGATGATATATTATTTTTATAAGAACTAGAACCCTCAAAAAATGCTCAAAATTGCCTATTCAGACCGCTGTCAACAGACGCCTAGCGTACCAATTTGACAACTATTAACGAAAAAAGAAAAACATAGGGGCATAGTATATATCCTTCTTATTCAGTGTATGAAATATGTTTAATTTTTAATTTATATACTTGCTCTTCATAATCTCTAGTTTTAAAAAGTACTTCACACTTCAGATTTTCAGAATGCTTTTTAGTATCGGATTGATTCTGAGACCTTTTATGAATACCTGAAAGAAAACATGAAGAGAATATTAATATGTTATTCTTTAAATAGGATAGAGGGCTTGTGGCTAAATAATAACAGCCGCACGGGTCGATCCATCAGGTTGGTCAGTGGATGGGTGACCATCTTTACACACTGAGACTCCTCCGTGCCTCGGAAAGCATGTTAAGCAGTTGGTCCCGGCTGTCATTTGTGGATCTTTGACAGTCGTTACGGGTCGTCAGAAGCCCAAAAGTCTACAAACCAGTCATACCAAGGGGTAGGTATTGTATTAGACAGTTACTGGGTTGTGGAAGTCAGGTAGGCAGTTGCTCCATGTAAAATACTGATATTCAGCTGCATCCGGTTAGACTGGAAGCGGACCCCAACAAAGTTGGGAAAAGTCTAGGCAGATTGATTGATTTTTTTAAATAGGATAACATAACCGTTGAGATAAGTCTTAAAGCATTTTACTTACGAAGTGGTTTTGATACAGGAGGCCAATTCCGGTGGCATGGAAATTATCTCCATGGTCGAAATATCAGTCGAGAAACTGCTTATCTCCGTCGAAAACGAAAAAATGCTATTCTAACGATCTCCATTTATAAATTTTTCGATCGCAAACCAGCGAGATATCACGGCTGGTCCTAAGGTATGGAGATATGAAATCTCCGTTGGAACATCGGTCAAAATTTACATTCGTAGGTTTATTTCGTATTTTTTTTTGGTACCTACATGTAGAAGCTGAGGGGTTTATGGGTTTTATAAAGGGGCGCCAAATTTTCATTATTTTTGCGATAGGACACACCGTTTTCGAGATATAAGCAAAAGAAAAAAAAATACAGTACTGTTTTTGCACTTGAAGTCAAGGTGTTGGTAAGAATTTTAGTTCATGACAACTAATTTTATTCCACACCTTTTTAATCGACATTAAAAATAGTCTTATTTAATATGAAAATTAAAACCTACCTACGTCAGAAAAAGGATGATCATGCGAAATGCGTTTCTGATCACGCTACTTTGCAATTACTATTTTCAGTAAGTAATTATAAAAAAAAAACACAGACAAAGACACACCATATACTAAAATTATCTTTTATAATGTGTTTGCTTGGATTTAATAAATTAAACATACGTCATTAATACTAAAAAAAGAAAACGAAGCATAATCGATTATAATCAAAGTGAATCGATAAAAATGGAACGTCTTTTAGACGAGATTATTTTCTCCGTTGTAAATCTTTCTCCATGGTCTACCAGAATACGGTTTTTTGATAGTATCGAGATTTGAACCGGACATTGATGCGGAGATTTGAAACAGAGATTTATCTCCATGGTCGTGATATTTAGCTCGAGCCCGGAATTGGGTCCCAGGTGTTCTTAGTAACGCTGCTGGTGATTTTGAGTCAAACACATTATCCACTAATAAATCTGTGTCCGAAACAGGGTAGATGACCTGTAAATAAGATAAATGATATTTTAATTGAGTTTTTTCATTAAGTTTTCTTAGCCAATAATTTATTTTATTAATATAAAAAGTGGTCTTACATTTTCACTAGTATTTATAGTTTCTTTAATGTCGGTTTGGACATTGCTTTCTTCTAACTTGTGGCTGAGATCGATGACCTAAAGAAACACATACATTAATATTTAAGTTGATTATTATCATGCCTATTCAGAAATTATGGAAGTAGGTATTGTACAGAGTAAAATTTGGTACTTACTGTTACTCTTACTTCTTCACCATCTTTTAAAATTGAAACTGTAGGTTGATTTTCAACAAAGTCATCGTCAACAACATTTGGTAGTCCGTCCATTGATATGGGCATTACTGTTCGAAACCACTCTGTTTCCTGCTGTACAGGAGGCGCAGGTGGCCCACCCCCTCTTTTAATTCTAGACTGTCGTTCTTTACCGGCATCCTAAAACAAAAACAATGTAACTAAATAGATATTTATTGAGTACTTACTAGGTACCTAGGTATATTTTATGTAATGGTGAAGGTTAAACCTCGTTATTACCTTACGTGAATTTCTTTTCATATTGTAGAACTTTGCCTTTAGCTGACGTAAAGTCCTCGGCCGGTCTCCACCGGCATTGAATTCAGCATGAATAGCAGCCCAAGTCTTATTTTTCTTAATATTACTTATATTGTCTGTTTTTTTTTGAGAATGATATGTGTTTATATTTCTCAATTAGACGCTGAACCCGGTCTTTCTCAATGTTTGCAAAATTCAAAGCGCGTTCTCTGTAAAAAAAAATACCACGTGAAGTCCAAACAGTAACGAGAAACAGAAATATTGGAAAGTTTTACACATATTATCGTGCTTATCACATTAGGTACTTACTTTGGTGTAAAGGTATCCATTTTTCTTTAGGGTTTAAGAGTTTTAATCAAATATTCAAATAATTGTTAGAGGTGGTTTGATAGAAGTAAACAATGCTGTGCTTGTCATTGCTTGTTAACAGTCACTTCCCTTCAAAGGGAGAAGTTGCAGCGTCCATAGAAAATTACCCCACGTCCGACAGCTGAGATAAATATCTCAAAAAATAGATAAAAATGAGTAATAATAAATTGCATACCTCCGATAATGATGTGCCGTTCCCGGGAATTTTGGAAACTTACGGGAATATTCCCGTAAATGTGCCCGGCAATATTCCCAAAACTGGAAATTTAGGGGAATATTGGTGATAATGTACTTAAGTGTTTTTTTATTATATGGTAGCCAATTAATTAGGTAAATTTGCGTACGTACTATCGTGGTTACGTCGCTAGTTGATTATACATATAAGTTAAAAATTTCCAAAGTTTCCAATATTTACGGGAATATTCCCTGTAAATTTATAATCTTCCCGTAAATATTCCTATAGTAAAAAAAATCACAAAGCATCAGAAATTATATTTTATTAAAACATTTTTAATCACATTGCTTTATTAACACAATTTTACAATCAAATTCTGAGAGTTATAAACTTTTTAATAAACTACGGAATCAACACACTTTTATATTTGTTTAAAATTAACAGGTATCTGTCTTTAAAGACTAAATATACACGTATAATCAGCACCATTGAAACATTGCACTAGTAATTTTTACAAATTTACCCACCGACAAAAATAAATTGACAATATTTTAACTTTTTTAAAAATCAACAAGTTCTTGTCACCTTTTTTTTTTTTTTTTTTTTTTTGATGGTGGGAAATCATCAAATAACTTCTCCCGCTCTGGGTGGAGCGGAAGGGCGTGTCAGACTTTTACTGACTAAAACCCACCCATGTTCCTTCAGTTGCCTGTGCCAGGGCCGCGGTATCTTCTTCAAACAACCCGCGACCCCAGCGGCGTCGGCCCAATTGGACCCCATCACTTGCTGACATCTCTTTGAGGCGCGCGTGGAACACAACGCGCCGTCGACTCGGGCCTGGTCCTTACCGGACGGCGAGCTACCCGCTACTCACCGTCCGCAGGCCCGCGCCTCACCGTCCGCAGGCCCGCGCCTCACCGTCCGCAGGCCCGCGCCTACGGTGGCCGGAAATCGCCTCGCGATTCCCGCCGCCCAGGGCGTCTCCTGCGGCGACTGAGGGCGTGAGGCTGCCTCTCCCTCACGCGTTCCGCCTCGAGGCTTCGCGAGCATCACTGCTTCGCAGAAGGAGGTGACGGCCTCCCATGCACACTCGCTCCGCACCATGGCCTGAACCAGGCTCGGACGCGAGAGATCGCCGCCGCCGATCGCCTCCGTGAGAACACGGCGGTGCTCTGCCCAAGCCGGGCAGACCTCCACTGTATGCTCCCCCGGGCGTTTCCTCCCGCCTTATGCGAAACAGGAACCTCCCGAAACAGCCGTGTCCGGTGAGGACCTGCGTCAGGCGGAAGGTGAGGACGCCGTGGCGCCGCTCTAACCACTCCTCAAAGAGGGGACTTATCGCCGCAATTGTGGCGTGCCCAACGCTGGGTTGCGAGAGTCGCGCCCTCCATGTCGCCATGAGATCCCGCCGGAGCTCTGTCCGCTGTACTGTGATTTCTCGCGGCAGCGGAGTTACGCCCCGGCGTTTCACCTCCTCGCGCCACTCCCACACGTGCGCGAGGACCTTTGCCTCCAGATCCCACGGCGGCAATCTGGCAAGGAGGCTCGCCGCCTCCCGGGAGACCGTGAAGTTCTTGTCACCTACTATTACAAATTCGCTACTGACAAAAATAAAAAGATAAGATTTCATCTTTTTTAAAAATCAACAAGTTCTTTTCATCCATTACAAATTCACCCACCGACAAAAATAAAATAACAATATTTTAACTTTTTAAAAAATCAACAAGTTTTTACCTATTACAAATTCACCCCACTGACAAAAATAAAATGACAAAATTTTAACTTTGGTAAAAAATTAACAAGTTTTTATCACCTATTGTTAAAAGAAAAAGATTATGTTTAAAATAGATTAAAAATATTATAATGTATAATCATCATCATTGGCAAGGACCAAGGAATCATAGCTATTACAAATTTACATTATAATAACCAATATTCAAAATATTAAATTATGATTAATGTTACTCTGAATCAGATGAAAAAGTATTACTTATTAGCCGACCGCGCCTAGTTACTTGATCTTCTAAGGAATAGGATTCGTCATTATCTGACAAAGCGATATCAGAAAATTCCTCACCGGAGTTTGAAGCTGAGCTAGAACTAATGTTATCTTCTATATTTGACACTGAGAGAGCACTTTCTCCTACACTATTAGATGTATTTCTATTCATCACCTTCCATTTGTGGGCAATAAAAGTTATTTTCCCAGCTCTGCTGGTCTTCAGTCGATATCTTTTCATAGTGTGTATATTTGAAAATGTGGAAAACGACCTTTCTACTGCTGCTGAAGTAGCAGGGCGGGATAGAATTTTTAGAGCTGTTTGACCTAGAACTGTTTTGGAAAATAGTGCCTCCCACCAAGCTAAAGGTTCAACATTTGATGCCATTTTCCACACAAAATCTTTGCCCCAATTCCCACTTCTGCATTTGTAATGAGATAAATCTTCTAATAGTTGGTTTTGTTTAGCAGGTTCTGTCAAATTAAAGATGACTTCGCTCCCATCAATGTTTTCTTCAGGAGCGAGATGTGTCCCCTAACTTCGTGGATCTAGAATAGATGCAGCAAAGTGTATTGGCTTCAGACCATTACTTTTTCTTTCTTGAAACTTTACCACCAGATCACTCATATCATCATCCAAGTAAAGTCTCGTTCTCGAATCACCTAGTGGATCGTCCAGTTCTTTGAATGCCGAGTGAACCAAGTGAACTGTGCAGTAACCTTCTTCTAGACGTATGATCCATTTAACTATAGGTGTAATGATTTTCTCAATTTTTTCCATTTCTCCCCAAATAGTTTCATCCAAAAGTGTTGTCTTAAATATTGATAGAGATTGATGATTCACATTAATGACTAAGTTTTGTAGTATAATTTTGCACTTGTAAGATTTCTGAAGAGTCTGCAAGTAGCTACCCCATCTTGTCTTGACAGGTAAACTAAGAGATATGTTCATTGACTTTTCTTCAACAAGTTTTTTGAATTCAGCATTGAGAATATGTGAACTCTTAACGGTCTTGATAATATCTACTATAAAAGCGAATAAATTTCGTATCTTTGAGATTTTCAAAATGTCGTTAATCATTAAATGAAACGTGTGGGCCAAACATCCAAACCAGAAGATATGATCGTATTTTTCTTTTAGTAATCTTCCACATTTGAGCATATTGGCGGCGTTATCAGTTATATTTGATGTTATAGTGCTAACTGAGTGCTGGCTCAATGATAACTCAATAGTTAATCAGTTACCAGGGTACAATTGCTATCACATTCGCAAAGTTGTCAATAAAAGTGGTGGAGTGACTGTATACGTAAGTTAGAGATACTTGGGCTGTTTCAGTTTACGAGCCGGAGTTTGATGATGCCAATTGTCTTGCTATCAAAATTAACACAGACGTGACACTTCTGGGGATATATCGCTCTCCCTCATTTAATAACATTGATCAATCTCTGAATTCACTGGATAACTTACTAACCGGTCTAAATGGAAGTCCATGTGTGATTGTAAGACATGAACATAAACCTACTTGATAATAACGCTAATGCCACTTTTATCTCCTATCAGTGTCTTCTGTCGGAACACGGGCTACTTCCTTCAATCACTAAACCAACTAGAGGAGAAGCTTGCTTAGACCACGCGTTTATTCGAACTAAATGTTCGGCACAAGGACTAGTGTGCAAATCATCAATTACAGACCATGACCTTGTTATCTTAGGTACTTATTTGTCAAAAGTTAGCAATCCGACACGCAACAGGTTCAAAATAACAGTAGATTACTCTAAGATCACGAATGAAGTTAGTGAACTGGATTGGGGTGAGGTCATGTCTAGAACAGAAGTAAATGACGCGGTGCTTTTGTTCAACAAAGTTTTAACGGATATTATAAAAAAACACACGGAAAAAACTAAACTTAGCCGTTCAAAATTTAACTTGAAGCCATGGGTCACTGATGGCTTGATTCGGTGCATGCACCATCGAGACTCACTTCATGCCCAAGTGAAATCGCAACCACTAAACCTCGAGTTAAAACACGTATATTCACGATATAGAAATTTTTGTAACGACATCCTTCATAAACGCAAGGCAGATTACGAAAGTAGAGAGCTAGAAAACCACAGCAATCAACCGAAAAAGCTTTGGAGAGTTATTAAGGACATTTGTGCATTTCCTAAGAAGTCCAACGACAATCAGGAATTGCTTAAGAGCGTTGGAAGCCAAACCTTATTTCCACACTTTCTTGGATTGAAAGCTGGTCAAGAGCAATAGCTTCATTGTCTACACCGTGTTTTATTGAAGCTACACTTGAAATATTGCTTTTGTACAGCAAAGCTTTGACGATACTTGCACTGGTAGTCGGGCGACGATTGATAATCTTGCCAAAGTTTGATGCAGTTAATAAATTTCTGCGAAGCTCTAACCACTCACTACTATCTCTTTGTAAGATTGTAGCTCGTTCTACCTGTGACTTTTCAAGATCTGTTTTTTCTAAATTTTTCAAGAAACTTCGTTTTGCCAGCTCGTAAACCTCTTCATCCATATCAGGCTTTTGACAACTGTCTGTTCCATAATTTTTGTCTGTAGTTGCAGCCGATGTCAGTGTTTTGGTAAAAGGAAGTTTCCTGGAGCTTTTAATATTTCTTCTACACTTATTTTTTTGTTTTCTTCTGTCTTCCAATGATTTCGTTTTCGATTTAGGACTCTTACCCAAAAGCGATTTTTGTATATTGTATAATGGACTTTTCGTATTGAATGCCACAACTGCTGCTGCACATCTGGATTGATACGTTTGCCGTTGAATTAAGTTAGTTCGTTTACCGCCTACGAATTTAGCTATTATGCTATTGAACTGTTCAACGGGATTACTGTCACAGTCATTGACCAGACTTCGTGAGTGCGAGGCAACTAGGCCCACAATGTATTGAACTTTCGCCCAAAACGCAGAACTTTTTACTTTCGGCACGAGGTCTTCATTTTGCCTTTCACTACAACAATAGTGATCTATACAGTCGTTGTGATGACCGAATGCATGATTATACGAGTATGAGTTATTAATGTCAAGAAATAGGTTATGTATTCGCACACCCAATTCAGCAGTATTATTTTTGTGATGTTTTATAGCTAAACAAATAACTTTTCTGATGGCAAGAATTCTTTGGGTGGTTAGCATTTTTCTCATACATAGTGGATATTTTGTATCTTTACTGATGGAAACTAATTTGTTGCACATATTACGCAAGATGTGATTTCTACATTCAATTTTCTCCACTGTAATATCTTTATAAGGCCTTTCTTCCAGGATCTTTACGTAAGTGCTCGAATCACTATCCGCTATAACTCGCCCATATATGATGTTATACATTTCAACGGAATTTTTAAATCCTTCAACTATTATTTCGGCCTCCATTCCAGAAGAAGAACCCGAGTAGTTTCTGTAACATTTGTGTTCTTTTGGTGGTACTCCTTTATTTTTTGCACGAACACATATGCAACAGAATTTATTTTTCACACCTAAATAAAGAACTTCTTTGAACTTCCTGCCAACTATAGCTGCTGCTCCAGAAAGCGCAGAATAATTACTCTTATAGGAGCGCTTAGACCAGCAGCCGTCAGCAATGACATCAACAATTGCTATCCCATCCTGATTTACTCTACCATCTTCTATTGCTGCTTTTCTTTCGCGTTCCGCTGCAACCTCCATTGCCTGTTGAGCTGTTTTTTCCCAATGTTGACAAATTTCAACGTGTTTTTTTTTCGTACATTTGTCCTGACAATATGGTAAGATTCATTGCAGCACACAACCCTTGAAACTGTTCTAAACCAATGCCAGTGCTTGAGATACCAGATACTGCAGCTGTATTTATATCTACGTTTTGGGTTGGCAGTGGATCTGTTGTATTTATGATAAACTCAGCTTTACACATGTCACAAGAATGTTTCAGTTTTGAATTAAGACCTATTTTCGTTTCTCCTGTGATGTGTAAATTGGATAGACTGCAGCCGAATTGAGGTGCGTGGTTAGAAATGATTTTATTTTTTGAAAAAGTACATTTTATCTATTATTAATCTTTCTGCAGCATCATAAAGATTTTCGTCATGATCGTTGACTTTCTTACTCTTATTTTTTTTTTATTATTCTTTGGTCCTTTATACACTCGTAGTTCCGAGTTTCTGTAATAAAAAAAATACCGTAATGTATCTAAATTTTCGGCAGGTTTTTTAGGGTTTGTGTCATATTAACATAAGTACCTACCTACTAACTGCTTTGTAACTATACCATTTAAAAAATATTACAAAATACGTACTGTTCACGTGCAACACTCTTATCATTATGCAACTCAAGCTCCGTTACGTTGTTACTACTCAAGGAACGGCTAATTTTGTTTTTTAAATCAGTACTGAAATGACAAAATAAATAAATAAAGGAACTTTGGTACATGTGTAAGTTATGTCACCGCAAAAACCTGACGAACATACTTTGCAAGAGAGTCAGCTAGAAATTCCTCTTTATTGGTCGAGCTAAAACTATCTGGTTCTTCATGCTGAGCGGTTGAAGTGTTACCGCCTATTATCTCTAAGGTTTTCAACATAGGTCTGAAAAGGTTGAAAGTTTGTGTATGAAAAGTAAATATTCATAATTCTTTATGAAAAAATAGGTGTAGTAGGTAGGTCTCACATATGTATGTGAGATTTGGGTAGTAGGAAAGGTTAGACGTACTTCTCTGGTGGCAAATCCTGGTCATCATTCAAATTGTTTTTGACCTCGATGGTACTATCGATGATAGAATCATCAGCAAACTCGATCACTCGATTAATATCCTTTTCTGGGAGCTGATACCTAAAACAAGCGAATGTTTGGTCTTTTATAAATCTTTATTTTGATACCTCACTCGACTAGTTCTAAAAAGGTAACAAACAAACAAAGAAACGGGGTGAAGAGATGAGATCACAATACTTTTGAATTTCTTCCTTTTACTTATAACTAGCATAATTTTACACATTTAGATGTGAATCTAATAATTTCGCACGAAAACAATACACGATCGCAGCGGTCAAATTAATCATCTGTTTATATTGCGTATACTATTATGCGCCTATGCACTATAATGTGCGATAAAAAAATAAAATGTACTCCTGTGAAAAAACCAATAATAAAGCAAGTAGAGATAAACCATTAAAAAAAAACCGGTCAAGAGCGAGTCGGACTCGCGCACCGCGGGTTCCGTTCCCATTTCTGAAAAAGTTTGATATTTAGAGACATCGTTTTATTTTTCCTGTAATCTTTACATAAACTTTTATCACATAGAGTAATTTCAAATTTTTCTATATCAAACTTCGTAGATAAGGGAGGAACGGTATTTTTTTTTACATTTTTCACCAAAGGTGAAAACTTAGCGGCCAAAAAAAAAATGTTTGAGAATGTGCAAACAGCACTCTTTTATAATTATGATACCCCACATGCCATAGTAGCCCCACTTTTAATTTTTTAGTACTTGTTGCAAAAAAAAATAATGTACCTACTTATATTTTTATTTCTTTCTTATTTGGAAAATAGTTGGGTAAACGTCATCTAAAACTGTTCTAGCATTAGTAGTTCTTGAGATATCCAGCTGTGACAGACAGACTGAGTCGCACCTTATTGGTTCCTTTTTACCATTTTGGCACGGAACCCTAATAAACGCTCCTCCACAGCGGTTCCCCTCACATGCAAAGAAGTGTATAGACGCAATACACATAATTATTGGTCTTTTCATTGGTGGTTCAGTCACCGGCGAGTGCGGTCAACAACTAAACTAAATACCTTACAGACTAACAAACAATAACACTTTTTTTTTTATGCAAACGGTTACCCGACTTGCCCAAACGTCAAACAGCCCGATTTGTCGGCCAACTAGTGTAAACGACACGAACGCGCGACAGAGCGGACGTGTCGTTCCATACAAGGCGCATGCTCCTATGCTGTACAGTGTTGTTACCTGCACTGATCGCACGATTAGTTGACTTCTGAGTGCGGCGACAAGTCCATGTCGACAGTAAAGTCGGCGCAAGCACACAAGTAAAGTGTTGCAATAAGTATTTCCTCTCACACGTCACGTCACACACAATCAATCACGTTTTGTGGAGGGGCGTTCATTTTTAGAATGGTTCCAGTTTACACTGACCTCTCATTGTAAAGAAATCCTATACAATGCGAGATCAGCTTATACTGGAAATGTATAGCTTGATCTGAAGCTGTACAGACAGAACGGAATTCATACAAATAAAATTGTATGAATATCATCAGTCGGCTCACGCGAGCCAACTGTGTCAAATTCATAGAATTTTATATTTTGGACTATGGTAATACGGTCCTATTTTCAATGGAACCAGTAAATTAAAATAGAATACAAACCAAAAATGTTGAAAATTAGAAGTAACTTTGTGATGGTTTTCTATCGAGAAAATTTGATCCTATTATGTTTTTCGTCAGGGCCGACCTTTACATATCGACGCAAAAAAGCGGAAACGTAGTAACCCGCACCCAAGTCAAAATTTTTTTATTGCAGATTCGGAATCAGAAAAAAATTCTGCGTCGATTGGTCCGACTCCCGTGACTCTACGACCAATAGAAAATTTTGTACAGCGTTTAAAATCAACCCTATTTTTTAAGGGAACACCTAAACAGTTGCTGTAAATAGCATAAAAAATTGCATGTTTTATCATTTAGCATTTACACCAATTCATCATTTTGAAAATTTTTGATTCCGGTAGTTACAGCGCTGTTGAAATTTTGAGCAGTGCGGGTTACAGCGTTTTTGCATATAAGGAAATAGTAACGCACCGCGTTTACTACAATATAATAGATGAGAAATTGTTACTAGTCTGGTTTACTACAGTTCACACGAGCATAGTAATATAGACAGCTATCAATTACGCCAATTTAAAACGTCTACATTCTAGGATTTTGCACATTTATGCCCTTTGTAATACAGTCGTTGAATGCTGATAATGCAAACTTACTGCCATTTTAACAAGCGTTTACGCCAATATGGCTGGCGATTTACCACGTCGCTCAGTCACTACGCGACAGTCGACAGTGTGTTGTGTTTGCTGTGATCTAATTTCTCCGTGTGACTGGTGTCGTTTCGAAACGTAAGTAGAAATTGAGTTATTATAATTAAAATTAGATGATATGTCTTTGAAATAAATAAATTGGATAAAACGAGGTAGTTGATTAGACTAAGAGAAATTGTGGTTCCTATGATGCCAACTTTAAAAAAAATAATTATTTTAGAACAATCTTTGGAAATTACAATACATCCCGAGCTACATAATGAGCCCACAATGAAGAATAGAGGTCAAGGTGATAGTAACAAGCATGGAAAAATTGTGATACAACACAATATCATTGATGAAGATGAAATAGTAGTTACACCTGAAGATAATACGATCGCTGTAAATTTACCCAGCTGTGAAACATTGAATGCAGGTAAACCTTTTTTTATTCAAGAATTTTAGTGTACATTGTCATAAATTAAAATAATAATGTAGATAAATAGTTCACTTGTATTGGGTATCATCACTAATTTAAAACAAAAATCTATTTCAGCAACTGAAAATAAACAAAACTCAAAATTAAAGAGATCTAGAAGACAGAAACTTGACGATAAATCCTACCTCGATTACATGTCAGATGAAGATCTTGACCAACTCTTATTAGATGAGGCATTCTCTTCTGAACCTTCTAGCGAGGAATATTATACTGAAGAAAGCTCGGACTTATCGAATGATGAAAAAAAGGGTTTGTATTATCTTCTATTTAATAACAGAAATTAAAGTATTATTTTTAATAATGTTAACACAACGCTATTGACACGTAAAAATCCGTTTAAATAAAAACTTAATAATAGTAAAATATTACGCTAATGTATTACTTACAGATAAACGAAAAGGTAAAAAAAAACAAGAAAAGAAAAAGATAAAGAAAGACGTTGAAATTAAAAGAAACACTGAAACTAACGATTATCATTATAATATTTCCACTGAGAAAAAAATAAGCAAAACTACAATTCGGAAAGAAAATAAGGAAAAGAGGCAAATGGGAGAAACTTATACCAATGCTAAAGGGGATTTAGTTGAAGGTAAATCAATAAAACCTAATCCATAATCCATCCATCCAAACCAAAAAAGTGTGGAAATGAGTGTGGCATTATATCTGAGGAAAGACGTCAAAGTTTATTCTCATATTTTTGGAACCTTAACAGTGACCAAAGAAGAAAAGACTGGATAGCTCAGTGTGCTGTAAGAAAATCTATTAGGAGGCCAACCAAAGTTAATAATGTTAGGAATTGTGTTTACGACTACTTTATTAATGAAGGCGAAGGACGAAGAAAAGTTTGTCAAAAATATGTTATTAATACTTTGGACGTAACTCAACGATTTATTACACACTGGAAACGATGACTGATGGATATGCGAAAACTGATGAACGTGGAATAAATGGTGGGTGTAATAAAACTAAGGAGGAAGTCATAGAACATGCAAGAATTCTAATAGAATCTTTGCCAAAGATGCCATCGCATTATTGCCGAAAAGACTCGAAGCGGTTATATTTCCCTGAAGAATTTAGAAATGTGAGCAACCTATATCGCATTTACAAAAACAACTGCAAAGAAAGCGAAAATAAAGGAATGTCTTTTCAGATCTTCAGAATCTGCTTTAACAAGTCATACGAGTATAATATTGGATTTCACGTTCCTAAGAAAGATAAGTGTTCTTTATGTTGTAGAATTAACAATGAAGAGGACACTGAAGAAGCAAAAGCAAAAATAGAAAGACATGTAAAAGAAAAAGACGAGTCATACAAAAGGTTCAAATATCATCAAACTGTACACGGCAAAGATAAGAGTATAATATGTGCAAGTTTCGATATGCAAAAAGTGTTGAACACCCCTTATGGAGATTCAATGATGCTGTACTACAGTCGTAAATTTGCTGTGTATAATTTGACGATATATGAAAGTACTACTAGGAAAGGATACTGCAACGTATGGACAGAGACAGATGCACATCGTGGCACTAACGAAATTTGTACGTGCTTATACAAATACATCAAAAACTTAGACTCATGTGGTTCAGTAAAAACATTACTGCTCTACTGTGATTCCTGCTACGGCCAAAATAAAAATAAATCCGTCCTTAGCATGATCCGATATATTAGCCCTATCTCAGTGCAATAACATAAAGACCATTCAAATCAACTATTTGATTCCTGGCCATACTTACATGCCAGTTGATAGCATCCACGCTATAATTGAGACCAAAATAAGAAAATATGGGCGCCGTCGCAATGGCTAACTATAATGGAAGTTGCACGTCAACATCCAGAGCCATATAAAGTTGAAGTACTAACGGGTAAAGATTTTATTGGATTTGATGATGTTGTTAACGAAACATTAAAAGAAAGAAACTTGCAATATCAAAACTAAATATTGCCACTTTCAAGAAATTAGAACCGGATGTGATGTACATTAGAAACTCAATGTTGCCTGACGCTGAAGCTACAAAAATTCCTTTACTTCCGTTAGAAGGTATGGTTGGCTTTAAGAAAAATTTACATCCCACACAGTTAGGTATATCTGCCAACAAATACAAAGAATTAAAAAATCTCGTTGACAGAAATATTATTCCTTCAAGATTCGCTAAAGAATACAAGAATTTAAAAATTAATAACAAAGCAAAGGATTCTTTAGTAGATACAGACGAAGAAGATGTGACTGATATTCAAGATAATGATGAAAAGGGGAATTGAATAATTGAGCATGTTGAATAATAATTTGTGTTGTGATCAAAGGTATACAAGGTCCCATTAAAATAGATGGTCAATTTTTCACAGGATGTTCTACCCATGAATATTAACAACTTTTACTATGGGACCAAACCTGAAATCGTGAAAAAAAAACCTGCTGCTGCCTACAACATTACACACATACATTATTACATTTTGATAAGTTTGGTGTAGATAAATGTACTGAACAGCTGATTTTTTTTCGTGATTTCAGAGTTAGTCCCATACTGAAAGTTGTTCATATTTATGGGTAGAACACCCTGTGAAAATTTGTCCATCTGTTTTAATGGGACCTTATATAGATTTTGTCATTTTTCAATTTGTGGGTAGCTGTTATTATGCTTGAACCTGAAAAAGAACTTAAATACTAAAATGTGAGAAAGTGTAATAGTGTTCGAACCTGAAAAAGAACTTACATACAAAATGTGGAATCGTATAAACCTGAAACTTAACTAAATTTAGAAGTTTAGAAGTAATTATTGTTTTGTTTAAGTTGATTTTATTTTATATTTAGGCTAAATTAAGCTACGAAGGCACTTTTTAGAGTTTTGTTATGTTTTATTTTTGATCTCATTTATATTTCCAATAAGACAACGACATGACTCTGAAGTGATTTTTGTTTTAAACATTTTAAAAAGTCATTAGATAAATGTCATTCTATACTTACATCGTTTTAATTTTACCATCCATTCTAACTTCTAACAGTAAAGGCATTTCAGTACATCTGTTTACGTGAATTATATTGCATTTAAGTCAAAATAAGGGAAAAGAAATTCATTGTGGTAAGTAGTTACAGCAATTTGGCTTTAAAGGAAAACACTTGATTTGGATTGGCCCATACATTTATCCGTTTAATTTACAGCGTTTTATCGTAACAAAAAAAAAAGTGCAATTGCTGTAACCCACAGAAATATAGATCAAACGTAACTTCTAGTAGATTTTAAGTGTTCGTCTTGTTAAAGGATCAGAAAATAAATTTCCGTTAAAAGAATGGCACTTGTAGGTTTAATAATAAAGGAGATATGATTTTTTTTCTGAAATCTCAAAAGTTTTTCGGCTCTGGTGAACATTTTCCATTTTGTGGGTTACTACGTTTCCGCTTTTTTGCGTCGATATATAATGAAATTTCCTGACATATTTTATTTTTTCAATTTGAGCATGATTTACTACTATAAAGATCTAATCAAAGATTGAAGATTTTGCTTTAAGCCCGATCTTAAGTCCGAAGAAAATAGCTCTTCATCCATTAATGGCTGCAACAATGTTTGCACAGTTATATCGGACGGCCCTATGTTTGCACAGTTATATCGGACGGCCCTATGTTTGCACAGTTATATCGGACGGCCCTATGTTTGCCGCATGAACGTTCCAATGGGATATTTTCCCACATCCACACGGGCGAAGCCGCGGGCAAAAGCTAGTGGAACATAAAAGTGACGTTTTAGTTAACAAACCATTCGCCATAATCACAGCCACGATCTCTCCCATCAACAACATCATAAACACGTCGATTCATAACTCGTCATTGCCTGTCGAAACGCACGAAGAGATGTTCCAGAAATTTGACTCACAACTGCGCTCGATCAAAGAGCAATCAAACCTGGAAACCTTATCCCCCCAGGACATGCACCACTACATCGCAATCTACGTTGCAATAACGATCAGCATTACACTGTTCACAGCATCGGTGTACTTTTGGCGAAAGGTGAGCACCAAAACACAGTGGGAGGTTTCGTGAGATGCGAAAAGCAGAAGAGGACGAGAAGAAGAAGATGACATCGAGGACGGTTGTAGCAAAGGCAATAAACGGGATTCAAAAGTGAACGAAGTGTCAAGTGTTGACCCCGCCTTAAGTGAAGTGAAATTTGACACTGCAAAACATAGTGACGTGTGTGAATAGGCAGTTTGACAATTATGTTTACGGATTTTAAGTGTACATTTACATAACATGTTACATTAGTCAACATTATACCTATTACTTACTACATTCGTGCTCTGCATTAGTTGTACATGCTTTCTTGTCTTAAGTTGTTTATTAGATTAATGTTTATTTCAGTATGTGTTCATGTGGCGCCCAAATAACCGCACTGTGTTCAAGATGGCTTCTAACTAGTGCGTCATAGAACACCTTGAGCGTGGCAATGTTCGTAAACCCCTGTGACTGCCTCAAAACAAACCCTAGCCTACCCTAATTGTGTGTTTATTGTTGTCAACTGAAGATTGATTGATTTTGCGATCGATATACGGGCTTTTATTAGCAAAAAATGAAAAGTCGAAAAGAAAATTGACCACGAAGAACCTCATTCCTCGCAACAGATGGAAGCACAGGATTCAACAGCTACTTCTAGCGCTATGGAAACAGGTTTGGTGAAACATATTGGTATTTAGTAATGATAAATATGGTATTCCTTCTGATATTGCACAAATCGGAGAACCTATAAAGCAAGTTATTTCAGACAGATATCCAAAAGATAATAACAGGACCTTTGTAGTGGACTGGTTCAAACGATATAAATGGTTGCAGTATTCTGCCGAGATAGCTGCTGCTTTTTGTTACCCTTGCCAGCAATTTTTACCACATGGCAAACAAACAACATGGAAGCAAACAGACTTCGTACACTCATACAGGATTTAGAAACTGGAAAAATGCCTCTGATTCAAAAACAGGTTTTCCAAAACACGAAAAGTCCATTTCTCATGTACAAGCCATGGCGATGTGGCAAGGATAAATTACAAAGAATATCAATCAACAACTAGCAGTTTTTCAACTTTGATACATCAAAAAGCATTAGAACAAAACAGATATTACGTGAAGTCTATTATTGAAGTAATACAATTTCTAGTTGTCAACGAACTAGCTTTGCGTGGAAATTATATTTTAGAGGAAGAAAAAGAACAACGATTTTTTCAGAATTTATTTGAATACACGTGCTATAAGATCCCAATTTGAAGGAGGCTCTCATTCATATACCACGAAATGCAACATTTATTGTTCACCTGAAATTCAAAATCAAATAATTCAAGCAATGGTTCAAGCAGTCCGTAATTCCATTATTAAAGCTATTAAGGAATCTGACGTGAACTGGTTCACTTTTATGGAAGATGGGACGACAGATAAAAATAACTGTGAAAATATTGCAATAGCAATACGTTACGTTAAGGATGGAAATGTCAATGAGTCGTTGCTGACAGTACAACTACGGAAAACCTTGATGCAGCCACCTTTACGGAATTAACGTTAAATACCCTTACGGAAAATAATATTGACCTATCTCGTAGCCAATGCTATGTATGATGGGGCAAGTGTAATGAGTGGGAAAGTTTCGGGAGTTGCCACCAGAACAGAAAATAAATTGGGCCGAAATATTCCTTACGTCCACTGCTATAACCATCGCTTGCATTTGATAGTGATCAGGACTATCTCGGAAATGACATACATTCGTTTATTTTTTGATCAATGCATCATGTTGCATGAATTCTTTAATCATTTCAAAATAGCCGCCTTGTACGAGTATGGTGGAAAAAAGATTTGCCGGCTTCTCGAACAGCGTTGGTCAGGACACTTGGCGGTTACAAAAGTTATAAACGATAATTATTCATCGATTTTAGATAAAATTGAAAATGACAGATTTAACGGTGACGACGTCGCTAAAAGTGTCGGCATTAAAAAAGTCATGCTCGACTTAGAATTCCGAATAGCCATGGTGGTATCCAAAAAAATCTCCATGCTTCAGCCAAGCCAAATTTTATGTTGGGTTTCTTTACGGCTGCTTCTTCAATTAAACAAAATCTTGGTCTTTTGTACAATAACTGGTGTATTCTATCGATTCTATCCTGGGACAGACTCCCAGGATAGAATCGCTTGATCCTACCAAGCGGCCATTTGAGTGGTCGACTATGCTCTTCCTTAATCAGCACAAGTTGTCCTGGTTGGAAAAAATTTCGAGAGGTTTTCCTCTTCTTGAAATAAATCGTTTAAATGCTAGATTGAAACTTTCAGTGCTTAAATCACCCGCAAGTTCTAAATGGACTGCCTTTGTTTTAAAACATATGAATAAACATAAATAAGCTTTAAGCACCCTTACGCCGCGGCCCTTTTTATTTATAATGTAGAAGGGGCCAGCATAATCTGTTCCTACAATCTGAAATGGATACCCTGGTGTTACTACGCTGAGATGGCAAACCTCCCATAATCTGGCCAGCAACTTCTCCTTTCACGCGTCTACATGTTACACATTTTCGATAAATCTGGTGCTACATATCTTCCTCCTACTGGCCAATACATTTCGCGTATACTTGAAAGTAGTAGCTGTAGGCCTGCATGCAATAACTGTAAGAGGATTATAGTGTAGTGTGTAACCATTTATGTATGTAGGCAGCCATATTTATAGCGCTTCTTCAATGAAAGAAGATTGATTTGAATGATTTTTTATTTGATTTTGATTGATTTTGAGATTGTTTTTAAGAATTTGCGGAACATAGCGGGCTTTAAATTAATTAAGCAGGTTTATCTAGCTTTGTGTCAATCCATTCTTACTTATTGCATAACTTCTTGGGGTGGTGCTGCAAAAACAATTTTACTCCCTCTACCTTTCGCCCTTTTAGATTTCCTACGCAGCAGCTCTACATAGCATGTAATGTACTAACAGTACGGCAATTATTCATTCTGAGCACCAGCATACTGCACTTCCTTTTGACCCGGTACCTACCGACAAGAGAAAGAAGGACTTGGGTTGCATAAACCCTCAAACGAAACATGCGGTTGCTAACCAGTTTTATGTATTTTTAGGACCTTTTCTGTATAATAGGCTCAACAAGGTACTAAGCCTCTATAGGGTAAGCTATACAAAATGTATGTATGTTATCAGAATATTTAGCGATACTCAATTACACAGACACAGGAAAACTTCTAGAAATTTTGTTATGATGATAATTTTATTCCCTTGTAAGTGTGAATTCACTTTTGTGTATTTGCATAAATTATGCTAGTTTTAGGTATTTATATATCAAATATGCTTTTCTCATAGTTGTTAATAGATTATTATCAGTTTTACTTAAAATTTTAATGTCCAATGTAATTTAATTGTACAGTGATGGCCTGAAACACAGGTTTGTTTAAACCTAGATTACTACTAGCTACCTATTGTTCTAAGTCCGAACCATCATTACTTGCACCAGTAATAAAAATATTTTAGCTTTAGTTTATTATTAGGAACTTTATTTGTATAGGAAAATTGTATTACTGTCTGGCTAAATGTACACTTTTTGTAAACGTTTTTATTAAATATTGATTTATTTTTATTATTTTTTTTATACTGTTTTGTAACTAAGTACATTTTTAGACACAATAAACCGGACCTTGGAACCAAACGCACGTATTATTTATTACTTAAAACCCACAACGACCAGAACACCACAATAGCGCCACGTGGGGCACTAGGAAGGAATGACTGAAGAAGGCGTTTCCACGCACCACCGATTTCGTCGACCGCCTAGAAGACCTGCTGGCACGCCAAAAGACAAACGAGACCATGACCAGATACTACCACGATAAAATATCTCTAATGAAAAAGTGTGTATGGGGAGAACGCGATATCGTGCCTCATCCGTGGATTGCCGGTCGAGCTGCGCGCAAACGCGAAGACATGCAGCTACAAGATGCTTGAAGAATTATATTATGGATTTCTTTCTTCGCTTGAAAATTACGAGGAAGCGAGGGCTGAAAAAAGCAGACTGCCATCCGACCAGAAGTCGAGCAAGTCGACTTGGCAACGGGGCTCTGCAGCACGGAACCCTGCTCCCAAGGTGTGCTACAACTGTCGGGGCACGAAGCGCGGGATTGCCGAGCTGCACCCGCCACACGCTGCCAAGTCTACCAGCGAGCGGGACACGCTACCAACACATGCTGGTATGCGGCCGGGGGGAGCTCGTGGGACAGGCCAGCGCCTCCGCAGAGAAATCAACAGGTAGGGCAGGTTTATCATGTCACTACAGAAATTATTTCAAATTTATTACGAAAACAAATGTACACTGGCAGTAAAGCAAATATAATTACAATAAAAGCGATCGATAGATCGCGATTATGCTTCGTGATCTCGTCCTCATTGTACACATGTAGTTTGTACCTCGTACACACTCGTCAATCACATTATTTAAAGATGAAAGCCTTCATCATAGAAAAAATACTAAAAAAAAAAAAAAATATCTGTGGTCCGTCCGCCGGCGCGCACTGTCCTGACATCTGTCAATCATTGTACTTTTTTGTGCCGCGCGTTGATCACGTTTTTCGTTAAAAACTTAAGAAAAATTTTAACGAAATGGAAAAATATCGAAGAATCCGAGACAAGGAAATGGAGGAGCTGAACGAACGTCTGCGAGATCTGGAAAATCGAGTGGAAAAGCGAAAACGGAGTCGTCTTGAAACTCAAGTAAGTTTCTTGATACACCTAACAATTTGCCTTTATTTTAAATCTTTTTCCTATAATTTACCTTGGATGCCGCAATATGCACATCAGTCTCTCTCTAGGTTTCACGAGAGGTTAACCATGAGAATTAACTGTGCCATATACTTACGAAAGAACTACATCACACGAGCCGATGCTCTATACTTTCAGTGTTAAAAACACGTCCATCCTGGATGCTTAAGTCTTGTAACAGTTCTTACGAGAAGTTAACCATGAGAACATTAACTGTGCCGTATACTTAATAAAGAACGACACTTCATGAGTTTTCACGAGAGGTTAGCCGATGGTATATACGTTCAGTGTTAAAAACACGCCTCTGTTGGATCCTTAGCGGTCTCTTAAAAGTTTTCACGAGAGGTTAACCATGAGAACATTATCTGTGCCGTATACTTACAAAAGAACGACCATACGAGCTTTCACGACAGGTTATTCGATGGTCTATTCGTTCAGTGTTAAAACACGTCTCTGCTATTAGACACCTAGGAGTCTCTAAGAGTTTTCACGAGAGGTTAACCATGAGAACATTAAATATGCTGTATACTTGCAAAAGAACGACACCACAAGAGCTTTCACGAGAGGATAGCCGATGGTATAATACGTTCAGTGTTAAAAACACGTCCCTGCTGTGTCCCTTGAGCTATCACGAGAGGTTAGCCGTGGATTTAGATGTATGCAGTCTGGAACTGAACTTCAATTGTTCTTTGTAGATGAGTATGAAGCCCGCTTCCGTGGAATACACTACAGTCGAACACGTTCAAGGAGTTGTGTATCACTTGACCGAGTCCGACGCAGCCGGACTCAATGCTGCCAATTTTAATTGATTTATTTATCAGACAACTTCCAGTTGTTTTTCTAAAATTCCAAAATACTTACAATTCTAGATGTTGTATACAATCTAACTTAAATATACTATGTTAATACTTAAATTCTACTACAATACAACTAGAAGGAGGCTGTGATTGTAATGGTATCTATACCACAACCTAAAGTCTTACCTTCAAGTATTGACAATTTACTCAGAGAAGAGGGGGGTGGTACAGTTGGCTACCTTACCTATGGAACAGCACGGCAGTCTGGCCACATGGTGGTCAGGTCACCAATTATAGATAGCAATTAAGAAGCAAAACATTTAAAATAAGTATGAAATACCTGTAATCTTAGTGGCAGAAACAGTAAATGAAAGTGGAATCAACTGCAGCGGATTACAATGGCTGTTGCCATTAAATCCACTGGCAAAGTCCTTAACAGTTTAATAGTCTCACAAGGGAGTGCATCAAATCAAAACGTTAAGTGACTCAGATATACTACTGTGACATTTATCATGATAAATAAATAAAAAATAAATAAATATCCTTGGACATTTCACACAACGCCATCTAGATCATATCATCATCATTATCATGATCATTGCATCACACGGAGATCATTAATGCTACCCAGCCTTAATAAGGAAATGAAAGAATGGATGGTACAAACAGATATTAATTATCTGATTACCTGGTCGGGCTTCAAGATAAATTCAATGACATCAAACGGTACTGGAACCGAACTGTAACTAGCTCAGATACACAATGGTAGATTGCAGTATTTTTCTGAAGTATGTAATATTATTACTAGTAATCCAATCATACATGAGTGAGTCAAGGACTAATATAAACTACCTTTCACTGAGTTTCCTTTTGAAACTTCTGAATAAAAACTTCATTCAAAAAGAAAGCAATCTTAATATATCCATACAAATTTCCTAAAAAATTAGATAATGTTTTGTATTTTATGTATGGGCCTAGTTGCCTGATAATAAAATGGTTATTATTATTTTATTATTATTAATAATCTCTTACAGTTAGGTGCCATAGAAACATGTTCTACTGTCAATAATATTTTTTTATAATTTTCCCCAAAATTAAATGGCACTTTGAGATTAAAAATACAATAAGTAGGTATACACACTGAACTAAACTGGTAGATTTAAGGACAGTATACTCTTTGCCTACAATAGATAATTATAATAAATGCATATTATTTATTACCCATAGGAAAATAAAAATATCTTAGAGGTATCTCCAGTATATATTTGTATTTACAAATCACGAAGCCAGGTGGCTGTCACCTGAAGTTATTAGTGTCACTTTCTGTCACATATATCTTGACAATATTCTGTGTCTTGCCGATTCAAGTATGTAAAATGTTAGAATGTATCTACGACTCAAACTGCGTTAAAAAATCTAAGATTTATTATCAATACTGAAAAGTGTGTCCTAGAGCCCAGACAGTGCTGCCAGTATCTAGGTTTTTTGTTAGATTCAGTCCAGTTTGCCATTTCACTTGCTCAGAAAAAGATAGTTTATCTTTTATTCCATAAAAATGAGATGCAATTAATAGAGTTTGCGTAATTATTAGGTATTCTTGTTACAGCATGCCTAACTGTAAAATATGGTGGCCTTAAAAACAATAATGAAAATAACAAGGCCAGAACTAGATTCAAATTAAAATTCAAAATCATTTAGGTATTTGCAAGTTCAACAAAACTAGAATCAAATTCAAAATCATCTATTAGCAAAGGTTATTGGTTGTTTCACATTTCAACAAATCACAATAAGATTAAACAACTTGACTTTGTCTGAGAAATATTCTCTGATGCTTTTCAAACTGGCTGGGGCCTGGTATGTAATGATATCAAAAGCCATGGGCACTGGACTGCTAATGATAGAAAGTTCCGTATAAATTACCTTGAACAGTGTTCAAGCGTTTGTAGGGCTCAAAACATTTGCAAGCAAACTCAGATACTGTGAGGAATTACTTAGAATAGATATCACAATGTCATAGCCTATATCATCATAAGATGGGTGGTACTTGTTTTACTTATCTAAATAGCTTAACTAGACTTTAATTGTAGCAATGGTGAGAGGAAAAACAAAATATATGGGTTTATGCATCTTACATTAGTCCAAAGAAAACACTATGGCAAATGTAGAACCTAGACAACCTAGAATAAAAATTGAATGGAAGTGATGTGATACAGCCCACAACTCATTTGTTGTTAAACTGTGTCAGCCTCGCATTGACCCTGTTTGCAAGCAGCTCCACTACTAAGTGTCAGAATGACACATCATGGCTACCTGACCCAGGTACTTACATGATCTGTAGATGCACGGTCTCACACCGATTGCCGCCATATTATTATCAAGAACGCCTTCCTAAGAAGAGGAAGTCTGATCCTTTTAATTAATAGCTTCCAAAACAAGAAAACAATATGAATCTACTCTAAATCAGCAGATTCCCTTCTGTAGGAATCAAGATATTGACCCCTCCTAGGCTCAGTCACCATGGTGATATTATTTTTGACCACTAAGTTTTATTGTGGGATTGTCATATGGCTCACTCAATGCCCTAATGAGTGCGCTGTATAATAATAGTAAACAATTTTTGTAGTTTTAGGCCCCCACATTGGCTCATATGATAGTGTCAAGATTTTGGAGGGGGGGGGGGGGCGGTGAGAGGGGGTGGTTCTTATATTTAAATTAAGACCAAAGAACCCTAAGTATGAAATAGTTTGGGACCCCAGTATCGTTGGGTTATCTAATTTATTTCCTAACTAAAACCTTAGTTTACAATAAGTAACAAAAAATTTGTAAGTAACCATTTAGCTCTTTTAACAGCACATAGAATTCAAACCTTGTCACTCATTAGTATTGATAACATTTGATAATGAGGATAACATTTACATAAAGATTCCAGAAATAATTGAAACTTCTTCACCTGGTAGATCTTAACTCAATTTGATATTATCATTTCTTAAAGAGAATGTATCCTAGCCCCTTTTTCCCTATCTAGATTTTACTAAGAGTAGGTATAAGAAAAGATTGTAAATCATTAATTAGAACTATGAGAAAACCTTTTCATGCCACCTCTACTGCAACCATTAGTAGATGGATGAAACAAAATTTAAGTAGTAGTGGAATAGATATTTCCAAATTCACATAAACAAACATGCCTCTACTTCAACTTAAAATACCTCTGAAGGAGGTATCAACATTGAAGTCATAAGAAAAGCTGCTGGTTGGAACACAAAATTCTCAACCATTAGTAATCCCTGTGCAAGCTAGAGCTTTTGCACAAGCTGTGTGCTCTATACACAGTGGTTGTTACATTTTAATGTCAATGTTAAATGTCTGATTATAAGTAGATAATTGATGTGTGCCATATTAGATTATTAATGAGACTAGTTGATTCAGGACTGAATAAGAATTCCAGGAACTAATAGCATTTAGAGAATTTTAAATTATGTTAATGTAACTGGAAGACTGGTTCATAGATAGAAATACATTTATAATGAATGAGTAAGTAAAAAACTTAGAATAACATGTTAAGTTACAATGTTCAACTATTATACAATATGCTGAACTTATTACCAACACAACTTTGTTCTTTGAACATCTACATGTGTACAATGAGGACGAGATCACGAAGCATAATTATATAGATCGGACTAACTTACCTAGTGACGTCCGATCCTTAATTATGTGAAGTGATCTCGTCCTCATTGTATCCCAGCCCTTCCCAGATAATCAACCTACTTATGTGTAATGGATTGCCTTATCTAAACCCCCTCTAAAAGTTGTGTTGTGCTGTATGCACTATGCCGGGACTATACGATGCCCGTATCGGTCATCGTGAAGTCCCTTTCTTATGCTTTGAAAGAATGATTGACAGATGTCAGGACAGTGCGCGCCGGCGCGGCGGACGGACCACAGATATTTTTTTTTTTTTTTTGTATTTTTTCTATGATGAAGGCTTTCATCTTTAAATAATGTGATTGACGAGTGTGTACGAGGTACAAACTACATGTGTACAATGAGGACGAGATCACTTCACATAATTAAGGATCGGACGTCACTAGGTAAGTTAGTCCGATCTATATAACTATAAGCTCTTATGCCCGGTTCTTATATTGACAAAACGGATCGTTTTACTTGCGGACAGTAAACTATTCTACCAGGCGTAATCCTAAACCGTTGCTATAAAATAAGACTTGTAAGTCATCCTACCGACTGTTTCCTACCAACGGACCGGATTACCGATAACGATCCATGACCGCAAAGTATAGAAAATATTGTCAGTGTTATTCCTATAAAAATTTCAAACGTCAGTCAAAGTGTCAAAACTGTTCGTAGTTGGTTTCCGTAAGTTGGTTTTTAGACAGTTTTGTGATATTTTTTTCAAATCCAAGGTTAAAATTATTATAAAAAATCGAGTTCAGAAAGTGAAGCGAGTGAGTGAGGCCATTAAAAAAAAGGTTGTTGCGCCAAGTTGCAATGTTTTTATTGTAAAAAGTATGGTCACTCAATTAAAATGCCAGTGAACACAGTCATGTTTTTCTCAAGAAACCTATTTAATGTGTTTGACGAGTACAAATCCCACCACTCAGTAATAATTGGTGATGGCCGGGAACTAAAAATTATTGGTAAAGGAAAAGTGATTTTCAAAGCTTTTGATGGAGAGGAATGGATCGATACTACCCTGCATAATGTGTTGTATGTTCCTCAACTAACAGTTAATCTTTTCTCTATGAGAAGTGTCATAGACAGGGACTTTAAAATGCAATTTGAAAAGGACTATTGTGAAATTAAAAATAAGGAAGGTAATTTTATGGCCATGGGATATAGGGAGAAGAAATTATATGTTATGTGCTTTGACTATGGATCTAAAGATATTGCTGCTGTAACAGTATCACAAGATAGCCTAAAAATATGGCATGAGCGCTTAGGGCATCAAAACTATGAGTATGTGAAACAGTTTTTGAATAAAAATGGTATAAAATTTAAGAATGATGCTGAAATGTGCAGTGCTTGCGTTGAGGGTTGCATAGATTACCATTTAATAGAAGTACTACTGTATCAAAGAGGCCATTTGAGCGAATACATATGGATGTCTGTGGCCCTATGGAGGTAGAGTCCTTGGGGGGCTCTAAATAATTCTACCTACAGATTTGTATATTTCTTAAAACATAAAAGTGATGTGATGTTCCTGAGAAAATTAAAGGGCTTATAAAGTCTGAACAAGATACTGATGAGAAAGTAAAAATTGTAAGAACCGATAGTGGAAGTGAATCTATCAATGCAACAGTTAAAGAGTTATTTAAGGAAAAAGGAATAAGGCACCAGACATCAACAGCATACACTCCGGAACAAAATGGTAAAATTGAAAGGGATAATAGGACAGTGGTGGAGGCGGCAAGAGCCATGATGATAAATGCAAGACTACCCAAAGAACTGTGGGCCGAAGCAGTCAACACTGATGTTTATATTCTTAACAGAACCGGGCACAGTCATGAGAAAGGCAAGTCTCCTTTTGAATTATTGTTTAAAAAGGCCTATACAAAGAAGAAGGGTCACGATCCATACAAAATTTGCCCAGGCCCAGCGATAACGGAACATATCTTAGTTTTTTCATTATTTTAAGTACATCAATTATCAGGTATTTCTTTTTTCGATTTCGGTGGCTAACCTATTTAAATTGCCTTCGCAAGGCAAAATATTATTTTTATCAAACCTAGCAATAACGACAGAATTCAAAATAAAAAGCTTTACATTACATAGCTATGTTTTAGTTAAGACAATTCCAATGGAAAAAACCAAGTTAGGTACCATTGTAGCGAGATAATGATCGTAAAATGATCGGCATTTCGGCTTATCTCGCTAGAGATACAAAAGAACTCGCAAATGCTATATCACTCCTGCACTCCGTAAAAGAGCGAGTATTATATGGATGCTGATAAGCAATAATGTTTCAACCCACAAAAAGTCAAATTCGGAGATGCTTGCTTGAAAATACGTTCCGTATTTAATATCATGCAAAAGTGTTTCAAGTCACTTAAATCAAATAAGTACGGAAAAAATGCACCTATATCTTAAAACAAATGCAAAATCACTTATACAACATTTGTCAATACGCCATCAAGCTCCTTAACACGGTCGACATTTAAAGTAGTGTCATCTGTTGTCACAATAAAGAAGTTATGAGACTTAACACTGTGTTGCGAAATGTTATTCAGTACTTCGGCGCAGCGCTAAACAATGAAGTTCACGTAAAAGAATAAAAAATAACTCATATGCCCATTGTAATTACTTGGATTAGTTTTACAAACCGTTGTTGTAGTGAATTGTATGCAATACACGCTAGGGCTATCAAGGTAAGTCAAGAACATATTATGATAATGTTTTACAGCTCAAAACTCCGGCATAATAGCTGCCTTAGGCAGCAAAATTTTCAAATATCTAGGTCTAAGTGGGGTATTACTTACAAAACTACTGTCAGAAAGTTCTGCGATCGAGGTCAGAAATTCACTAGCAAATGACTGTATAAATGAATCTGATAACGCTGCACCCTATTTTTTACCAACAGCACCGGCACTATGGCAAAACAAATGTAGAGATCGGTCCTCAAAATTATTTCACAATAATGTATTATGTCATTGTGGATCATGAGAAAACGCCCCCTTTTAGGGCATTCATAAAGACAATTTCATTGAGCCCATTCATTTTGTATTATTGGAATAACCTGCAGATCACTTTTAGAATATAACGACAGGATTGTTATTTTCATAGATGCAACCGGGTCAATATTTAAAAGTTTATGCCCACCTAAAGTTAACGAATATATAAAAACCATGAAACAAAAATATATTTTTTTATACGTTGTAATGGCATATAATACATAAGTTTGGTAGTAGTGTCCCTCTCTGGATAGCAACTTGGTTGAAGACACGGAAGAAATCTTTGTGTAGATATCCTACTGAAATTATCACAGATGACTCTAGTGGTCTCATAAAAGCTAGCGTCGAAACTTTTACGCAATTTAAAAATACCGAAAGTTACTTACAAAATTGTTTTAAAATTTTGGAAGCCTTAGACGCAGTACACCCCAACTCTTTCTTACGACTTGATACATCCCATTTCATCAAGGCATTACATGACCAGCCTATTTTTAATACTGTTGAAAATAGTGTATGAGTGTTTGTATATTAAATGCATTGTTTTAATTAAAAATAGCACTGACTACAAAGAAGTAAAAAAAATGTTGATAAATGTCATTATAATTGCATTGAATAAATCTGAAGACGATCGGTGTCTAGAGCCTGTTCAGTACATAAGTCAGTTACATAAAGGAGAAATAGAAATAGATTTGAATATATCGGACAAGAATAACATATGACGACATTCCTTCAAAGTCATTACTAGATGATTGGTTTGCTGAAGAAATAAAGAAAGACCAGCTGTATATAGATCTAACGTAAGACAATGACAATAAGAGATCTGTCAATCCACATTTCTTCCCACTGATCCCGAAATTGCTTACACGTTTACTGAAAAAGTTGCCTATGTTGTCCAATGTTTTAACCACATATTTTAATTCCGACGTTAGACCGTCATCAAGTAGTTCTGAGAGTTACTTTAAGAATATTAAATCATTGGTGTATAAAAATATTTAAATTTTTACCATAAAGGAATGTCACATTATTTTTGTTAGCTTGCAACACTTTCTTCTCTTTTGGGTCGTCGTGCAGTAAACATATAAAATTATCTTTTAACTAAAATTAAAAAATCATCAAGTTTTGAACCAGCAGGTTTTATTCTGCATGCTGGTGCCTGGTCCTTCGATTTCTACGAGTGTGGGTTTGCGTTAGAATTGGGTATTTCCAGCGAAAATACGAGTTGTGTCTGCCCTATAGGCATGCGCTCGGCGCCGGCGGCCAAGGCCAGTTTTCTATAAAACTGTTCTATTATACTGCGTGAAACACAGTCTCCAGCGAATAAATCTAATTGTTTGCGTAAGTCAACAAGAAAACTTAGTGTTCATAGGTGTGATTCCAGGTTTTTGCGTTTTTGTGCATTTTCATTGTGGGCCGCGTATCACCTAAGTAGTATATTATTGGGCATTCTGAGCCACACCAGTAGCGTTCGCTACTGGACAGTGCCTCAGAATGCCCAATAATACACAATCGACTTGACTGAAGTGGAATAGAATGCTCAATAGGTAGTTTTTGCATTTAATCAATTATTATTCACACATTTGCACAACATTTGCGCTCCGGTGGAACAGCATGTCTGATAATATAAGTTAGAATGTGTTCTATACCTTGACTAACGAAACTCAATACGTTATGATTAATGAGCAACTCGTCGCGCGATACGGAGGTGGTTTAGAATACCTAATTATACACAATCGTTTTATCAAGTTACAATCGTAAATATGGAGTCTACTACATATCGTATTAAATTATGTAGTAATTTGTTAAATTGACTGTTTATTATATATTTTTAGGGATTTAGAAGGATTTTATTAAAAAAAAAATATAATGAACACCGCTAACTTAATTTTTAATAAATTACAAAAATATTTTAACAAAATTAAAGAAAAATAATAGCTAAATAAAAGACAAAAATACACGATATCCTATAGTCGCTGTTTACGAGCGCGCGTCTGTCGGCAAAAAAGGGACGTGCGCCGGTTTCCGCTGGCTTATATAGAGCTGGTTTCCAGTAGCTCCCTCTAGTCGGACGTTGCAGCTAACACGGCTTCTCCTGACGGGGCAGCGTCCTCGATGCTCTCTGTAGATGATCTTGGCTCTGGCTCTGAAGCCGTCTCAATAACTGGATCCTCATAACCTCCATGTATGTATGTGTTTACCTCCCCGGTAAACACATACATGTTAGATCTAGCATACATCATGTTCATCAATAGTTTTATACTTGGATGGGTCATGAAGTAATTTTAATGAGCGATGCCACACAAGGCCTTACACGAGGTAGATGTGATGCTGTCTCGATGCCACACAAGGCCTTACACGAGGTAGATGTGATGCTGTCTCGATGCCACACAAGGCCTTACACGAGGTAGATGTGCTGCTGTCTCGATGCCACACAAGGCCTTACACGAGGTAGATGTGATGCTGTCTCGATGCCACACAAGGCCTTACACGAGGTAGATGTGATGCTGTCTCGATGCCACACAAGGCCTTACACGAGGTAGATGTGATGCTGTCTCGATGCCACACAAGGCCTTACACGAGTTAGATCTTACGTTGTCTCGATGCCACACAAGGACTTACACGAAAACAACACAGTTCAATGCCTTATGCCGAAGCCATCCAGGTCTTACATGCACATTACAGCACAAACATACTTGTCTGTTCCCAATCAACTCAACGCCACACAAGGCCTTATAAGAGTTTGATACAGATTACTCTGATATCCACATAACTTAGATGAGTAGGCAAGTTATCTAAGAACCTACATTGCCATAGCAAACATGTAAGCATATACAAAGAAAACAAACTTTAGGTATAACAAGCAAAAATAAAACGAGTAATCTAACATTCAAAAAAGGCTGCACAAGTCTCGGGGGTCCACTCGCCTCGCTGTATTTATTAACTACAGCGAGAGTCTCCAACTCATAGGAGTTGTACCTGGGTTCCGCGCCTACAGTGACCTTACGCTACTGCATGTCTATGCCAGTCTTTACCCATTTGCATTAATACAGCGCCGTATCCTAACGAGCTTGCGTCAGTGTGGACCTCGGTTTGCAAAGATGGATCAAAAATTAACAACGCATGGTCGCTAGTCAAAATCGAGAGGACTTCTTGTCTTGCCTGCTCCTGCTCGTTACCCCAATCAAACTTTACATCTTTGCGAGTCAAAGAAGCGATGGGGGCCACTTTCGTAGCGTATCCTGGGATATACCTTCTGAAGTAGCCGGCCAGACCGAGAAACTGCCTTACTTGCTTAACAATTTTAGGAATTGGAGATTTGGCTAGTGCGTCTATTTTATGCACGCTCGGTCGGACCTGACCTTTACTGATCGTCCTCCCAAGATACTCCACTTCAGTAGATAAGAAGGTAAATTTTCTTAAATTAATGGAAAAACCTGCCTTTGTTAAAACCTCCAGAACAGAATCGAGCAAGGACAAGCCGTCACCTACAGAATCACTCAATACCACGACGTTATCGATATAGACCAGGACCTGGCCTGCATTAATGAAAGATCTCAATGTATCAGATATAATTCAGACCACAGGAGCGTTAGCTAGACCGTAGGGCATTTTAAGATATTCAAAATGTCCCTCGGGTGGCCAGTTCTGTGCACTCGGAATCGTGCGACATGAGAAATGTTTGAAGAGATCATTTGAAATTAAAGAAATACTCGATCCACTATCAATCAGAACATCGGTGGGTACTTCACTAATTACTGCTGTTATGACATCCCTTTTAGTACGGTCGCACGTTATTTCACGACAAAAGTTAATATTAGATTTATTTCGCGTTTCAGAACGTTCCTTCGTAAAGCAAGTATCCTCTGTGTGACCTACTTTCTTACAAAATGTACACGCAACTTTAGGAACGGATTTGTTAGTAGATTCGGGGGTAGTCGCGGATTTATTTTTATTACTGTTACTGTCATCTGTCTTGTTTCGTTTAGGACTACGTTTAGGACAGTAATTGCTTTTATGTCCGTTTTGGTTATAATTATAGCAACGTAAACGTAAATCTGTATTTGAGGCGGGACGCTTGCGGAATCGTTCGGTGGAGGAATCAGTGGTGGATCGGCTACTGCATGTCTGATTATTATTAGGTACACTTCCACTTGAACGATTTGATTTCACATATATTGATAAGAACTCCACGATAGTTTCTGGTGTTAATTTCGCGTTTATGGCGGCTGCACGTATTTGTGCGTCTTTTATGCCGCGCACAATTATGGCACACAATAATTCGTCACTTAATCCCTTCGCAATGCACAAACGTAATAATGATTTTCGTGCGTAGTCTGCATACGTGGAGTACTTATCGGATTCTTTACACATAACATCAAAAAGAATATTCGCGACGTCAATGCGTCGTGGGCAAAGGGATTTCAGCTCTGATTTGAAATTGGACCAAGTACGATTGTTACTAGTCCACTCGCGCAACCAGGAACGTGCGTCACCCTTTAGAGATAGTCCCACACGGGCTAGGCACTCTTTTTCGTCCCACTGGTTTTGCGATTGAGCACGATCTACTTCGTCACACCACGCATAGGCGTCATGAATGCTAGGATCAAAGTCGGACACATAATAATGGGTGGATCTCACCGGATTTATGGATTTTAGCGCGTCGATAAGACGCTCCGTGATGTCCGTTGAAACCGTTGTTGACATAGCTGAGCATCCGGCGGCGCTCCGGGTGCTGGCCACGCTCTCGCCACGTGGCGCGCTCGTTGCGGGGGCTGGAGCTGGCTCGGCGAGGGCAGGCAATGGCGGCGTGGTTGCACGTGGTTCGGCGCGCTGCTCTAGCGTTGTCAGGCGGTTGAGGATTGCTTCCATCGTCGCTGCTAGGTTACCTAAATTAGGGGAAGACGCGCGCTCTCGCGGTAGTGCTCGTTTTCTACTCGACATTATGATGGAAATGGGACCAGAAATGACTCGAAGCGGCTATAATGGCGTTCAATCCCACTTCGGATTTTAGGGATTTAGAAGGATTTTATTAAAAAAAAAAATATAATGAACACCGCTAACTTAATTTTTAATAAATTACAAAAATATTTTAACAAAATTAAAGAAAAATAATAGCTAAATAAAAGACAAAAATACACGATATCCTATAGTCGCTGTTTACGAGCGCGCGTCTGTCGGCAAAAAAGGGACGTGCGCCGGTTTCCGCTGGCTTATACAGGGTGGCCGGAACATTGACGTCCAAAAATAAAATTTCGGTCCCTCGTATCGTGGGGTATTCGAATCACCCCCATGTATGTTCCGCGACTTTTCATAGTTTTCGAGTTATGAATTTTTTTCTGAATGTTTGAAAATTTTCGACCTGACCAACCTAAAAAAATTCTAAAAAAAAAAGTAGAGGGTTTTATCGAGTTTCTTTTTTTGCAACTGAATTTTCATAAGTAGTACTTTTATGCATAAAATAATCAGCTTCGTAACTGTGATGAAAGTTATGAAAATGTTGATCTAAAGTGAAAAATTTACGTTCGGTAAATTATGACTCAAATTTTCAACTTTAAATTAAAAATCTTAACAGGTGACTTCATAATTCCTAAGTAGGCTTCAAGAATGCGCCAGACTCTCAGCTTTCATAATCATAAAAAAAATGAAGTACTTAATAGGGCTACTTTGTTTAAAATCGGCCTTCAAATACAGCGAGGTGGAAAAATTCTTAAAATTACCCATCTGAGTAATTATTTTTTTTTGGCTATTTTCTCGTTCCTAAGGTTAATTAATGATAAGAATACTGAAAACTAACCAACAAATAGTTTCAGAGTTGGGTAAGAAAAGTTTTACGTAAAAAGTGGTTTTGAATAAAACACAGATGATAATGTGAAAAAAGTACTTAATTTATTTTTAACATTTACAAAAGGTTTTCAAAGTGGCCACCACCAGCAGCAATACACATTCTACACCTACGTAAGAAATTGTCTGGCAATCGTCTAAAAGCGTCTCTGTTCTCTCTCACAACACGTTCAGCTTCTGCAATCAACTGCCTCAGCTCTTGTTCACTTGAACAGTCTCGGGCGTATGCTATTTCCTTGTAATAGCCCCAAATAAAGAAATCGATGGGGTTGAGATCAGGTGAGCGTGGAGGCCACCTAATTGGTCCGCTGCGTCCGATCCATCTGTTGGGGTATGTTTCATCTAAGTAATTTCGGACCTGGGTTGCATAGTGACACGGGGCGCCGTCATTTTGCAACACCATGGTTCGTCTGAGTTCGAGATTCACATCTGCCAGCAACAATGGAAGTTCATTTTCCAAAAAGTTTTTGTATGTTTCTCCATCAAGTCTGGACGGCAGTTCAAACGGACCAATTAGTTCGCCATTGAGGATACCAGACCACAAGTTAACGCTGAAGCGATGTTGAAATGTCGAAGCTCTCACTTCGAGTGGATTTTCATTCGCCCACGTGTGGTAATTATGAATATTGAATATTCCGGATCGCTCAAATCGTGACTCATCTGACCATAAAACTTTATTGAAAAATCCAGGATCCTCTTGCTCTTTTCGTAACATGGTTTGGCAAAAATCAACGCGCAATTGGTGATCTGTAGGCAGTAAAGCTTGGACTCGTCGGATGTGGAACGCGTGGTATTCTTCATCGTGAAGAATGTCTTGGATAGAAGTCCTTGGGATGTTCAGAGCACGAGCCATACTTCTCGTACTCGTAGACGGATTTCGCTGAACTTCTTCCAGCACCATTTCTCTGCGATCCGGGTTAGCTCTAGGGATTCCTTCATGACTGCCGCGTCGACCAGGAATGCGGCCTGCCATCAAAGTGTTGTGCGTGTTAATAAAAACACGATGGTCGGGATATCGCTCAGGTTGCGGCCCACCACGACGTTGAAGTTGTTCGCGATACAGTCGCGCTGCTTCATGGCCGTTTCCTTGTGCAACTCCATAAAAATAATGCATTTCTGCATATTCACTTAACGTGTAACTCATTTTTTACACTTCCACGTAAAAAAGTCCAAATCAGAATGCAAAACACAGTCCAATAAACGAGCAAAGTAGTCAAACAAGTAGGCAGCGGAGTCCGTGGGCAAAGCGAGTGTGGTAAAGACAAAATGGCGACACGCGTATAGCAGTAAACACAATGTGAGTACGACTGAGGTACTTGTTTTGCGTTGGCTTCGGTTGCGCGCCTTGCGTGAGAGAGATAGCAATAATTCGGTCTCTTTTCCTCTCGTTCCATTGTTATTGCAGGTAAAAGAGTTGCACCCTCGTTTACAACCCATAGTCCACGAGAACGGATCGCGAAAAATTCATTAAACTAACATTTAAAAAAATCTCCGTGTTTAAATCTTAGCTTTCCTGCAGTCATTTTTGGTTAGCAAACTAAATAACCTTAGGAGCGAGAAAATGGAAAAAAAAAAATTATTAATCAGATAGCTAATTTTAAGAATTTTCCACCTCGCAGTCTTTGAAGGCCGATTAAGGCCAAAGTTAGCCCCATTAAGTCCTACGTTTTTTAATGATTATGAAAGCTGAGAGTCTGGCGCATTCTTGAAGCCTACTTGAGAACCATGAAGTCACCTGTTTAGATTTTTAATTTGAAGTTGAAAATTTAAGTCATAATTTACCGAACGTAAATTTTTCACTTTAGATCAACATTTTCATAACTTTCATCACAGTTACGAAGCTGATTATTTTATGCATAAAAGTACTACTTATGTTACTTAGTCGGACGTTGCAGCTAACAATATTCTATTTTTGCCGCCGTGTAGTATTTTTTATATTTTAGTAAATCCCGTTTAAATGATAATGTCATGAACGCTTTCTCTCATTCCACGTTCAACTCTAATACATATTGATCATGAAATTTGTAAAACAACAGCAATCGTTGCACGTTAACACAATCTGCGATGATTTGCCTAAGTCTCGTGCTCGTCATAGTGAATTATTACCTAATGTAATACGATGCATCATTTGTGGGCCATCCAATTGTGGCAAAACAAATTTACTCATTGGTCTTCTCATACACGAAAACGGCTTAAAGTTTCAAAACGTTTATGTTTATTCAAAAACATTATACGTACCAACCGAAGTATGTTTTTTTGGAAAGAGTTCTACAACAGGTTCCAAGTATTTCACTTCAGAAATATCAGGGAAATGAGGACGTATTGAGTGTTCAGGATGCAAAACCTAATTCTGTGTTTATATTCGATGACGTTGCTTGTGAAAATCAAAGTAACATGCGAGATTACTTTGCCATGGGTCGACACAAATACATCGATTGTTTTTATCTAAACCAAACTTATAGTAAAATTCCTAAACAGTTGGTAAGAGATAATGCAAATTTAATAATACTTTTTAAACAAGATGAAATTAATTTGAAACATGTTTACGAAGAGCATGTCAACACAGACATCACGTGGCTTGAATTTCGTGAAATGTGTTCAAAAATTTGGAGTGAGCCTTTTAATTACGTAGTGATTAATAAAGAATGTTCTAAAAACAATGGATGTTACAGAAATAAATTTGACACTTTTGTAGTGTTTGATTGAGAACATAGGTATATTTAAAATATAGGTGTATTTAAGACCGCACGTCATTGCGATGTTATTATTCTTTGCGCGACCCTTATTCGATAACGAATCGTCATATCATTATGGATAAATCATTAAAAAGACAAATCGTCGAAGCTGCAGAAGCTGTAAAGAAAAAAGTACGCAATATGAAGGATATTGAGATAGACAATAAGCAAGCACTGGAATCAGTTTTTAAGCCTGTGACGGAATCGCTCAACTTACTATCCAACAATCAAACTGCGTCTTTGCGTAGCATAGAAAATGAGGAAACTGATGTTCCGTTTTTGAATCAAACTTTGCAGAAAAAAGAGTCGGCGCAAGATGATTACGACGAAAGTGACGAATCTAATATTTCTAGTGACTCTTCATTCCAATCGTTGGTTGATAACAATCAAGAACGCGATACAACGTCTTGGTCATTATCTTCAGAAGCGCTAACTGAGGTACCGTATGGCGTTCGGAGAGAGTGCGGGAAATTAATGTTAGGTTCTGCTGTCATAACGATCGGTGACGAATACATCACTGTAGGAGGACGCAAATACCACAAAACGCCTGGTTTGAAGAATTTGTTGCTTAACAAGGACATTGATTTAAGTTTGATTACAAACAATGACATGCAGCATTATAAATCAATGTTACTTGATACAAATGCACATCGTCGAGACTTTGACCCAAGTAAACCAATTAAAAGTAATAAAGGTCAGAAATATTTGCAAGTTATTAAACCTCTTTTCAAACTACAAAATCAGAGCTGTAGCCAGTCAACAGGAAAAGGTTTACCTTTAACTAAATTATGGCGAAAGAACACAGATTTCGTATATTGGGACGACCCCAATGAACTAGTAGAAAGGTTAAAATTATTAATTGCATCTCGCGATGCTGGTAACACCGGACTTGACAATGAAATAATATCTATAATTGAAGAGTTACGTGAAAGTAAAATTATTAATAAATAAATAATATGTTATCAAGTCTCCTTGTTTCATTTTACTTCAGACCTTTCAGTATATTACACCTTAAACATGAATGTGGACAAATTTGGGCATTATATTCATAAGAGATTGCGTTTATCGGAATTACTGGAGTTCAATGACAATGCATTACTAAAATCAGAAAGCGGTGATTTTGATTTGAAAACAGTGAGGCTTAGAGGGATCAGATCTCCACAAGAACCAGACGATGCAGTAAATAAGGAATATATAGATCAAATAACAGCGAAAATAAAACAGGATTTATTTAAAATGATAGGTGTATTACGTGCCCAAATCATAATAGAAACTCAAAATACTTAAAAAGCAAAGTTGTCTGAAGCTTTCACTCATTTAGATGACAAGTTTTACACTAAAGCGGATATAGATAAAGTACTATCGTCTAAAAAATCTTTATAATATCAAAACTACAAATTGTGAATGAAATACATAAAGCGGCACGAAAAAATTTTCTCAGGCGTTCTGTAATTTTAAAGGGAGTCGATGACTTATGGCAAGCTGACCTCATGGATATGCAAGCTTTGAGAAATTACAACAGTGGTTATAATTATATTTTATTGGTGATTGATTGTTTTTCGAAGTTTGCTTGGGCAGAACCGGTAAAATCGAAAAATAAACTTGATGTTACTCATGCTTTTCAACGTATACTTAAACTAAGCAATCGCGTACCAGGTAATTTGCAAACTGACGCCGGCAAGGAGTTTTATAACACAACTTTTCAAGCGTTCATGAAGAAGCATAATATTAATCACTACTCATCCTTCTCAACAAAGAAGGCATCAATTGTAGAAAGATTGATAAAAACTATCAAAAATAAGTTATATAAATGTTTCAGTCTAAATGGAAATTACAAGTGGTTTGGTTTGGTATTGGAAAGTACTATGAAAACATATAACAACACAAAACATCGCACTATTAAATATAAACAGATAGAAGTTAATCAACGCAATGAGTTAATAATAAAAGACAATATTAGAAATTCACATAAACGATTACCCGTTCGATGCAGACCTAAGTTCAAAGTTGGTGACAATGTTCGTATTAGTAAATATAAACATATTTTTAAAAAGGGCTATACTCCTAATTGGACAACAGAATTATTTATCATAAAAAAAGTTAACGATACATTACCAGTAACGTATCACCTAGAAGATCAGCGAAAACAAGCAATATTAGGAACATTTTATGAACAGGAGCTTCAAAAGTCTCACCACCCCGGTGTTTATTTGATTGAAAAAATTTTAAAAAGAAAAGGGAATAAAATGTTTGTAAAATGGTTGGGTTTAAGCAATGAAGAAAACAGCTGGATCGACAAAGCGTCAATAGTAAATTGATATATTAATTAACATAAATATTATATTTTATTATTTTTATTTCATTTTACATTAAGCAATGCAAGGTGGTGGACTAGTTAACAGTGTTATTAATAATTTACCATTTGAACTTCACTTACCTGGTTACAACTATTGCGGACCGGGCACAAAACTTCAGAAACGATTACTTCGAGGTGACAGAGGTGTAAATAAGTTGGAGGAAGCTTGTATGCATCACGATATTGCATATCAGAATCACACAGATTTGTCCAACCGTCATAAAGCAGATTTGCAGCTGCTAAACATGGCCAAACAAAGGCTTGCATCAAAAGACGCAGGCAAGGGAGAGAAACTTAGCTCGTGGTTAGTGAGCAAAGTGATGAAAGCTAAACTAAAATCTGGTGCCGGAATTAAAACATTTAACCGTTTTGTATCAAAAATAAGATCAAAAATTAAGAAACTGAAAACTAAGGATAGTAAGACTCTCATTAATGCCGCTTACTCTGCTGCAAGAAAATTATTTCCCTGCATTGCAAATGTACGAATACCTCGAGTTATACCCATACCAAAGACTGGAGGAATTTTGCCTTTAATCCCAATATTCGCTGGTTTATCGGCATTAGGTACTTTAGCCGGTGGAGCAGCGGGTATTGCCAAAACTGTCAACGATTATAAAGCAGCTAAAAAAACTTGCAAGAAACCGAACGACATAATAAAACTATGGAGGCTTTAGCATTAGGCAAAGGCTTGTACATCAAACCTCATAAAAATGGTAAAGGTTTATTTATAAAATTATCAAAAAACTGAATAAGCTACCTAATCGACCTTTAACTAATTTAGATATTCAAAAATATGGTCGCGACTTACCTCACTTTCGTGGTGTATACATGAAGGATCAGTTACCAACAATACCAAAGAGGGTCGAATGTGCTATTGTTAATTTAGACGACTCAAAAAATGAAGGTACGCATTGGGTAGCTTATGTCAAAGTAAATAATTATTGTGAATATTTTGATAGTTATGGGGATTTGAAACCGCCATTAGAATTAATGCAGTATTTTAAAAATTGTAATGTTACCTATAACTATACAAGATATCAGAAATTCGATGCTGTAAATTGTGGACACTTATGTTTAGAGTATCTGTGGAACTTTTGGAAAAATAAAATTATATAAATTTTATGACTTTGTTTTATTTTAATCATTATCAAGATGTCTCTCACTTTGTCGATAACTGGCAACTCTTCAGATTTATCAACCTACTATCCCAACACACTACAATTAGACGGTCAGTATGAGTGTGCATTATTGCATTTCTCAACGTTTAATTCAATACCAAACATCGATAAAAGGAACAACAAGTTATTTTATGGCACCGATGAAGTTATCGAAATACCAGAAGGCACCTACGAATTACAAGATATTAGCGATTATTTAAAATCCGAAATAAAAAATGCCTCTATTAAACTACAGTGCAATAATAACACATTAAAAACTACTATATACTGTACGAAAAATATAAATTTCAATAAAGAAGACACATTTAGAAGTTTATTAGGCTTTAATAAACAGGTCTTAAAAGCAAATAAATGGCATGTCTCCGAGTTTCCAGTGAACATTTTGCCTACAACCGTGATCAGGATTGAATGTGATATTGTGAGTGGTTCATACATTAACGGAGAGCCCAGTCATATTATACATGAATTTGCACTAAACGTACCACCAGGATATAAAATTATAGAAATTCCTAAAAACGCAATATACTTTCCGATTAATCAAAACAACATAAGCTGCATACATATAAGGTTGTTGGATATAAATAATCATTTAATAAATTTACGCGGTGAAGAAGTGTAACTTTATTTGCATCTTCGAAGAAAAAATGATTGATTTCAATAAATATGCACTTCATCAAATAAAAAATACCAGTTCCACACAAGCTTCTAAGCATACAAGAGCTAACACGAAAAAGAAAATAAAATTGACTAGAGAAAATAAGGCATTCCTTAAAGCGATTGGATTAAAACGAATATCTTAGATGTTTTATCCGCACCAACCTACGACAACAGTATTGAAGGAATCGAGTACCATTCTTACAAGCCGTATGTCACAAGTTTCAACAGGAATGACGAGATACGCATACCCATCAATCAACAGGATTTGTATTTACTACCGTCAGCAAGCACCTTGTATTTGGAAGGAACTATTGTAGTTAGTAAAAAGGATTCAAAAGATAGTGCTAGTAGCGTTCACTTTACTAATAATGCTCTACTTTACCTGTTTCAAGATATAAGGTATGAGCTCAACGGAGTGGAAATTAATAAAATAAAAAATGCAGGCATAACCACTACGATGAAGTCATTAATTTCAATGAATGAGAGTGAATCAAAAATGTCTAACGCCTGGGGCTGGAATATTGAGGGTCTAAAAAATATTAACAGTGGCAGATTTTCTGCATCTATACCTCTTTGTAACATCCTTGGTTTTGCAGAAGATTTAAAAAAAGTCGTAATAAACAGTAGACATGAGTTGATATTGTTACGGAGCAACACTAATCTGAACGCTGTGAAACTTAACAGCGGTGAAGTTATCGATGACGTTCTTATCAATAAAATAATATGGCGCGTACCGCACGTCAAAGTATCAGATAGAGAAAAAATAAACTTGCTAAAGCTGTTAGAAAAAGATCGACCCCTCCAAATGATATTCAGAAACTGGGATTTGTATGAATATCCTGCGTTACCTAAAACTACAAAACATACGTGGTCTATTAAAACTTCATCTCAGGTAGAAAAACCACGATTTGTCATTATCGGTCTTCAGACAAATAGAAAAAATAATGCAAGTTCTGACATGTCTCAGTTCGACCACTGTTATATTAGCGATGTAAGGGTCTATCTTAATTCGACCTATTTTCCTTATGAAAACTTGAATGTAAACTTTGCAAATAACAAAATTGCTTTAATATATGAGCAGTACTCAAGATTTCAACACTCATATTATGGTCGTCGCGCGGAACCGTTATTAAGTGAAAAACAATTTAAAGACTTAGCGCCGCTATTCGTGGTGGACTGCTCTAGACAAGCTGATAATCTGAAGGGCGGTCCAGTTGTAGATGTAAGGGTAGAAATTGAAAGCGATTCGGACATACCAGATCAAACATCTGCATACTGTCTCATTTTAAACGACTGCATAATTGAGTACAAGCCACTCAGCAACACTGTGAAGAAAATAACATGAATCGGGATACTGTCATAATAGATGCTCAAGGATTTAAGGACTTGCACAATAATTTTATTGTAAAAGAATTAGCTTTAGCTACGCATGATTATACGCAAACGTTTTTGGTGAAACCTCCATACTTGTTTAGATATTTAACAAGCGATGAAAAGAGACAAGTCGAATGGATAGAACGAAACAGGGGCATTATTTGGAGTGAAGGATATATTGATTATAGAGAATTTCATCGTATGATCGTTCCGTATCTACAAAATAAAAATATTATAATAAAAGGTTTAGAGAAGGTGAAATGGATAAAAGATCTTTGCGCTAATTGTAATGTGTCGGAACTTGATGAAAAACTGTGTCCAAATTTCTCTGTTTTACATCAGAAATACAGTAATGGAAGTGTTAACTTAAACTGTGATAAACATTTAAAACAGTGTGCTCTTAAAAATGTATTGTGTATAACAAAGTATTTAGAATGGTAAAATGTGTACCTACTTATTAAGTTTTTTTTTTGGATTTTATAAATAAAACAATAGATTAAAAAAATATGTATTTTATTTCTTATAAATACCTACCCGACACTTGATAACATAATCATATATTAAATTATCAAATAAAATATAAACAATAGAAAAATTAAATCTATCAAAAGTTTAATAATCATCATCTATCAAAGATTTTGAAATTTTCTTAACTAAAGATTCCGTACCGTCCATGATACTATCAATAGCGTCTTTAACTATATATTGTGCACTTATAATTATTTTTTCACCGTCACTATCACTTGATTCAGAATTATTATTGCAGAGATCTACCACTGAGATTTTTATCAACCTAATACCTCGCCTCTGCAATCGACTCATAACAAATGATTTTGTAGGCATTTGTTTCTTCGGTTTTTCCTTACGTTGTTTAGATTTTTTATCTTTTATAACTGGTACAGGGTGGTCAGGTTCATCAGGCATCATCTCAGAATATACTTCATAAGGATCCTGGGCATATTGGCTAAACACAATTTCCGAATCCGAAATCTGTAACAAAATATAGAAACGTTATAGGTAGTAAAATAATATACTTTATTATAAATGCTTAATGATCGCAAGTACGACATGGCGGTAAATATAAGGTTTGATTCTATAAAAAATGATTAGGTAAATGTTTAATGAGAACGCAATATAATTGTAGCAATATCGTTATCTATAAACAATCAATTTTTTAAAAGTATTTGATTTGGTTTTACTAATGATGCAAATAAATAAAAAAAATATGTTGATTACTTACTGAGGACATATTATTTTGATGCACTCTGCAATATTGTACAAGTAGTCGCTCTAAACAATATTTCGTAAATGCTGAAAAATAGTGTGATATTGCTAAATAGAAAATTGATTACTTAGCATTTATGTCTCCAAGCCGAAGGTTAGTTGTTTGAAAATCACTCTTTAAGCAATAGTCTTATAGCTCAATATAATTAAATGCTTTAGTATGAATTGTAAACTGCTAGCTTGCATAATATTTCATACACTTCATATAGTGCAATGATCTGTGACCTTGTACGCAAAACGTGTACATACCTGTATAAACAATATCTACCATATCGGAGTATTATAATATTACTAGCTGTTCCCCGCGGTTTCACCCGCATATCGAAGGAACTCCTTCCCGAACTCGGGTAAAAACTAACCTATTGTCCTTGCTCGGGTTTCAGTCTATGTTCAAACTAAATTTTCATCTCAGTCGTTTCAGCCGTTTTCCCGTGAACGTGTAATAGACAAACCAACAAACAGAGTTACTTTCATATTTACAATATTAATACTAGTAAGGATTATGTTTTCAGCCATTGTTATGTGTTGTAAAGACTATTTTTAAGTATTATGAATAAAATGCTAACCGAACAACGGTAAGACTATATTTGTTAAGTTCAATAAAACAAAGTTGATACTTAAAAAAATCAGTTTATTTATACTAATCATACTAATACATAAAAATTGAACATACTATTTACTTACAATCTAATTCGCATACATTTTAGTTTTATATAAAACTTAAACACTAACTGAATACAAATTATACAGGTTGATTTTTTAATGACCAGCCAAATTTTCACAGGGTGTTCTACCCATGAATATGAACAACTTTCACTATGGGACCAACTCTGAAATCACGAAAAAAAAATCAGCTGTTTCATACATTTTGGTCGAGTAGGTATTGAACTTCTGTATGAAACAGCTGTTTTTTTTTCGGGTCGGCCTGTAACCTACACGAAAGCTGTTAACGTCTTGTCACAGTTTATCCTTTAAGGAACCCAAAAAATATTGTCATTTTTCCCAAGAACTTGGGGGAATTTAGTTATAATGTTTTGTCTTTTGACAAAGAAATGAGGTTAGGTATAGGTAATTTGTTTTTATTACTATGATTCGACAGGATAGGCGGTACTAGAGAATTGATTTTTAAGCAAAATGAATTGCAGTAGTCGAGAAAATGAATAAATTATTTATAAAAATACGAAACTGACATATAGTCCTGCTTGTTTACGTATAATAACCTCGTAACCCAACATGCAATTCATAGATTAGAACATCAAAGTATTTAGGTAAACTCAATAAACTGTTGGAATAATTCTACAATGGGAATCCAAAACCTCACCGATTGTCTTGAACCTTTTCTTTAATAGTAGCAAATGATTTTTTTTTGTATTGTGGTAGTTTCAAAACCCTATAGGCGGCCCGTACATAATCAATCTCGTTCGCGATCCACGTTCAAAATCAATGATCGCGATTCAGATTGATATGCATCAATCCGTCAATCTAATTCGTACATTTTTAATCTGGATCACGATCATTGATTTCGATCGCGGACCGTGATCAAGATTGACGTGTGTACGGGCCGCCATACAGAATCTGATAATAGTGATAGGTAATACACAGGCTACTTTCTAACAACTTACCAATCGACTAGGATGCCACTGTCTTATTAAAGTCAGTATTTCTTCGTTTTCATGATCCGACAGTAAATGTCTCCTCAATCGTACTGCTGATAAAGTACAATTTGCACAACGTAAACGATCCATTACAAAAAGTCCAAATCGCTCAAAACAACAAAGTCCAGTGGGGATATCCAAGTCAACGTTCATACAAGATGCAGAATCCGGGTAGGTGAAAGCCAAAGTCAATAGAAAATAAATCGATCGCACAGAGATATCTCAACACTGAAAGACAGGATTGGAATAATCACGGCAATGAATTGAATGAACAGTGACATTGTTGTTTTTTTTATAATTTATTTCTTGACCATAGATACAAAACCTTTCAGGACTCGGACGATGAAGTAAACCATCAGTGTTGCCATATGTTATAAATCGTTAATAATCGTAATAGATTAATCGATTGTTATACTACGTTAGTAAACCTATTAAAACCAATAATTAATAATAAAATATAAACCAATATAGCAGTAAATAAAGAATCTACGCGTATGCTAAACATTTGAAGTATAATTACATAAAAAATGGACAATTCGTATAAATCAGTTCGTGAGATGTATCGATTAAATATAATTAGAAAAAAATGTTTTTCTACAGTTCACGAAGTTCTACAAGGGTGTTAGCCACATTATCGGAAACTAGGAAAAATAGACTTCTTTTATGTAAAAGTCTCAATGCTGTATGGCTTCAGGCCGAAATCCGCCGGTCTCCTTTTCAGATAAAATAGTTGCACTATGGAAATAAGGGCTAGCTACAAGTCTCTCGGCGGATATTGATTTCTTGGTTCGATTAAACGTATCGGACCATTGATTATAAACTAAATGAACAGTTACTCTAGTTTCAGTGTTTTCTAATGTTTTACCGAAAACACTGTTGTTCAACAACGTGAAAAAGTCTTGTTCGAAAGAACTTTTTGCCTGTTGTCTTAATTGAGTGTTTAATTCTATATACTGTTTTAAATACGAACTCTGTCTAAAAGTAATAACTCTGTGAATTTTACGTAGTTCCAACCCTTGCTCTAAACACTTTTTTAAATGAACGTAATGTATTACATATTTATACTTATTATACAAATTTGCAATTAATTTTTTTGCTTTACCTCCTGGGGGAATACATTTTTCGGGACAAAATGGTAAATCATTATGATGGTCATGTAAATGTTCGGGATACAGAAGATCAACTTCTAATATGTATCCCCAGTCGGCATCATCCTCAACATTTTTGATATGTAAATTAGCTATTTCATTTTCAGTAAGAAATCTGAAACTAGAGTAAGGTAAATACTGACACATGCTAAAGCCATAAAGATTATTACAATCCAAATATACTATGAAACAGTTAGGTTCTGATGAATTATATTCTTGCATATACTTATGATTAGCTTTTGCGTACCGTCGGGAACACATACACAATCCCCCACGTATACCACTTTGAATCATTCTGACGATAGCCAAGTCTGACACGAGTTCTAACGTGACCCCAGTTTTTAGCAACATTGCATCAAATGATAAACTAGGGGCAGTTATGTAAAATGCTGGATCCAGTTTGTAATATTTTTTACATGTTTTTCGAAAACTTTGGAATATATCTGACAACAAAAGCACGTCCGTTTTTAAGTATAGATCTGTATATTCCCCTAAATCATGTATATTGAATTCGCTCCAAACTGTCTGAGCGTGATTATAATCTTGTTCACTAATGTCTTCGTTGGTTAAGGAATTATGAAAATGATACTTAGACGGTAACGATTTCTGTTCATAACATTTCCAATCTGTCATATAATCATAAGGGTATATCCCTTTTCGTGTCAACAAATTGAACTGTTTTTTGGCAGGAAAATGAGTTCGAAGATTAACATAATCTTCTACCTGTAGTGTTTTAGCAAGTTTATCTAAACTAGTGCCTAAAAAGTTGAAGGAGTCTAGAAACCTTAATTGTATATAATCATCACCAATATGTATAAACTTTGTGAATGCGATATATTTTTCCTTGGTCTTGGGTATTATTTTAATTTGTCCCGGAATTTCACCTAACTTTTTTATAAATAAGTCACAATCGTATCCCGATAAATTATGACAAAATACGGGAACAAATTTTGGTACTCTATATTGTAGATTACAATGCCGATGTGCTGCACCTCGGTATCGACCTGTTATATGACAGTGGTCCCTAACCTTATCATTCCACAGTAAATGATCACATATGTGACACTTAACAGCTTGACGAAAATCAAGAGCATCTTTGTCGTTGAATTTCATGGGTTCGTTTTTGGATATAATTCTATAAATATCTCTAGCATCTTCAATTAAAAAATGTACAAATTTTGAAACACAATCTACACCGCGATAATTTCTATACCTATCGACAGTAGCGTTTAATGATGACACTACATTATACCCGAACGCAGCCGGCACGTGTCGTTGTAAATATGTCGTGTTAGCGGTATCAAATTCATCGTTGGATATTGGTTCGAGTAATGTTTCGAAATCGGCATATATGACAAATGGAATGTTTTGTTTTCGATTATAATTTGTAAATTTTAAAAATGATCCTTTTTCTGGTAAGACCGTGACAACTCCTCCGCACGCATGTGTTTCACATTCACTGGACGTTGGAAAAAACAATAAGCATGTTTCGCAAAAATGTAGTTTACCGTGATGCTTAGTCATCTGATTTCTAACTAGACGAGGTAAATCTTTGATAAGACAATAGTGAGAATTAGTATTATTTTGTAATAACAGTAAATGTACGCTCTTAGATTTATTGTTGTTTGAAGTATACAAAGGTCCTATGATTGTCCTATCATCTTTCAATCCATACACAAATATATTTAGAGACGGATTATTTTTCTCAAAAACAGCTATGTCTGAAAATGTGATTGGAAATGTTAAATTATCGACATTTAAAACATCCTTGAAGTGAGGATAAGATGAAATCCTATTAGGATGGTGGGTTGCGGGGTACAAGGCAGCTACAACAGCCCATAAGAAGCAATACTGGTCATTGTTTTGAATATTCAAACAAGCTTTTTTATTTCTGATAAATTCAGGTAATATTATATTATTATGTTTAGATCCTCCGAGAGGTTGATATTTACTTATGTTTATTTCTAAATGTGAATTGCACAGATACGTCCAACCACTATCTCTCTCTTGAAATTCCTCGATTTTCTTTAACAGTGACACCACTGATGATTTATATATTGAATCAAAATCGTAATTAAAGTGAACAATATATTTTTTTGTACTAAATGATTTCAGTTCTTGTTGATCATTTTTAAACAAAAGAAAAAAGGAAAAAAGTTCAAAATTAATTTTCACAGATGTATGTTTCTGTAATGATAGATCTATTAGATTTTTAATTTGTTTACGATTATCATTGAGAAACATTTCAGGGAAATAATTTTTTTGATCGTTAGTTGCAATGATCTTATAACTTGCAATGCGATGTTTAAACGAAGAATTAATAATAGCAATATTATCACAAAATGGAATGGCGCTATTGTTTTTATGAACATTACTACGTAAATGACCAGACCATCGACGATTATCTACAAATACTTTGCAAACCGAACAGTGAGGCATTATTAATAGACTTTATCAGAAAATAGACTGAATTAAAAGTTAGCAGTGCGGTGAGCGCAATGACTGAGCGATCGGCTTCTGTGCTAAGTGTTGCAGGTTCGATTTTCTCACAGCACTAATATTTTTTATGATTTACATTTAGTTTTTCCGGATTTAGGTGTAATGTGTAGGTAAGATTATGATATATCACGATATTATAGAAATTGTAGTGTAGGAAAAAGATTACATTAAATACTTACAACTAATCATGATCTTATTAATACACTAGCTTTTGCCCGCGGCTTCGCCCGCGTGGATGTCGGAAAATATCCCACGGGAACGTACTACCGGGATTAAAAGTACCCTAAGGCCGACGTTCGCACGGACGTAAAAATATCGCGGTGGGATTTTATCGCGCTCTGGATTTTCAACTCTCGGTTTTGAGCCGATCTTCGAGAATCCAACCTAACAACAACGCGCGACGAAAACACTGTTGGATTTTTAACTCTCAGCGCTAAGCAGAGCGTTGAAAATGCAGTGCGCTAAAAAAACGCCGCGATATTTTTACGCCCGTGTGAACGTCGGCTAGACAATATCTTCTCGCACTGCTTATATAGTACTCGAGGAGCGGCGCGCAGACTATTATCTGATTGCTGGAGGAAAATAAATCTTAAAACCAAACAATAGTAAACGGAAAATTACCAACATGCATGCCTTTGAAAGCCACTTTAAAGCGAAAATATAAATCCTCTTTATTCCCTATCCCGTGGGAATAACAAAAATATTAAGTTACTTGAAGATACGAATTACCCAATCCTTTAAATCTCTTAAAAAGAGGTAATTTTTCATAAATCAAACCCATAAATTTGAATTTTCATATCCCTAACTTAAGAAATGCTGGGATTCTCATAAAACTTTCACCCCATATAGGATTATTTTTTAAGACAAAAAGTAGGTAGGTTACCTATGTCATTCCCCAGGATGCCATCTTAGTCTTGCCAAATTTTATCGATATCCGTGCAGTTTTGTGAATTTTAAAATCATCCTCTAATGTCCCTGCATTTTTAACCGACTTCTAAAAAAGGAGGAGGTTCTCAATTCGGTTGTATTTTTTGTATGTTTTTTACCTCATGTCTCCATCATTTTTGAACCGATTCGGAAAATTCTTTTTTTATTTGAAAGGGTATACTTTCAGATTGGTCCCATTTTTATCAAAATTCAATTCTGATGGTGGGATCCATGAGGAATCAAGGGAACTCCTCAAATATTATAGGTATATTATACTTATAGCGATTTTGGTATTTTCATCAACAAATCAAGCGTTTGCATTTAGAAAGTAGGTATCATCTAGTGAAGTGGAACTGATGAAGAAGACCACAGATGGCCACGGGAACTCCTCAACGACGATAAGTACCTATTTCACGGGTGGCGATAAGATATCTCGATTAAAATAGTTAAGCGACTATGACGAAATGGTTCTGATGAAAATGGTACCATCGAACCGATCTGATGAAGAAGCCGGAAGGTAGGCATCGGAACTCAGTAATAAAACAATGTATCCTAGCCGTACTCTATCGCGACGTATTTGCCTTTTTGCAAAGTTTTTATTTGAAATGGTATACTCCTGAGACTGTCTCATAAAAATATGTTCAAGTTCTGATGAGTGGCTTTTGAGTTAGATTTAATAATTTAATACGTATTTTTCCCATTTAGTCTATGTGGATGATGCTCTAAAAAAGTGAAAAATAAAAACTTTTTACAAAAAAAAACAACCGACTTCCAAAAAAACACTACAAAGTGAAAAATAACTTTAATTTCGGAAGTCGGTGGCAAAAAAACGAAAATAAATAAAAACCAAAGACACCGACTTCCGAAATTAAAGTTATTTTTCACTTTGTAGTGTTTTTTTGGAAGTCGGTTGTTTTTTTTTTTGTAAAAAGTTTTTAAATCTGTAATACATATCTTCGAAAATATTCATGTAAATTACATGCTGTAAAGGGCCATATTGATCTATAGTAAATGCACAATGTATTTAAGGTACTTAATTGGATAAGGATTAATGCTGTATTGGTTAAAATCGCTTCGTAAATAAGCCATTATTTCTCGTAAAAAGTAAAGGATAAAAAATGGTTTTTGTGGGTTATCCCTAAGAGATAGACATATACCATCGTGGACTTTTTTGCAGAATTTTATAAGGTGTACAATACTGTAGTTACATTATTTTGATCTATCTCGTAGGGTTCAGCCAGCGTTTGCAATGTAAGCGCAAAAAAATGTGTTTATTTACGACATCACATTAAAATCCTCTAAAATTATCAGTGTTTCTCTACTATATTATGCATGTATTATACATATAAACCTTCCTGTTGAATCACTCTATCTATTAAAAAAAACCGCATCAAAATCCGTTGCGTGGTTTTAAAGATTTAAGCATACATAGGGACAGACAGACAGCGGAGCGACTTTGTTTTATAATATGTAGTGATAGATAATATCCGCTTCAATAAGTCATGGGAGTAACTTCAATAAGAAGATTGTAGAATTATCCAGTAGTTCAAATACAATTATTTTTCACAGGATTGAATATACCAAATATTTCTGAAAAAATAAAATAAAATAAATGAAAAAAAGATTATCGGTGACAAAACAACAAAGTTAATATTAGATTTAAAAATTACCTGCAGAGTATCTAATCGAAACAAACAATAATATTAATTCTTATACATTTCCTATATACACCACTATTTTTTAATTAGTACAAAAAAAAATGGGGCTCTATCCGTACCCGTTACTGATCATATTTGTGTAGTCAAAAGTAAAAAAAACGAAATACCAAAATTGTCCACGAAAATTTGTCATAATTGGTAAGTTCATGATTATGATACGATAATAGCTGTTGGAGGCGGGGCAAGTTCGAGCGAGAGCACGCGAATGCGACAGCGAGAAAATAAATACAACTATAATAATAAAATAAATAACTGTACAATATTTCCATACATTGAGTGACATTTTGGGATATCAACAAACGCCAATAACTTTGCTGTTTATGAATATTATTTATTGAGACTTTACATATATAATAACAAGACCTTCTCTAATAAGCCCTTTAAGTATTTGTACTAATTAAAAAATAGTGGTGTAGTAGTTTATAATATATTTTGCTTGAACAGGCACCTCTGCTGACCCTCAATTCGTAATTAGTAATCGCCTGAAATTAAAAATCACACTTATTATAATAATTCAGATAATTTCATCAATTATAAAACATCTAACATAAAGTGCATTATTTCTAAATAAAATAATATTTTAACATAATTACTATTACCTTACAATAATTCTGATAGCAATTTTGCAATTACTATAAATATAATTGTTATTCAGTTAGCGGTCAAGTCTTATTTAAAACGAAATAGGTTACTAAATAGTTTTAACAAATTGAAGGTACATTTTACGTGCAAGTAATAGCAATACCTAATGGGTGCATTGTCAAAAACAAAAGTATCATGTTAATATTCATTGCATCCGATGGCAGTTTACGCAAATGTATTTTGCAAGAATGCAATTTCGTACAGGGTTGTGATCTAAATGTAAAAATCATGTAGATATTATTTTTAAACGCTACATAGAAATTTTGTAAACGGTAAATAATGACCAGCCAAATTTTCACAGGGTGTTCTACCCATGAATATGAACAACTTTCACTATGGGACCAACTTTGAAATCGCAAAAAAAATATCAGCTGTTTCATACATTTTGATCGAGTAGGTATTGAACTTTTGTAGGAAACCGCTGGTTTTTTTTTCGTGATTTCAAAGTTGGTCCCATAGTGAAAGTTGTTCATATTCATGGGTAGAACACCCTGTGAAAATTTGGCTGGTCATTAAAAAATCACCCTGTATACGGTATATTGAGGTAGTTAATAAGAAGCATAAAATACGAAATAAATAATTCCAAGGTTTACTTACCTTCAAAATAATTATAGTTTGTTCTTGATTTAATTACTTTATGTGCTAGTGGTCTATAAATTTATTTACTAAATTGTTTAAGTAGGTTTCATTCTTAATATTTTTTCGATAAACAATTACACTATATATAAAAGACCCTTTCAATCATAGATAATAATTGCATACATCCTCACAAACTTTCGCATTTATAATATTTTAAGTAGGAAGGAAAGATGTATGACAATTATATTGACAGCCCTGAGTGCTTTCTTAGTGCTGCGTTAGCAAATAACGATGAACATAATTGTTAGTTTTCATTTTTACATGTACTTATAATCCGTACAAATAAGAAAGGTCTAATTTTTTTGTTGTTTTTATTGAATATACACTAACATTCAATTTAACATATTTACATGACTAATCTGCCTTATAAGCTAGCGTTTTCGGAGTTCAATTCATCGAATTCGAGCCTGATCCCTCGATACTACAGTGCGAGCAGTTTGCAGTTAAGTGTTTAAAACAATTATCATATTGTTTTAATTATACTTCAAGGGGCCACCATTTAAAATGTAAGTCTTTATAATTTTTATTATTTACTTTGTTTAATTTAATTCAACAAATACTACACAGATCACATGTAGCCAAATATCTACTTGTAATATTTATTAACTTACTGATAATTAGAATCGATTAAATAAGTACGAGTTTGAGTACACATATTAGGTATTAGTTAATTGCAAATAATTAACGTAAATATTTTTTCTTTCAGTATAATTGTTTCAAGTGATATTAATTTAAATTAATCTGATTATTTTTTAATATTTTACAGGTCGGACTCAGAGTGTGATCAACGCAGCAACTCTACAGATGTTGAACGCAGTGCCGAATTCTTGGGAAAGCGTTCTACTCCTGCAAGCAAGCGTAAATCTACTTCCGTTAAGAAATCGCCTGCTAGTATAAGGTAATCATACTTAATTTATATCAATCAATTATATTATATTTTTATCAACTTTTGTACTTATGTCTGATATATTTATACAGCGTCGGTTAGTAGTTGGTTAATTTATTCCATATCATTTCCGTATCAGTGTTCGGATATATAAATCACATAGACCGAGAGGTAACAGGATTTTTCGTAACGATCATGGATACGGTTAGATTTACTTCGATGGGTTGTAGAGTAGTCCCCTAATGTGAATGACGTCGGTCTGCCTGCTCTGAGTGGTTGCAACTTCGAGTTATAGCGCTTACAAGAGGCGTCATTGTTACCAAAAAAAAACGATCAGGGAAATGGTCAGTTTTGGTACACATTCAAAGTATGGCGTCTCCGCAGATGAAAAAAGTTGGTCTGCCGGCTCTCACTGGTTGCATTTCAGAGCTATGATGCGCGCAACATTGTTGCAAAAATAAAACGATAAGAGAAATGGTCAGTTTTAGTACCCATTCGAAGTATGGTGTCTCCACAGGTGAAACGAGTTGGTCTGCCAGCTCTCAGTGGTAGTATTTCAGAGCAATCGTTGTGTATGCAAGACGCTTATTTTTGGAGAAAGCCTAAAAAATACATCAAAAAACGGGACAATAGGCGAATTTTTCAAGTGCACGCCGGCCGGTGTCGTACCCCCACCCTACACCTGCGCCCGCTGCGTGACCGTTCCCCCTGTAAAGGAATAGGGAAAAAGCTATAGGTGTCAAGAGGTGTCAATAAGAGAAATGGTCAGTTTTAGTTCCTATTCAAAGTATGGTGTCTCCACATGTGAAACGAGTTGGTCTGCCGGCTCTTAGTCGTTGTATTTCAGAGCATTGTTATATGCAAGGCGCTCAGTTATAGAAAAATTCAACTTAACGGTAATCAGTCAAATAAAGAATGAAATCGAACAAATCCAATTTTTAATAATTCAGCTTATTGCTTTGGGTAAATCACAGATAAATAATTTTGTAGAATATAGCTAAGACTTAGAGTTAAATATTTACTTATAAAGTCAGTTACTTGTAGAGTCAGTTATGGAGTGTTTTAAGAAAAGACTTATTACGGTAATTATATTTTTTTTATTTTATTTCGAATAATAATACATTGCAGACTATTATAAAATTTATTTTGTTCTATTGCAACCATAAACAAAAAAAATATATCGATTCAAAGGCGAGATTTTGGGTAATTCAAAGAAAGAACAAAAAAAAACATATCTCAATTACCGTCACACTTAGGACATGGAGGTCTTTAGGTGAAACCTAGCAAATGACCCCCCCAATCCCCCAAAAAATTGTGTCGCTCCATGCGCCGAACACCCTGTATAGTTATTAGTCTACTGACTACTATGGTACCTACTGAGGCTGTATTAATTATGTTATTTTTGTAATGATTTTGAAACATTCTTATACGGGTTATTTATGTTTGTTTCAGAAAAAAGGCGAAGTCTGTGGACGTGTTAAATCTAAGTCGTGGCAATGGCGAACCCAAAAATACTTCTTCGTCCGTACTGTCCTCGTACTTCGTTAATAGAGTTGCGAACGGCAACGAACGTCGAGTGATCAACACAGGGGGAGACTACCTTATCGATTTGAAATTATATCAAACCAACGATGCGCGCAATACTGATTCTCTAGAACTTTGGAAGAAAGCGCTGGTTCGCATAAAATTCCAAACGGAAGACGATACACCGCAATGGCGCAAGCTTCAATCTCTCGTTCACTCCATAGATGCACTGTGTGAGGACCAGCCTACATTTATTTCAAATCAAAACTGTAGTTAACTTTATAACTAACCTTAAATATATATTTTTAATAATATATGCTGTTTTCTTTCTCAGCTGAAGCTGTGTTAGTCACAACGACGAACAGTTGGCATGAAGCTAGCTGCAGTCGTTTTGCATTTCAAATGTTAGTCACAGCGACGAACAGTTGGCATGAAGCTAGCTGCAGTCGTTTTGCATTTCAAATGTTAGTCACAGCGACGAACAGTTGGCATGAAGCTAGCTGCAGTCGTTTTGCATTTTAAATGTTAGTCACAGCGACGAACAGTTGGCATGAAGCTAGTTGCAGTCGTTTTGCATTTCAAATGTTAGTCACAGCGACGAACAGTTGGCATGAAGCTAGCTGCAGTCGTTTTGCATTTCAAATGTTAGTCACAGCGACGAACAGTTGGCATGAAGCTAGCTGCAGTCGTTTTGCATTTCAAATGTTAGTCACAGCGATGAACAGTTGGCATGAAGCTAGCTGCAGTCGTTTTGCATTTCAAATGTTAGTCACAGCGACGAACAGTTGGCATGAAGCTAGCTGCAGTCGTTTTGCATTTCAAATGTTAGTCACAGCGACGAACAGTTGGCATGAAGCTAGCTGCAGTCGTTTTGCATTTCAAATACATTGAATGATGTACCATGGTAAACTGAACAGGTATGTCGATTCTTCATTATTGAGCATACTGAATCACTGTGTCAGTCAAGTCGATTGTGTATTTTTGGGCATTCTGAGACACTGTCCAGTAGCGAACGCTACTGGTGTGGCTCAGAATGCCCAATAATATACTACTCACCTAATAATACAAGATCTCTAAAGAAATCGCGTTTCGCCAGATCGCAATTCAAAGGTACCATAACAAGGATTGAAAACTTCATCAGCGATCCGATTAACATTGCATCTGCGAATATTGAAATGATTCAGGCTCGTATTGAAAAGTTGACGAAGACTTTTCAGGAATATGAGGTTGTTCAACTTGACATTTTAAACACAGGTACTTCGGCCAGCACGCTTCACTGCATGCAGCCGCTAGAGCGACATATTCAGCCTCGCAGGAAGAAAGAGCTACAGTAGACTGGTTTTTCGAATACCAAGCCACAAGGTTTCCATAAAAACAGAAACAATAACCGATAGTAGACTTCCTGTCTATAGGATTTTCACCCCAGTCGGCGTCAGCGTAGCCTATAAGCACATCGCTGTTTTTGTTTCTGCGATAGATCAGTTTTAAATACAGTTTTTTTTTCAGGGACACGTCGAGGGGCAGTCGTGCACTGCGGCATCGAAACGAACGATCGAGAATATATGCGAGCATAGTCAGGGACTCGGCGGCCGTTAGAGTCCGAGCGGGACAGCGCAAAAAACGGAACGAGTCGAGGCCACGGCAGAGGCGTCGAGTACCGCGGTTGTGCACAACACACAGAGTCGTTTGCGCGGGCGCTCACTTCAGTGCAGCCAGCGACTAGTGGTGAGCGGTCGTCGTTCACCGCTGCAGTGTTACGTGGAAATAACACGAATATGCCACCAAAATCAAAAGCTAGTAATGTGTATGGTGGAGTCAAACACAAAATGTGAAGAAGCGGTAAGTGAGGGAAATACGGAATAGACGTTAGCGCAGAGTAAAACATCCAAACGGTATAAGTTGATAGATCAGAAAGGTCGTTCAGCTATTGCACCGGACGGTAAATTTAAAGCAGCGGATGTCAAAGTGCCTTTGTTTATTTCAAATGTTAGCAAGGAAACGAGCGAATAGGACATAATTAACTATGTAAGAAGAAAAAACAAGTGAAAGTGTATCCCTTAAAATGATAAACATAAAAGGCACAAAGCGATATAATGCGTATAAGCTGTTTGTCTCTAAAACGAAACCAGACTTATTAGGGTTCCGTACCAAAATGGTAAAAAAGGAACCCTTATGGTGTGACTCAGTCTGTCTGTCTGTCTGTCTGTCACAGCTGGATATCTCAAGAACTACTAATGTTATCAACTTGAAATTTGGAACAGTGTTAGATGACGTTTACCCAAGTATTTTGCAAATAAGAAAGAAGTAAAAATATTTATATTTTTTTGTAACAGGGACTGAAAGGGGGTCTTAAAAATTCAAAGTGAGGCTACTAGGGCATGTGGGATATCATATGAAAGAGCGCTGCTTGCACATTCTCAAACTATTTTTAATTTTTTTTAGGCCGCATAGTTTTCGACTTTTGATGAAAAATGTAAAAAAAGATACCGTTCCCCCCCCCCCCCACGTATCTCCGAAGTTTGCAAAGATAAAAAACTGAAATTATTCTATGTGATAGAAGTTTATGTAAATATTGCAGGAAAAATAAAACGATGTCTCTAAATAGCACACTTTTTCAGAAATTGGAACGGAACCCTCGGTGCGCGAGTCTGACTCGCTCTTGACCGGTTTTTTTTAAATGATAAGTTATGGCAGGATGAGTTAGGGCGTTTCGTGCGTTTTACGTATCGAAAGAAATCGGAGAAAAATAAGTTATATCCATTTATAGTGTTACAATTATGAACAATAACCATAGTATTGGAGATGTTTCATTTCTGGCCATAAAGATTACCATGATGAAAATACAGGAAACAATACTATGAATTGAGGAAAAATATCATTTCCTGAATATTCTCCAGATTACTTCGCCACCAAAAATAATAGTTTTTCACATGATTGCCATATTCTATTGAACATGGCGTCGTCGTCTTACACCAAACTCAATGTCAACGTCATGTCATAGTTGTCAAACTAAATATGAACTTGACACTTGACAGATGGTTGACTTGCGGTTGCATTATTGCTTATTAAATGATGGAAAAATATTTAGAAAACTCCGACGCAGATCGACACTACGTGTACGAAGTCGAAATCCGGCAAGGCGATTTAGATTTCAGAACAATTGGTTCAGTGGTTCGAGGAATTACAGCTACAAATCGAATTAATCGATGACGCCGCAGACTGACAAGAAATTCACGAAGAGGAGCGGAGTAAGTACCTCCGAGGACAGATTCTCATTCTATGGACTGAAGGCATGTATTGATGAACGCCATGACGCCAAAACCCGCGGCGGTGGCATCACCTTCCCACGCTGATCAATTTAACTGTACGCATTACGTCTACGCTAAGCCACATGTCAAGCTGCCTCAACTGGAACTACCTAAGTTCAATGGGAACATTCGGCAATGGCCAACACTGTATACAGCCCTACAAATTCAGGCATAAGTGCTCCAACATTCACTGCCTAAAATGCAAAGGTAAACATCACACATTCATACACAAAGACAGGCCTCAACCACAGGTTAATTACATTACAACTACTCACAGCCAACAGGCAAACATCCCAACTCAGTGAACAGACATTTATAATTCTTCATAAAGCTGCAGTAGACAGCACACAGCACAGACAGCACAGGCAGTAGATTCTACACTTGCAACAGCAAACGCTTTGACAACAGCTTCTACACAAGCACACATAGAACAAAGTTCTTTACAGCCAACTCACACTCAATCTTCAAACACATCATTAACTACACCTTCTACAGTACTAGTAACAAACACTAACAGATATCAAATGTTGCTTTACAACCATAAACAGACTAACAAACATAAACAGAGCTGGGGCTGTTAGGGGTTCAACATGCTTCAGGTCAGTGGATCACTGCTCAAGCACTTCTGGACACAGGAAGTGAAGTCAATGTTGCTACCCACATACATGTAACTCACCTGGAACAACAGGTTAATCGGCAATCATGCCTTATAATGTGTAGGCAATAGCCAAGAGCGTACTGTAAGTGTAAACACGAATGTTGCGTTCATACATGAGTTCATACAGTTGGAACATGCTCTCTACAATAGAGGATTTTTCACCCACAGATTCACACGCTTACTACATGCCTCATGTTGCGGTCATAAAGCCTGACGGTATAACAACAACATTATGTTCCTAGTCTTCAATGCTAGTGCCAAGAGATCCACTGGTATATCACTCAATGTATGAAGGTATAAACATATTCCTCTCCAGAACTGCTTGTGGCGTTGATGATCTTCATCCGTCACAATAATAAATTGTGATTTATCTCCACAAATATCTGTCTGTGTGGATGTGGCATGCAATATGTTTAATGTTTTAACAATTTGTAATAATATTTAAGTAATTTTTATCTTTTCGTTTGTTTCAGTCCCGTACTAACCCCACAAGATCAACTGTATCGTCATATTTTTTATTATTAATTTTTTTTTTTCTCTTCAATGCACACTTGCTTTCCTTATCACTTTTGACATTGGCAGAATAGTCGACATCGGCTTTGCTTACCATAATAAGAAATAGAATAGAATAATACCAAAATGAAATATCTAAAGGTGGTCTTACAATGATGTTATGGTTTAAATCACAACCGAACCAATTTCCGGAATCAAGGTAATCTCAATTAATTATTTTTAAATATTAGACACATAATAATTACATGTTACAAGTTTATAGGTTATGCAAAAAATAATTTTTAATAATGAAAGGATTACTCATAATAATAACATTACCTATAGTTAGGATAATCTATCACGCACATGTTCGCGGATGACCTGTGTGCGCTGCGCGCCGGCACTCGCTGCCACCTGTCGACTCGTAGAACAGGACGTAGACGCAGTGGTAAAGTGGTCTCACAACAACGGTATCGTTCTTAATAGTGATAAAACTAAGCTGTTGTTGATTCATTCCCGTTATATACATCTGAATAAAACATGTCCTTCCATTCTTACCCATAGCTATGAATGTATGCATAATAATAATTCAAACTGTAAATGTAAACCAATAGAACAAGTAAAAAGTGTCACATATCTTGGAATGAAAATCGATGAAAATTTTTCATGGTCTTCACATATTGATTACATTTGTAGTAAGCTTAGAATATTGTTAAGTAAATTCTATCACTTAAGTGGTAAAGTTCCCTCAAGCTCCTTAAAATGTTTATATATGTCCTTAGTTGACTCAATACTGAGTTATTCTCTTGATTGTTATGGTTTCACTTTTAAAAGTAATATACAGAGACTAGAATCACTTCAAATGAGATTTTTAAAATTGTTAGTAAACAAGAAAACTAAAAATAGTTGTAAAGGAGACTATAGTAGGTTATTCAAAATATGTAAAATTCTACCAGTTAGCCTATGATGTACCCAGAGTTAGTAATTACTATGGTGACAGAACCTTAATGAAACGCGTTCTCTATTTATTGAACACTTTGCCTGCTGATATCTAACAAGAAGATAATAAAGTATTGTTCGCACGTAAACTTTAAAAATATTTATTAGATTCTTTGTAAGTCTAGGTATTAAGTATACAATTTTGGTTATAGATGTACCTGTAAGAGTGAATCAACGATCTCACAGTTAAACTGCGTAAGCAGTTTTGTGGGGCAATGTAATTAGCTTTAAGAAAAATTTAAGTGAATAAATCATTCATTCATTCATTCATTCAAACAACCTTACACAACGCCAGACGAATCGAGAATGACAGATAAAACAAATTGGCGGGATAAAAGACGACCAGTATGAAGCAATGGACATTGATCATTATTGCCGTGACCACCTGTGACGCTGACCGTTCTAACCGTCTAGTCAAATATTATAGACTTAATTATCTCGAGATTGGAAGCGATATTGCTAAGTTTGTAAACGTGATCATAAACTGCATATATCAAGTAACCGAATGACGGTATTAGTTTGAATTTTAACATTTATGGACATTTATCACTATTGCAGTGGACCCTCATTTAGATGTCGACTTTTTAATTTCAGTAGTGAAAGCACAAAACAAAGGAGAATTGTAAGGATAAAAATAATGTAGAGATACAGAGTATGCGTTGTTCATCTTCACGTAATCAAATAACTTAGCATACTGGTGTAGCATACCTTAAAATTGAAAATCTAGCAGGATTTTGTTGAATATCTCACCGAGCATAGCCCGCTAACCATTTGGTCTCATCTTTTGCCAGTTCCACATTCAATAAAATATCAACGCCCTGACATAGATACTGTACATTTGCATTATGACGGCCCAACAACACAATACCGCCAAAAAACTAACTTCGCACTTTTTGATAAATTAACTAAACAATTGGGGTTTAAACATGCTACATTATTTTGAGGCTGCTCACGGTAAAAATGCAGCTGACGGTATAGGTGGAGTACTAAAGAGAACGTTAAATATGCACGTAGGATACGGAAAACATGTTCCTAATGCCATTGAGGCTTTTAAACTGCTTAAACAAGAAACATACGTAACACTGTATTATGTTTCAGATACAGATATAAACGTTATAAAGGAAACATATCTCGTGCCTAATTTGTATCCTTTAGTAGGAACTATGGAGGTCCATCAAATTATAACCACTGATGAGCCTGGAATAATAAAACATAAACATGTCAGATGTTTTTGTGGCGATGATAGAGGTAATGTTCTTGTTTTGACGTTAAAATGCATAATCTGTTTAAGAAAGCTCAAAAAAATACCGAGACTCTAGCTAATGTGGAAGAAAAATAAGTATTGCAACCCCAAAAATTTGTTATAGGAAGAAAGAAAATAAAGATAGAAAAAAAGTATTAAAATACAAGAAAAAACATCTGATAATTATCAGAAAATAATTGAGCCTAGTACCTCAGGGCCCCAAGTCTGCTATTTTTTACATTCCAACACGATCCCATTGTCACTGCATTGTCATTTTGCTAAAAGTTCGTAATCTGCTAAATTAATTAATTAAAAACGCGAGCATCGGCAATCGTTTTTTGAACAAAATTGGAAAGAAAATACAATTCGTGCTCTCAAATGACTGCTTTTGGCGTAGTTGTTATGCCTGGTTTTCACCTAATTTTACAATACAAGGACATGTTTACCACATAATTGGCTCTTTACTTCCTACAGACAATGAGCAACATAAGTTCTTGCAGATTTATTTCATGGGGGATGAAAATAATGAAGTGCCAAAATATTGTAGGAGTAAAGTAAATATATTTATATACTGTGGTAAAAATACAATGAATGTTACACGAAAATAATCGTGTCATCAACACGTTCAAAAGTGCTTTGGAGATAATGCCGCGAGAAAATTATAAATTAGTAATGCATCCAGATCGTGCACCGAGTGGCGAAATTGAAAGACGATATAACGCACCATTGATTAATGAAGTCGCAGCTATGGTTACAGAAGAACAGTTTGCGTTGTCCTGCAAACTCGTGACGATAGATTAAGCAGGGTGCCTGACACACAAAAATTGTATGACTCACTTCAATAGCCCTTAATCTTCAGCAAGAAACAGGAAGGGTGTCACTTCCTGATAACACAAATCAACCCTTTGACAGGTCTTCCCTTGCCTAACAAAAAGGTGTCCTGTATGGATTTTTATGCCTACCACTTAATGATACGCGAAGACGATTTTAATTTAATACCTCGTTTTACAGTTGGCCAACCATATTTATGTCGATACGTACGTTAAAGTGGAGAGTGAGCGAATGCGATTCATATCGTTAAATCAAAGTAAGCTGAGAGCTGAAAATTATATTCACCTTCAGGACACTATCGCAAATGATGCGAATGTGAAGTTGCCAGAGCAGAGCATCGAGACCTACCTGTTGGACGGAGCCCTTCAGCAGATTCTCAGGATGGAGACCTGCCTCTCGGCGATGCAGACCACTCGGCTACGAAACGGCACATCTTGGCTTACGAATGGCGGTAGGGTGGTTAACCAACTGCCGCCCAACCCGAGGATGCGTTCATCTGCCTACACGATCCCAGAGGCAGAAGTGATAGCCAGGAGTATTGGCGCACCACGTTCTGTGGCAATACCACCAACTGCTGTATCCTCTGATACCACACAGACTAGCACTGATGAGGACTCGACTCCAACCGTGGCCACACCTGAAGAGCCAGCTGAGCGGTCAAAAATAACCAAAATACCTGCCCGTTCGGTGAAGGTCCGTTATGTGAGTTTTCAATCTGCTGGTCCAACCAGGCCACCGATGTCGGTGATGTGTCAGCAGGTCCAGGCATCGATGACTAGTACTGACAAGTCTGCCACCCAACCTTTACTAAGCACGGTCCGGAGCCCATTGGCTCGCGATATGCCTTCCATCCAGATGCTTATCGCTTACATGGAGACCGCGAACGTGTCGTACATAGACACTGCGCCTGCACTAAGAGGCCTCTTATATGCAGCAGCGCAATACGGAGATGTTTACGATTACGACCGGACGACCAATCACTTTTTAAGAGAGGAGATACTCGGCACACCACCTGTTCGAGTATTCCGACATTTCAACCGGGCTGAAGCAGACATGTTCCATGTGAACGTTATCGCCGTGACGTTGCCTGCTTATACAAACCACTTAAAAAGTCACGACGCATACCTAAGCGGCGCTGGGTGGGCGCTTGAAGCAATGGACCAGACATGGTGCGCGGTCCCTGTTTCTCCTGATCTTCTCCAATCTCGCTATATTCTGGAGTATATTATGTGTTTTGTTGACACCGCTGTCTGGGCTGGGCGTCTTTCTTACTCTACCTCTACCACACACCGCAATCAGGCGGGCGCCGCGCACCGCACGAGATTCACACAGATCCCCAACTCCCACAACGTCTCGGTACCTGGCCCGCACGGGGTGATGCTGGTGCTATTAGACGAGAGCGTGAGCGGCTCAAACTCTCATATTCAGGCAATACGGCCCCAAGGAATCAACGTGTACCCGGGTTCACCTTACATTAGGCCGCAAGACTTTAACATGGCGAATTACCTGGTTGACATCACCACCCTACTGCATAATTTAATGAATGATTACGTTGAATCCGCCTCTCGAATGTGCTCCGCTTTGGAGTGGATAGAACGATTTCTATGTACAGACATGGCGTTCCAGGTGGCTTTCTCTCTTGCTGCTGAGCTGTCTTCGGGTATGCCTGAGTCTCCAACAATGGAGGTGGCGGGAGCAGCTGCACACCGCTATCTCAACCCACTGAACGGGGCCTGGACTATCGGCCAGAGACACTACACCGACGACAATCCGCGGCATACCACATCCGACATCAACGCTGGGCCCATTGCAAACAGGTCCGAAACATATACATCTAGGGTCTGCGGGTACAATTGGGCGACTGTATCCCCATTGTTGCAGTACAGTCAAAGCGTGGCGGGGATAACGAACGTGGCCGTAGTAGAAGCGGACGAGGTGGTGGCCTACCAAAGTTACTGGACCACAAATGCCTTGATAGAAAACAGGCCTCAATACCAGTGCCACTCTGCCCACTCGGCTTATAGGGTAATGACCGCCATGGGACTGATAGAGAAAAATGACTATAAACTGGAGATAAGAACAACGATTTAGGGAAAATGGTCATACTACCATCCTTTGTGAACAGTCCACAATACTTACATTAATATACTCAGGACGCATTCGCTTATGTGCGCACATACGGTCGTCCTGATTTATTTGTTACATTCACATGTAACCCAACCTGGCCTGAAGTAGTCGATGAATTGATCGAGACAAACCGCGATTGATTTTAGAACATACTTTCAACACACCGAAAATCCGTCCGAACTTAGATTGGACAGATTTTCGGTGCTTTTTACTTGTGCTGGGAGACCTTGCTTCTTGCCAAATTTCATTATTCTAGGTCAACGGGAAGTACCCTATAGGTTTTGATTTACCTACTTGCGACAGGTGCGAGTATCAAAATGTGTCGCAAAATGGGCGTATTTTCTTATTGCGTTGACTTAGAAGCTTGAGTTTTTTAGGACATCAAGAGACCATAGACTTTATTACCATACCATACCATAGTATATGGTATGTATAATACCATATACATATTATATAGTATAATACCATAGTATTTGATATTAATTTGAACTTGATACCTCTATGCGTCCCTCAGAAAAAGGGTTTTGACACACTGACAGCTTTGACATTTTTAGGGTTCCGTACCAAAATGGTAAAAAAGGAACCCTTATGGTGTGACTCTGTCTGTCTGTCTGTCACAGCTGGATATCTCAAGAACTACTAATGCTATCAACTTTAAAGGAACAGTTTTAGATGACGTTTACCCAACTATTTTGCAAATAAGAAAAACAACATGGACTGAAAGGGGTCTTAAAAATTCAAAGTGGGGCTACTAGGGCATGTGGGGTATCATATGAAAGAACGCTGCTTGCACATTCTCAAACATTTTTTTATTTTTTTTAGGCTGCATATATTTTCGACTTTAGATGAAAAATGTAAAAAAAATACCGTTCCCGCCCCCTTATCTCCGAAGTTTGCAAAGATAAAAAACTGAAATTATTCTATGTGATAGAAGTTTATGTAAAAATTATAGGAAAAATAAAACGATGTCTCTTAATAGCACACTTTTTCTGGAATCGGAACGGAACCCTCGGTGCGCGAGTCCGACTCGCTCTTGACCGGTTTTTTTTTATAAAATTACAAATTAACAAGTTTCGGACTTTTTCCTATATTTGTGTTTCTTGCCATATTTCATGATTCTAGGACGACAGGAAGTACCCTACAGGTTTTGATTTACTTGCGAGTATCAAAAAATGTCGCATAAATGGCCGTATTTTTTTATTGCGTTGACTTAGAAGTTTGATCTTTTTAGAACTCCAAGGGACCATAGACCTACGTATTTGATATTAATTTCAGCTGGACACCTTTACGCGCTCCTGAGATAAACGGTCTTGACAGACTGACAGACAGACAGACGGACAAATAAGTGATCCTATAAGGGTTCCGCTTTTTCCTTTTGAGGTACGGAACCCTAAAAACGTCCAGGAACATCAGGGACAAGCGGACAGCTGTATGAAACAAAACTATTTAGCTTAATCATTTTAAAGCGATATTATATGAATATTGAAGTTTATTAGTTTAGTTAAGTTTAGCCACTAAAGGAGATCACATTGGAATATTTGAAGACCAAATGTCTTCAAATTATTAGAGCTAAAGTGAAGGGGTTCGATAAACCAATCATATTCATACAAGCCAAACATCGAACACAAATTCTGAAGCATATTTTAGCCCTCCTCTGTCTACAAAGGCTGTGAAAGAAGAAAATTCACAAACATCAATCAAGTAGTCATGATCTTTATGTGTAGGGAAAGGTGTACGAGATGATCCGTTGAGGGAAGATGATCCTTTCAGATTGCAACGAAACCAGTAGCGTCATCTAGTTGTTTTTATTGGCAAAATGTAGTCCCCGATATTCCCCCGCCTCAGTCGAACGTAATGGCGTCGTGAGTGACAATCAAATTTTTTGAGGAAGAAAACAAAAATTACGTGACTTTGATCTAAGGTAAGGTTGACTTTAAGTTTATGTCTAATGTGTTCTAGGTACTTAATTGTTGAGGCTATTGTATTAGTTAGCTTTGGATATTGCTCTATTTTGTTTTTTTAATAGCATGGTAACAGTTAAAACCACATAGGTTATGTTATCGAACATTGAATAAAAAAGTTTATGTTGGGGCAAGATGATTATGTTACCGGTGTACAAGATGATCCCCGCGGATCATCTTGTACACCGGTAGCATAATCATACCTACTATTACGGGGATATTTTTTAACCATTTGTAGGTATGTTATTACGTTTTAGTTTATGTATTTTTTCAGATATATATGACTTAATTAGTATGACCTGCCTGCATTATTAAAAAATTGTAGTAGATTTCAAATAATAACAAAAAATACTTTATTTTGTTTTAGACCATGCCTCGTAATTATAAACGGAAAACTAACCGCGGGTTGTGGTCGGAAGACTCCATGCTCAAAGCGCTGGATGCTGTTAAAAATGGCATGCCATTTAGAACAGCAAGTAAACAGTTTGGAGTGCCTGTAATGTCACTAAAAAGGCGGGCTAAAGGCAAAAATAAAGTGGCTGTCGGTGCAATAAAATATTTAGGTGGAAAAAAAACAGTTTTTACAGCAGAACAGGAAATTGAGCTCGTGAAGCACATTAAAGATATGGAGACGAGAATGTACGGATTAACACGACAAGATGTTGTATCGTTAGCATATCAACTTGCAGTAAAAAATAATATCACCCACCCTTTCAACAAAGAAAAAGCAGGATATGATTGGCTAAGAGGATTCCGTCAGCGGCATCCAGATATAGCGCTTCGGGCACCTGAATCCACTTCTACTGCTCGAGCACGGGCCTTTAATAAACCAGTGGTAGATAAGTTTTATTCCACATAAAAATGTGTTCAAGAGACGAAAAACCATCCATGCCACCGTATCTATAACGTTGACGAGACTGGCATTTCTACGGTGCCTACCAAAAATACAAAGGTGTTTGCAACAACTGGACGTAAACAGGTAGCACGAGTTACTTCAGCTGAAAGGGGGGAGACTACAACAGCTGTAATTTGTATGTCTGCTTCTGGAACTTTTATACCACCCATGTTTATCTTTCGAAGGGTTCGTATGAAGATGGAACTAATAGATGGCGCACCGCCAGGCTCCGCCTGGGCCTGTAATTCATCTGGATGGATGAATCTAGAAGTTTTTACCAAATGGTTTGACCATTTTTTAAGCTACACGAAACCATCTGCGGAGGACCCAGTGCTGTTGATTTTAGATGGCCACCTTTCACACACAAAAAATTTGGAATTGATTTTAAAAGCTCGAGAAAATCACGTTACTATTGTCTGTCTGCCTCCACACTGCACCCATAAACTGCAACCTTTAGACGTCAGCTTGATGTATCCCTTGAGCATTTACCACAATCAGTCACTCGAAAAATGGATGAACAACAATCCTGGCAGACCAGTGACTGTATTTCAGATTGCAAAGATTTTTGGAGAGGCTTATTTAAAAGCAGCAGTCCCATTAAATGCCATCAATGGGTTTGCCAAAACCGGCATATATCCTTTCAACCCGGATGTGTTCACCGAAGCTGATTTTATCGCTGCTGCAACAACAGAAATGGAATTTAATGAAGACTCCAGTGTAGTAGAAATAGTCAATATGAACCTTTTAATGTTACACCAGCCCAAATTCATCCATTGCCAAAAATTGTGGGTAAAAGAAGCCATCTTAAGAGAAAACGAATAGACACATCAATATTAACTAGCACGCCATACAAAAATTATTTAGAGGAAGAAAGAAATAAAAAGACGGAAAAGGAAAATAGAAAAACAAATAAAAAACAACAAAATGTAAAAAAAACTCATCCTAAAAAGAAAGGGAAGGGAGTAGGCAAAGGAATGTCAAATAAAAGGAAGAATATTGTGTCAGAGTCGTCTGAAGAAGAAGAAGACGCAGAATGTCTTTTTTGTACGGAAACATTTTCCAAAGACGATAGGGGCGAGGGATGGATTAAATGTTGTGGATGCCAAAGATGGGGCCATGAAGCTTGTGCAGGGATAGATAGCGATGATGATGAGTTTACATGCGATTGGTGTAGAAATACAACGCCAGGAAAAAGACGCTTAGAACTATAATTTTTGTTCTTTTTTTTTTAGCCTAATCTAGATTTATTTCTTTGTTAAAGGTAGTGAAGAAATTTTATTTGTTTCTTATTTTTTTAAATGTTGATTTTGGATAGTGAGATTTATTTTACTAGATTAGTTTTTGTTTCTTATTTTTCTTAAATGTTGATTTTGGATAGCGAGATTTATTTTAGTAGATTTGTTTTAGAAGATAAGTTTAGTTACTTTAGAAGAATGTTTAATTTTGTTAAAACTTTACTTACGACTATACGACTGATCTCTGTGATGATTGTTTTCTAGAAATTTAATTGTAATTGAGACTGACTGTTATTTAATAAGACTGGTTCATTAGGTCTATAATAGGATATTTTGATTTCATTTAATTAAAGATATAGTAAACCCTGATTATGGTTTTATTTAGGTAATTCTACCAGAACCTATGATAATCCCGACATGGCAGGGGGGCAACATGATCCTGGGATCATCTTGCCCCTACCGCAAAGATCATCTTGGACACCGGGGTGTACAAGATGATCCTTTGACAACGTTTTAAAAATGTGGTAAATAATAATAAAACATCTTAAAAAATTACAATTTTGAGTATGACAACAATAAGACACATAAATTTACTATGGATATACGTTTTTACATCCGCGCTAAGTAGAATATCATATAAACTACAAGCATTCTCCCTTATGTGAATCATCTCGTACACCTTTCCTACGATGCGTTATGAGCAAGGCTCGGCAATGTTGACATGTTAGTTTGTCTACTATTTTCATTACAATGTAGCCAGATATGTAGCAATATATTGTTTTTATAGTCTGATAAATCGGTTCTGTCCAATAAGTACATAAGAACATCACTCTTAGCTGTCTCATTTTCTTCTGTAGTGTTATCGTCTTCCACGATCGATCTTTTGGCACTTCGGAACTCAAGTATTGCAGAATTTTCATAATCGGGATTTGTACAGTTTGCATTAATGCTTGGTCTGACGCTGTTACGAAATAGCAACTTTCGCATAATAAACATAAACTGAAGAGCAGTAGGGTTGTCGTTTGCCCCTCCTCTTGCTCTCACACATGAAAAAAACATTTCAATGTGGTCTTGCGAGGCTTTTCATTTTATTTTAATAATTTTAAAAATAAGCTAAAATAACTTAAAAATATAATATCTTAAACTAAAACTAATAAAAAACTAAAATATGGCGTCGAAAAATTCCTCCGCATCGCTATCGACTGGTAAAGTACCCAAGAGACTGGCGGCATTGCCACGTTGTGTGGCAAAGCTAATCCTCTGGCCAAGGTAAAAGCCAGCCCTTGGGGTCACGGGAAGTGTCAACAACCCGTTTGGAGATTTCCTTAAACAAACTATGAGCACTCGGACCCCACGGCCCAAGGGTTTCAACCCCAAACGGCTCAAAAATATTACCGATAAGGTTATTATACTTTCGCCGCTTGAGGTTTTCCGCAGCCGCAGCAGCAGTGCCAGCACAGCACGCCGAGCCAGGAAGATGGGATTTTTTTTTTTTTTTTTTTTTTTTTTTTTTTTTTTTTTTTTTTTTTTTGAGGGTGGGAAATCATCAAATAACTTCTCCCGCTCTGGGTGGAGCGGGAGGGCGTGTCAGACTTTTACTGACTAAAACCCACCCGTGTTCCTTCAGTTGCCTATGCATGAAGATGGGATGGCGCAAGAGTATCGGCACAAGTTGCGTCCCACACTAAAGGCCTTCCCACCTTCCATGGAAATAATGACATGCCGTCCGGTCTCTTGCCATCGTCGCGTGCCAAGACATTGGGTTCTAATACAGCTGGAACGCCGACGGTGACAAGGGCTCGTCGGATGATGTCATTGATGTTAGCGTGCCGCGCTAAGCGACCTGCACTTCGGCTGCAAGGCTTTGTATGGTAATAGGTAGGTCATATTAACATCAAACAAATCAGTTGCTAATTCAGCAAAACTGTATGTGTCTATTATTATCAGACCAAAAACCGGAGTCTTCCTTCTATGGGTCATTATATTTTTCCCGTCGACTTTAAGTTCAGTCAAGTAATGTCTTGTTTCTTCGAAGACCTGAGTCGAGACATGTTTATTGTTAAGCCGCAAAGGGGATTTGAAACCAGTTCCTACTGGATTTTTGGCGTTAAGAATGTCAAACAGTCTGTCCAAGTACCGTAGGTATTCCACTGTGGTTTCACTTCCAGCAAAGCTAGGATGACCGATTGACCTCAGATAGTCAATTGCATCAGCCACAGAAGAACTGAGTACTTGGACAGCTAGTTTGTCGTTCATTTTCTTGCCAAAAAATCGACATGTACCCTAGTCAACTTATTTTTTAATTTAAGCCCTTCTTCCTCTTGCAAATGATAGGTCTTATATCCGTATTATTTTCCTTGCTAAAATATTTTAATAGTTGTTGGGAGTCATTAAAAACCATGATTTTATAGGAAATATAGTGTGTATAATGCCTTTATTTTTTTTTGTCATAGATAATTGTAATTTATTGTCTGTGGTTACTCGGTTGGAATCTTTCTCTTCCCTTTCTCGCAATGTTCAATGGCGGACTGACTGTACGGTTCTTTTGTTGTTTTATTAAGTAATTATGTGATTAATGATTCCTGTCTAACCCATAACGATGGTGCTGTAGTCCTGTCTATTCTGAGTAATAAACAACTACAACGTCTAGTCATTTGTTTGTTATTGCTCCTGCCGAAACACCTGTCGGCTTACCACTATTCCACGTACGTATTTAGATCAAAGATCAAATCAACCTCTACCAACAACAGGTTATTTGCCCAGTGCACGAAGACACTGATTGTATTCGTTTTTGCGAAGGCTAAAGTTTGGGCGCAAATATAAGGACAGCACAGCACATTCGTGATGGCGGCAGAAGCCGGCAATGGCAACCATGCGGTTGGCCACCATACTATGGAAAAGTTGGATGGATCGTCAAATTATCACACTTGGAAATGTTCTATGAAAAATTTACTTTTATTGGAAGGACTGTGGGATTTGATCGAGGGCGAACCCAATGCGGATCCAAATGGTGACAGAGAGCGTAAAACCCTAGCGCGTGTCTCTCCATCAAAACGTCGCTATATCAATATGTTTGGAACGCAACTACTGCCAAAAAAGCTTGGAACAAGCTTTCCGATGTTTTTCAAGACAAGGGACTTTTTCGACGTGTCTTTTTGCTGCGTAAATTACACAAAATTCACTACAATGACTATAATTGTATGACTTCGTACATTGAAGCTATTATTACTACAGTGCAACAACTGGCAAGGCAAAACTGTGGACGATGAAGAGGTAGCTGAAATTCTCTTGAGCGGTCTACCGGCTGAGTATGACTCTGTGGTATCCAATCTGTCTACTGCAACGGTCACCACCAAAATATCCAATGAGTTGGTTCGTGCTAGACTACTACAGGAGTTCTCCCGGAGAAGCAGCTTGGATGACAATGGAACAGCATTTACCATGAAGACAAAGAAGAGCATCGTTGTTTGTGATTATTGCAAGAAGAGTGGTCACACTAAAACAAAATGTTTTAAATTGAAGCGTACGAAGAAGCAGCAACAATCAAATGAGAAGATTTATTCAGCGTCTGCCTTGATATCATCACAATCTAGTGATTTCTACATTGATAGTGGTGCTACTAACCACATAGTGAATGATATGGCATTGTTGCAAGATTTTCAAGACACTAAGAAGGCAGTTATTACTGTTCCAACAATGTTGTTAACCAAACAATAAATAGTGAAGGGATGGGTTCTCTTACATTGCATGAGGTAAGACTTTTAAATGCTATGCATGTCCCTGAGTTATCTGTTAATCTCATCTCCGTTTCCAAGTTAGTCCAGTCTGCTGGTACAATTAATTACTGTTTCTTTTTTTTACAAAGAGCGTTAATTGGAAATTAAGCGCATATACTGATGCCGATTGGGCGAATGATGTCAACAATCGTAGGTCTTATACTGGTTATGTAATCAAGCTATGTAACTGTACAATCAACTGGGAATCACGCAAGCAGAGATGTGTCGCATTATCCAGTACGGAAGCAGAATATCTGGCTATAGGTGATGTTTGTAAAGATATTTGTTTTATTAAGAATTTAATTTTAGAATTGACATCTACCAATTTGAATAACTGTATTGTTTATAATGATAACCAAAGTGCTCAAAAATTGTTGGAATCTAGAGAGTTATGTCATAAGCGTACCAAACACATAGATATCCGATATCATTTTGTTAAGGACCTAGTTAAAAATGGTTTAATAAATGTTATGTATGAACCTACCGACAGAATGATAGCGGATGTATTGACTAAGCCCCTGTGTAAGCAGAAACATTGTGACTTTGTAAGGAGTATGATGGTTAGGGATAAACTGTGATGTTTTATATTTACTAACAGTCTTAATGTAGAATAAGCACTAATGTTTTAAGTTTTTGTGACTATGTATTGCTCTATGTTAATTATAACTATTGACTGAGATATCTTAAAGTCAAGGGGAAGTATAGGAAATATTGTGTGTATAATGCCTTTATTCTATGTCATAGATAATTGTAATTTATTGTCTGTGGTTACTCGGTTGGAATCTTTCTCTTCCCTTTCTCGCAATGTTAAATGGCGGACTGACTGTACGGTTCTTTTGTTGTTTTATTAAGTAATTATGTGATTAATGATTCCGGTCTAACCCATAACGATGGTGCTGTAGTCCTGTCTATTCTGAGTAATAAACAACTACAACGTCTAGTCATTTGTTTGTTATTGCTCCTGCCCAAACACCTGTCGCCTTACCACTATTCCACGTACGTATTTAGATCAAAGATCAAATCAACCTCTACCAACAACAGATTTTAGGATGCAGCCCCGTTACGGAAACAAAACGCATAAAATAGTATATGTTAGTTAATATTTGGCAACACAGCTGCCACCATAGATAATGAAACACTTTAGAAACATACACTTTAGAAAGTAATAGCTGCTACTTATGTCAAATACAAATAAAATATATACAACTGTCACTTATGTCAAATGCATAATGCCGCGCTGCCGCCCCGGCGGCGGCAACGGCGGTGTCTTCCTGACCGAGGCCTAAGTGAAATGCGAGCTCTTATGTTGAGATTCTTATTTTGCGCAGGACTGAGATAGGACTCTTTATTTTACATTGTTTTATCTGTGAATGTTGTTCATGCTATAACAATGTCGGCAGTTGATCTTCGGTGTATAAATTGTGATATGCGCTTATCACGCCTTCTCCGATAATCATGTCTTGTCTGCCGAGGATGATAACCTCGCAACTATATATCATTCCCATGGCTCTGCATAGAAGAATTGGTGTTGTTTGGTGTGGCACATACCAGATCCGTCAAGCTAGATCATACGTTGTGGAACATTTCCGCTTTCACGGCACTTACACACTAGAAATAGGTCACGCCCAGCTGGATTTGACCAGTTTAGGAAGAGAAAATCCTTTTTTGTTGTGAGCAAAAATAAAATCCCGTCGTGTGTGACGGAACACATATTTTGTTTTCATAGCCGTTGATAGGGAACAGCAAGGTCGGAGCGCCATCATCGGCTACTGTCGTAATTGTATAGTAGGACTCAGAACCGTGGGTTGTTCACATGTCATGAGTGTAGTGTGGTATTTAGCTTACGCTCGATACGAAGGAACAAACCTCCTGCGGTATTTCTTGACAATGGTTCCGAGTCTGTTGTGCACAAACTAAACTTAATTTAGGCTATTGCTAACTTTTTCTTTCTAATATAACAAGAAAGAGACGGACGTAAATTAGAGCTGTCAAATTTAGTTGAACTACTATTTCCATAGAGATTTAGACGACACGTAAAAACATGTCGACTAAAACACGATGAAGCGCAAGACGTAAACTAGTTTGACATTTCTAACTTAGTTCATAGCTAAGCCGTCCTGAAGGCCAATTCTCGTACTTAAAAAACGTTCACATGTCAGAAAAATTGCCGCAAAAGTTCCAAAATATCATAAATGGTATTCTACTAAACCAAAAAGCTAAGTCAAACGTGACGTTTCATGCAAAGACATTGCAACTAGATTAGAAAATAAGAAATGTACTAAAACGGTATTCTACTATAGTTTCGACTTGACAAAGGAAATATAATTGGCATTCCCGTAAATATAACAACGTCAAAACTGACGTAAGCATGAAATTATTCGTACACTGATTTGTGACGTAAAATTTTAGCTTTTGCAGTTTCATAATTCTAATTTTATTTTGATTTTAACCTTGAAATCATCTTAAAATCCAAGATTCACGAAGTAAAAACTTATCCACTAACACTGTTTTATATTATGTTGTAGCTGTGTAGTGATATAATACAAAACGGGTGGGTTCGGCCTGTGGGAGTAATTTTCATTCCTCTCTCAACATGCAGTCGACGAATCTGCGGCAGAATATCGTAAAGAACACAGCAGCAGCTGTTGTCAGCATCACCGGCTGCGGGGTCTCACATCAGACGAATTTTCCATAAGCGATGCGGTCGTTTTTATAGAAACTTACCGACTCACCAAGGCTTACGAACTGAAGCCGCAATCCCACAGGATAAGCGAAAAAATGTACCTACATGTAAATGTAATGTACTAGGTGTTCCAGCCAAGGTTGGTCTACTAAGTACACATTGATTATACCAACATAGTATTGATTGACATGCAACAAGGCAGCTATATTCTAAGCATCTTCATCATCACTGTATCTACTTTTTCTCTGTTTTGATAACCCTGCGCTTTGCGCGAGTACCTAGTAGCTCCTTCCAGACTTTCCTTCAGATTCCCAGCCGTGTAGCAAGCCACAATGGCCCTGAACTACCCACGTGTGTTCAAAACACAACACAACAATGTGCTTTTCACTGTGACAAGAAAGCCCCGAGAATAGGCTAAAAGTGTGACCGATATTTTAAAGAGATAATAACAGAATTTGTTTGTCGGTTCCCTATTATGATACTTAATATTATGTTTCCTTTTTAGATTCCATACATACAGCACACAAGATACGTGTAACACATTTCTGCTTCATATGACTATCTGATAATCAAGAGCAATAACAATATGAGACAATAATCCTCCCGAAGTCACGACAGAATTACGGTCACGGCAACCAATTTCAACGGAGACAGCCAAATATGCAAGAGATAGATAGAACAAGACTAGTGTTTGCGCATACATAGGTGTACTCACTCTCATAGTCCAATGAGACAGCAATAAGACACAATCGGGAACAGATTAGGCGCAGTACCAACGGCTGTACGTGTGCTTTCCTAGGCACGGGGGTGTCATACACTATTACATTACTATTTCGAGGGATCATGCGGACGGCACACGGTGGCAAGAATGAGCAGAGCAGTCGTTCTGACTGTCGGATGTTAAGAGCGAAAAGCACGGTCCATGTCCGGTAAAAAAAACGTTTACAAGCGCCCTAATACATAGTGTTACTTATGTTGATTATGTGTGATATTTGATTATTCATTAAAAAGTATTCACTTTAGTAGTAAACTTTATTTTTCTGCAGTCACTCCACTTCTGCTCTTCTGTAAAGCACAGGACCGGTCGATATGGCGACACTGGCGATGCTTGGGGTAGGCTTATGTTCAACAGTAGACGTCTGTCGGCTGAAATGATGATGATGACTCCACTTCTATACGGCTGATTTTATAGTCGGTTAGCACTTCGCCTGCAACATCACGGCACGCTTGATCTCTCACTATGCTCGTTAGAGATGGTCACAACTCTAAACTTACTACATAATACCTACATTTTTAGGACAAATTTACAAAAATCCATACGTGACACCACAGAACAGACGTGAATCATGTATGAATTTTAGCTCACATATCTCGTATTAAAATCGTAGCGAAGTCAAGAACTCAAGACTGTGCATTAAATATTTTTGAAAAAAGTAATTGCTGCGAAGTGTGGGCATGAGTTTATTAGTATTTGTCTACATTTGCCTCTTTTTCTGTACGTAGGTATGCCTAAGCTTCTAAATAAATACTAGGTACTAACTAGATTATCTATTCAGAAGCTCTACGTAGGTAGGAATTCTGAAAAAAATATTCTTTAAAAGTCGGGTCAACACATAGGTTAAATCTTCATCATCATTACTGGCAGCCTTGTTCCACCCACTGTTGAGTATAAGCTAGATTATGCTATACCAGTATTATTACTTATCACGCTATTTGCTATGGGGGAAAGAGCAATATTGCATTTTGTTCCTGTTATTCGATAGTTTACTGCGGAAATGTAATAAGACGAGACAAAATTGCAAATTATTTACAGTAAATACGTCAATAGTTCCTCTGAAATGAAAATCAGTACCTACGCTAGCTATACATAAATGGAGACAAACAGTCAATTATGACATGTACGGAAAAGAACGGCTATTTTAGTTATATGTCAATGAAATACACAGCCTGGGGCGGTACGTACGACGTCTGCCTTGCATGACTTTGATTACAAGTTCAATCCCCACCTACTGATTTTCTTTTTGTATGTTTTTAGTCATTTATTTTGTTTTATTTTATACAATAACATTTTCAGATTACTTATAATAAAATAACTGTATGCTTTTTAGGGTGCGATGTCCGCTGTCCGTCCGTCCCGTCCTTTGTTACAAACGTAGTAGGTCTATCTATAAAGTTCATATCAGAGGAATAAAAAGCCGAATGAAAAATATATTTTTATTTATATAGGTACACACGGCTACACATCAAGCTATACATTTCCAGTTTACACTGACCTATCACTGCCTGGAAATCCTATACAATGCGAGATCAGCTTATACTGGAAATGTATAGTTTGATCTGTCGCCGTGCGTACATTCATCAACTCGAGTAAATTTAATTTAATGAAATGAAAATAAATTGAAAAAGCTTTTATTTCATGCAAACACATAATGTAGCATTGGTTATTATGCAAGGTAAATCCATGTTTGACTTCATGATTTCTCTATGACCAATATTATATGGCCGTTGACGCGATTCGCCAATTTCTTCAATGCCTTGCTAAACGATAGGTACCTACAAGTTTTCCCAGGTAAAAATATGATCGTCTTCGTAATCCACCGGAGAGTGTACTTAGGTATTTTTAGATTGTTCGACATTATTTTTCTTTTCGAGAGGTTCAATTCTATGCCAATCTTTTCACTCCTACTTAGTGAAGCTCTGCCAACATAACTCGCAGCTCGGCAGCATCTTCAGAAAATATTATGGGAGTAGGTAGGTTCGTGACGGAAGTTTTACATCATAGCGATACTATACGTTTGTACCTACGATGTTCCCTGCAACTCTTCAATCAACGCACTACAAGTTACAACGACCACAACAGTAGCTAGGTATTTATACTGGATGCTATGCGTGGGTTCAGTTCCGAAGTACGATGATAGCCGTCATCCTAATATACTTAGATCAACTGAAGAATGTTCTGATGGCTAGGAGGCACCATATTCGAGAAAATTTATTTCTTCCTGTGATAGTGCAATACATTGTTACAGTAAATTTGGCCATAGATCAATAATTTAGTAAACAAAAATGATTTAGAAGTATATTTTGACTACATTTTTACATTTAATAATATACCGATTTATACTCTGAGTTTGACATTCAATACAATGACGTCTCTTCTTGACATCTTATGGTCCGCATCGCGCTTGCGCGTAGCTATTAGTTACCAATAACAATACGTTCCAAGTTATCTTTCTATCCGATTATATATTTTAATGATTTTGTATTCTCAAAGATATAAAATACAAACGAGATATTATAATACTTTGAGTGTGTAATAGACCAAGCAAACTAATTAAGGCATTAAATAAATCATAAAATAAGGTTGCTAAAAAGTAAAGCATCACTAAGTATCACAATATCGTCTGCATATATTGAACCAACATGATAATATATTTATTTTCGTAAACGAAAACAAAGTTGACTGCCGTGAGGCTAGCATGCCATGAGATTGCCACGGGAACATCAAGAACCCGTATTATAAGATTAGCAGAATACCATTTTTTGGCCTTTCCACAATGTCAACGCAACCCGGTGTCAAGTTTTTCACTTTGCACATTAATTAGTAGAATTGGCCTTCTGTTCTCGCGCTGCCTGTTAGTAAAAGATAGCGATTCTCTAATTTTGGTTTAGTTATTGAACAAGAGAATCGGCACCATTGTATTGTTAAAATTAGATTAAAAAGTAATATCATGGTTTTATTTTTTACCTAAGTATACTATTTTAAATTATTCAATCAATCAATCTGCCTAGCCTTTTCCCAACTCCGTTGGGGTCGGCTTCCAGTCTAACCGAATGCAGCTAAATACCAGTATTTTACATGTAGCGACTGCCTATCTTACCTCCACAACACAGTAACTGGGCAGTTGTCAGACTTTCGGGTTTCTGACGACCCGTAACGACTGTCAAAGATCCACAAATGACATTCGGTACCAACGGTTTAACTTGCTTTCCGAGTCACGGAGGCGTCTCGGTATGTAAAGATGGTCACCCATCCACGGACCAACCCCGGCAAGCGTAGCTTAACCTGATGGATCGACCCGTGCGGCTGTTATAACTTAGCCACGAGCTCCTCTATTTTAAATTATTCATTATCTTTTATCCTGTTGACGATCACCAAGATGGACCATGGACCATCTTGGATGCGGATTTCAATCCCGCAAAAGGTATGTTAACTATTATAAGTGATGTCACAGCAATTGGATGGCCTAAAACAATTCAAAATCTTCGTATCAGTAATTGCCCGTTTCTTATCTCAACTTATAACACCCTACTTTAAAATCTTACTAGTAACACAAAAATCCTTCTATAGTTATTAAAGTACAATCACTCCACTTTATCTGAGTGAAATGTATGATATATAAGGGTAGTTAGGAGTACCTTTAGGTAAGTATTATTATTATTTCGTTTATTCATTTCATATCTTATTTAGTTAAATTTTGAAATATTTCTTAAACAAAAAAGATGTAGGAAAAAAAACATTTAAAAATATGAAAAAATAGAAGTCCGCCGGTGTCGGGAGCAGGGTCCAAGCTACCGGTGGTTAGGGCTGCAGAGATAGGAACCTCCTCAGAATACGAGCCGTATCGAGGAGTACTGCCTTCTGAATCTGGCCCTTGATCCAACCGCCTAACGAGAGCCTCGACAGATGTTGATCGAGGCTTTCGGCCATCAGGCCGTTGGCCGTTACTACAGTCGCCACAATGACAGCCGAGCTCACATTCCACATGTCAACAACCTCGTCAGCTAAGTCGAGATATTTTATTTGTTTCTCTTTCTCAGCTTTCACGAGGTTCTCGTTATGTGGTCATGATTGTCGATGTTACCATTGACAATCATTGCGCGGCGCGCTAATCGATCTATCACCACTATATCAGGCTTATTGACTACAATAGTCCTGTCAGTAATAATAGACCGATCCCAGTACCAACGTCACATGGTCATTTTCGAGAACTGGGTCGGGCACATACTTGTAATACGGTACCTCAGATTCCACAAGCTTATATTTCAAAGCAAGTTGCTGGTGAAAAATCCTGGCCACTTGGTTATGTCTGTGCAAGTACTCGCCGTTAGCCAGACGAGAACAACCACAGATGATATGTCTGATGCACTCACCCGGACAGTGGCATGCCCGACACACGTCAACCATCCCGTCCTTCATAATATGTCTCCGGTTTATTCGTCAAGATAACTTCGTCCATAATTGCACAAACGAAACCTTCAGTTTCCCCGAAAAGGTCACCGAAACGTAGCCAGGATACGGACGCTAAGAAATCTACACCGGGCTCATGAAGAACCCGATAGAAGCGCCCGTGAAGCTCCTTGCTTTGCCATACCTTCTTGCGGTCATCGGTAGTAAGTACCACAGGTTTGCGCCAGTTCTCTTTAGCCATGGAGAGCGGGGTGAGCCCGTTGTCCACTGCGACCACATCACGGTGCATACCCACATCGGCTTTTAAAAATATTCTCTGAGGCTGCACACCTCGCGGTTGTGGAGGGTCTTCGCATTTAAAAAGCCTCGACCCCCGCACTTCCGCGGGATGTACAGTCTCATCACCGATGATCGTGGGTGATGCATCCGGTTTGCGGTCAGCAGTGTACGGACCCTCCTATCCAGGGCGTCAAGTTCAGTCTGAGTTCATTTGAGTATGCCGAAAGAGTACATCAAGACCGGCATGACCCTACCGTTGAAGGCACGCACCTTGTTACCGCCTGAAAGAAGACTAATTAATACCTTCTTCAGGCGACCAAAGAAGCGCTCCCTCAACGATTGCTTCATGTCAGCATCGTTGATGCCTAACGCTTCCGACATACCCAAATATTTGTAGGTTTCGGATGAGGAGAGGGATCTAAGGTGTATGGAATCCGAGAGTTGAATTCCCTCGGATTCCATAATCTCCCCTCGCTTTATATGCATGACTGCACATTTGTCCACACCAAATTCCATCCTGATGGCGGTACTGAAAGTTTATTATTATTATTAGTTATGTATAAATTAATATAATTTCCCCAAGCCTAATGTATGTCTTACCATTATACAGGGTGTAAGGGACAGCCCTCCGCAAACTCACAGGGTGCATTCAGCTCCTCATTTTGAATCATATTCCACTGGAAATTTTCTCAGGAAAATTTTCATTTTTTTAATTTTTTTTTCAGTTACATTTTCATTATTTCAATGTAAAATTGCATTGTGTGTTCGCAGCACTCCATTTATGTAAAAAAAACTGCAAAAAAAAAACAGCAAAAAAAAACCAGCAATGGATGTTGAAATACTCTAACCAACGACGCGCGAAATCAGCTGTTCACTTTCTATCTACCTACAGAATTCATCGAACTCACCGCATACCTATTACCTACCCCTACCAACCAGTAATAGACGCTCCAATTTGTGCACAAAAACACAAACAAATCAGGTTTATTGGATTCCCTTAACGTTGCTGAAACAATTTCATGTACCGGTCATCTTAGTAAGACATACTGAATTCACCCTATCAGTTTGCGGAGGGCTGTCCCTTACAGCCTGTATATTTTGTTATACTCTACTCTAGCATTCAAATCATATATTCATTCTATGGAATGGTAAGCCTGTATGTGGTACTGAAAATACATGGGTTTCTGCCAATCTCCTTTGGGTTTCTAAACGAACGATCAAGCATGAATGTCATGTCAAGCCGCTGTCAAATGTTGTGTTAGCTAATCTGTCGAGCTTGGGCGATTATAATTATTATCTTTCTACATTAATTTTTGTGTTTTATTTGGATATTTTCCAGTTATAATTAATAAAACAACGTTATGGGTAGCAGAAGTTGCTACCCATAACGGAATCGAGCTTTTCTACTTATGATTTGATAACCGGAATATAGGGAATATGCATGTATTTTTTTTCTCTTAATCAATAAAGCACAGTAATATAAACCCACGAAAACTATTAAAAGTCATATGTTACTACTGTTAGTTGGTCAAAACAATTATTAAAATTCAACAATTTTCTACAGTTCAAAAACATCCGTTATTGTCGCGGCCATAATCTGACGTCATAATTCACGATACTGCTTTGTTTACATCTCTTTTTAGCCACAAATCATTTTTTTTTGTACTTCATTCAAGCACAAGTTGTTTGATTTATCACTGAGGTAACTTAACCTCAGTGAGAAATCAATTGCTAAGAGAAGATTATGTGCTACTGAGCGAATATTGCTAACCATAAGTTTTTATGCAATTGGAGTATTTCAAATAACAGTGGCGGATAATATTTATAAGAGTGCAGTATGCCGCTTTTATAAAGAATGTGTCACATGAGTTGGGCCAACTGCGACAACATTTCATAAAAATGCCTACAAACCAAGAAGATAGAAATAAAATTAAAAGTGGTTTTTATGCTTTAAAGTCACTCCCAAATATTGTGGGTGCAGTCGATTGTATGCATGTAAAAATACAATGATCAAGCAGAGCTGTACAGGAACCGGAAAGAATACTTTTCCTTAAATGTACAAGCTATACGCAACTCAAACTTAAAAATTATGGATGTGATAGCTAGTTGGCTTGGTTCAGTGCATGATATCACAATCTAGAAATGACTAGAAAGCGAGACCAAAATATACAAAAAAGACAACAGCAAATTGCCACAGCCTTGTCATGTCTGGGCTCGGGCCTTCAAATGTGTCTAAGGGATGCCCAAGGGCAGAAGATGGACATAATTAAAAAGCTAAATGACGCTTCAAGGTTATTATGTGACTCTATATGCCTAAATACAAGGGGACGTAGATCCCTATTATTATCCGTTATAAATAAGGACATGAAAGAGTTTTTGCTACAGTCGGAGTCAAATACATACTTTTTGGTGAAGACCTCACTGTCAAAAATAAGAACAGCTAAATCAGTGAAAAAACTGGTCAGGAGATGAAGTTAACTAAAGCAAAAAAGTTTACTCCTAGACAGAACACACGGGGTGCCTAGATCAAACACTTCAAAAAATAACAAAGCTTTAAACTGGTGTGAATCTAGAAATTTGTGGATTTTTGCTACCTACATAAATACCAAAGACAATGTGATAGCAGATTTTGAATCTAGAAGAGAACTAAGCAATACAGAATGGGAACTAAATGATACAAATTATCAAAAGATCATTTCTTTATTTGGCGAACCTTCAGTTGATTTGTTTGCATCACGGACAAATACAAGTGCCATAGTTATATATCATGGCACCCAGACCCCGGGCTGTAGCAGTGGATGCCTTTACTTTGGATTGGTTTCAATATCAGCTATTCTATACTTTCCCTCCATTTTCTATGGCTCTAAAAACCATTGAAAAGATAATAACAGACTGAGCAATAGGTATCGTAGTAGTTCCCCAGTGGATCACTCAACCATGGTTTCCAATATTTAATAGATTGCTAATAAAGGAACCTTTTATATAAACCTTGTAAAGTTCTTCTTACTTTGCATAATTCCAGATTGTCACACCCTCTTCATCAGAAATTGACATTGATGGCAGGAGTATTATCAGGAAAACATTTATAGACCTTGGAATTAGTGATGATGCGCTGGATATGATGATAAACTCAATATCTAAAAATTCATTAAATCAATACTCACCTGCAATTGTAACATGGGCAAAATACTGGAAGTCAGAAAATATAAATACTACCAAGCCCACCATTACTGAGGTTATTCAATATCTCACTTGGAGATTTCAGGAGGGACTTTTCTATGGAAGTTTAAGATCTGCTCTAGCTTTAATTATTGGACCACATTTAGGTACAGACGATAAAATCAAAAGACTCTTCAAAGGTTTCTTTAAATTAAGACCTAAATATAATAAATTAAAACCTAAATATAATAATATGCTATGAACTCAAAAACTACTGAACAGATTTTCATATGGTTTTTACCAATGGACAGAGTAATTCATGAGGAAGGTTCTATCTTATTCTAGGTTTAGTTTCCGCACTTAATCATTTTTTTTAATGAGAATCTTGTTCTTTGTTTTTCAGCACCAACTACAAATCCATTGGTTCTAGACTGCCAACCATCTACTTCCCAAGAAGCTTTGTTATCAAATCCAGTCATTCATCACTCCACAACTGTAAGAGCTGTTGAAAATAAGCTTGCTAGAGGTATGTTATGAATTACATATTCATTTAAATCTGATGTAATTATCAATCAAAACATTGCCTTTGCCGTTGCTAAAGAAAAAACTGGCCAAGTGGGTATCGGACCACGCACCATGAAGGGTTCCGTAGTTAGGATGAATTTATTTTGAATATTTGTACACCATAAAGTTGTGGTAGAATGTTTAGAACTTAAACAAATATTAACACCATACGTACCATGTAAAACTACATTCATACAAATAAAATTCTATTCTATTCTATCCCAAGAACAAACTTAACATTGTAGTTGAAAAACATGTTCTCCCATTCGTTCCAAAGAAACTGACAAATCAGTCTAGCAGTAGCATAGCATATTGCGTGTTGCTCTAGCATATTTTTCAAGCCTATATTTTTGGAAGTCTGAAAATATTTATATAATGGTCTTTGTTTTTCAGCACGAAATTTGGCACGGCAATTTACATCTCGGAAAGCTACATTATTACATTCTAATGTAGTAAATCCCAAGAGAACAAAGACTGTTCAATATAGTAGTTCAGGTATGTTATCTTTTTTTTGAGCTCGTGAATTGTACTACTGTATGTGAGCAAATGAAATTTAAAAAAATATTTAATAATGGTTCCGATTCTCTTGTAAACTAAACTAAAAATCAATCAAGTGACACAACTTAACTATACCTATTATCACACTATTTTTAAACGCGATTAAAAATAGGTGTGGAACAAAATTAGTTGACATGAACTAAAATTCACACCAACACCTGGACTTCAACTGCAATAACCAACGGATGATTAAGACGGTTCCAACGATACATCATTTGTAAGTATTATTTTGCTTCGCCTTAGTCGGGTAAAAACAGTAGGTACTGTATCTTTTTTTCTTTTCTTTTGAATCTGGAACACGGTGTGTTCTATCTCAAAAATAATGAAAATTTGGCACCCCTTTTTTAAACCAATAAACCCCCGTACCATTACATATAAAAACGGCAAAAAAATCACGTTTGTTGTATGGGAGCCGCCTTAAATATTTATTTTATTCTATTGTTTAGTATTTTTTGCTATAGCGGCAACAGAAATACATCATCTGCGAAAATTTCAACTGTCTAACTATCACGGTTCATGAGATACAGCCTGGTGACAGACGGACGGACGGACAGCGGAGTCTTAGTAACAGGGTCTCGTTTTACCCTTTGGGTATGGAACCCTAAAAAAATTAAAAATTCATATAAAAAATCACGCTGAGACTGCCCTCCCTGTGCGCCTCCGGCTCTAAAAAACATTCTCGGGGTAGGGCAAACAAGTACAACGTGGAGTTGCGATTGTCAAGCTCGATTTTAGTTGTGTCAAAATTGTTTTTGAATTTAGATTTTTTTTGCAGAATAGCTTTAAGATTCTGATACTTAGCCAAAAGTAAGAAATTTTAGTGATAGTTTAGTTTGGTATACAAGAGAATCGGCACCATAATCTCTATATTAGTTTAGTTCAAAGCAGCCTCAGAATTTTGAAATAAATTAAGACTAAGTATCTATAAAAAAAACCCTCTATAAAACTAAGTAAGTACATAAAATGCTTAGAATGAACTGTAAATTTCTCCATACTACATTAATATTATTTTGTAAAATATATGACCAGAATAAACATTAGTTCATAAGACAAAAACAAAAAAGTTATAAAACCTAATTACAACTGCCAAATTGCTACATAAAGCGATGCTCCGGCTGACTCAGTAACGCGGTTACCTACAAATCTCGTGATAGGTCTCTCAAAAGTACGTAACGACAGTTTGTATTGTATTTAATTACAAACTTAATTTTATGTGTTTTCATTTCAGTAACCTTCCTACAACGGAAACATGAAGACAAAGAAGTTAATAAATTATCTTTAAAACTTCGTAATGCTCTGAAAGCCAAACAGACCTACCGGAATAGATATTTGCTGGCAAGCAAACTATCCAAGCAAAATGCTTTCAAAATTGTGACCTAGAAGCTTTCTTCAACAGCAAAAACGTTGTTCTTGATGCAAACAAAAGGAAGTGGGAAAAATGTTAGAGGAAGGCGTTTTACTCTGGATGAGAAGATTTTAGCACTATCTTTATATAAACCCTCACATAAAGCATATCGCTTCTTAAGCCAGCTTTGTGTTCTACCAAGTCGTAGAACACTACAAAATCTTTTACAAAAAGTAGATTTGCTGCCTGCCATTAATGAAAAGATATTTGAACACTTAGAGAAGAAAGTTTCCAACATGCCAGAAAAACACAAATATTGTTGTATATTATTTGACGAAATGTCAATAGCTACGAGCTTAAATTACGACAAGGTTCACGACATCATAACTGGTTTTGTCGACAATGGCAACAAAAGAGACCTCATATTCTCAGATCATGTGCTTGTTTTTATGATAAGAGGCATTGTGAAAAAATATAAGCAGCCGATAGCTTATAGTTTTTGCTCAGGCACAACTAAGACTGCAGATTTGAAATTTCAACTAAAACAAATTATTCAAAGAGTGCAAAGCACAGGCCTAAAAGTAGTAGCAACAATATGTGACCAGGGAGCCACAAACCTTGCCGCGGTTAATCAGCTGATGGAAGAAACAAAAGGAAACTATCTTCGAAAAAATCAAAATTATAAAGGTGGCTTTTTTGAAGTGGACAGTCACAAAATTGTGCCGATCTATGATCCACCTCACCTTATGAAGGGTGTACGGAATAATTTATTAAATAAGGATTTAAAATTTGTAATGGATGGCAAGATACGCACTGCAAAATGGTCTCACATACAAAATCTGTTTTTAAGAAGTCCTACATACAAGGGTGTAAAGTTGGCCCATAAGCTGACAGCTCAACATGTGTTCCCCTCAATGATCCTTAAGATGAGTGTGAAATTTTGCACACAAGTGTTTAGCAAGTCCGTTGGCGTGACCCTTGGATGTATGGCAGGTATGTGGCTTGTATGTAGGTATGGCGGCCTATCAAAATACTAATGGGATTAACATTTCAAATATTATGTTTAGAAGTTTTAAATAATGTTTTTTTTTATCTCAACTGATTTTCTCAACAGTCTCTGCTGTTACTTTCTTACAATAGAAAATTTTGCCTATTTTATTAAAAGAAATAGTTTTAGTCATGCATAAGTTTCTCTGCCAATAATTATTTGAATCAAACCTGTTTCTTTAGTAGACAGCAACAGTTGAGAAATTAAAAATTCTTTAGTAAAAACTGGCCAAGTGCGTGTCGCACCACGCACAATGAAAGGTTCCGTAGTTGAAAAGAATTTATCCCAAAAACAAACTTAAAAGATGTGACAAATTAACAATTTTCGGACTTTTTGTGAGACCCTGCTTTTTGCCAAATTTCATGATTCTAGGACGAGGGGAAATATGTATCCTAGGTTTTGATTTATTTGCGAGATTTGATTGAGCTACACGATTGTTGACAAATGCTTGCACTGACTGGACAGGTCCACTCAAATTTGTATGGTTATTTCCTCAAAAGACCCCTGAAGAAGAAGAAGATTTCAGACATGGATCTACATGGTCCTCACATGATATGACCAAGATTATGTCTGGGCTTTAAAAGAGACTTTGACCCCTGAGTTTATTTCGCTATTTCTTCTCAGGGTAGTCAGATTGGAAATGTCGACATCTAACTTATTTTTTTTTTATATATATGACGTGTAAAAGTAATTCCGATATCATATTTACATAATAAATAGTTTCATTACCTACGCATAGTAGTCAAATGTAAATTCAAATCATGTATGTTTTTTTTATTACTGTACAAAGTATTCAGACAAATATTACCTAACATGCAGCATTTAGTTGTGTTGTGTATTTCCCAGCTTAGAAAATGCAGTGTGAAATGACTGAGGTATCTAAGATTGCACTTTCACTTACAGAAAACGGAACCTTACCAGGCGAATCCACGGACACTGCAGATATATTATTTTTATTCGACGATCTTTTCGACTCCGTCAACGGAAGCCAGTATGGAGAAGAAGCAAAGATATACAAATCGGCGGTCACACCGAAATCAAAACATATCGAATTTTGGAATACAACATTACCTATTTTAAGATCGATGCGATACATCTGTAATGACGGTAAAGAAACCATTGTGCCTTCTCTGAACAGCTGGGTGAAAACGATAGAAGGTTTTAAAGTAATCATAAAGGAACTTCAGACAAAGGGGATAAATGCACTCCTACTTCGTAATTTTAATCAGGACCCTTTAGGATTTTTTTTCGGAGAAATAAGGTCACATGGCCACCAAAATATAATGCCAAACTCTGCAGCATTCCAAACTGCCTTTAAAACTTTGCTAATAAATAATATTACATCCCCAAAATCAATTCAGGGAAGTTGTGAGAAAGACGACAGTGTGTGCTTGTCGTCATTAAAATTACTTTTAAATTTAAGAAACGAAAAGAAGGATGCTGCAGAGGATACAATAATAGAAATTATTGATGATCACATTAACATTGATTTATTAAATACGCAAGTAATTATAGAAAGTCGTTCTCGAGCACATGTAGAGAAATGCGCGGCCATAGCTTATTGTAGTGGGTGGATAGCAACTAAAGCCAAAAAGTTTGTTTTTAAAAAATGTAAAACATGTAATAAAAATCTAATAAGTAATGAAAATGAGGATTTCCACAAGTTTATTACAAAAAAAGAATATTCCGGCAAAAGATGGTTATGCTATCCTACCCGGGCATTGTTCGACTTCTTTGCTCATGTCGAACACATTTCAATGGAGGTGTTAAATAAATATGGACATAAAGAAAAAATTACGCAATATATAAAATTAATCATAACAGTCCACATTAATTTCAATTTCTTAGAATGTCAAAAACATAAAGAAGTTCTTCTGAATTATTTGCTTCAAAAAAGCGTTGTGTTCTTCACAATGAATTGGTGCAAAGAAGTTGGCAATGTCCTTACTGGCAAGAGTTTTTATAATTTTGTAAATGTAACTAATGAAACTGACCGCATCTTCATACAGGCTCGAGAACATTTCAATAAAACGAAATGCAAGAAACGAACGAGGCAAACTGGTGTAGAAATTAATGTTTAATTAATAAATTAGTACGTCCTAATTACTACGTTGTATTAATTAGTACGTCGTCAATATATTTCGTGTTTTATTTTATTTATTTCTCTCATTTCCAGATACATTCTACGAATTTTGTATAAATATGTATGCTTTTCAATTATGTTTACTTACTGTATATTACATGTTTTTTTAATGTCATATACTTTCAAATACATATTTGAAATTATACAAAGAAATAATGCAAAGTCGGGGGATGCGCTAAGGTAGCCCACGAAATTATTTTTTTTTAGGTTTTTTTGCAATTTGCAGGTCAGTGTAAGGTTGTATTTTGATCAAAATATGATTCGCGACAGTAAGAAATATGTATTTACATAATTATAACCATAAAAATCATCAATACATCTTAGATAGTTAGATTTGCCATTGTGTTGATGATTCATATGGTTATAATTATCTAAATACATATTTCTTATTGTCACGTACCATATTTTGATCAAGATACAACCTGACACTGACTGCAAATTGCAAAAAAACGCAAGAAAATTTGAATTTCGCGGGCTACCACAGCGCATCCACCTATGTATATAAGCATAAATATAAATATGCAGTACCAGTCTATAGCTACTTATATCTATAGATATTTTAGTTCCTTAGCTTGACGTGGCGCTGATCGTATTTCTGTTCTGTCAGACGTTGAGTTGCCAGTCTATCTCATTTCTATATAGTAGTCTATGGTGTTGCGCTGTGCGCCGTCGTGAGAGGGTCTGTTTCGCTCGCGCGCGCGTTCAATAGGTATTTTATTTGGGATTTATTTTAATAATAATCATACTAGAACTTGTCTCCGCATAACACAATTGCGTCAGAGATTGTTAGAACATAGGAAGCTATGGAGGCGATTTGATTGTTATAAATAAATATTTTTGAATAACTTTATATTATTAAAAAAATATTTATCAGTTGTGTGACATGGTTTTTGTTTATATTTTTAACCGACTTCAAAAAGGAGGCGGTTCTCAATTCGTCGGAACCTTTTTCTTTTTTTTTTTTTTTTGTATGTTCCCCGATTACTCGAAAATGGCTGGACCGATTTGGATTTTTCTTTTTTTGTTCGAAAGGGTATACTTTCCAAGTGGTCCCATGATCATCAAGTCAGGATCTGATGATGGGACCCCATGGAAATCGAGGGAAACCCTCAAATTTTATGGGCATTCATATCGATTTCGGTATTTTTTATAGTAACTTGCTCTCGGAAAGTACCATTTGGTGAACTGGAACTGATGATGAAGATCACAGATGGCCATCGGAAATACTTAATTATATCTAAGTATATCACAGGTTGCGATTCGATTACTTTAATATGATTTATGCTCGTCAAAATGCATAATGGTGATGGTGACTTCACCATGAGCTCCAGTTCTCTTGGTTCTTACTAGGAGAACTCCTCAACATTTAACGCCCTGCATCGGGAAAAGCAATATTTTGTAAAACGTGATGAGCAGTTGACATTGGGTTATTGTAACTTAGATAAATTAGAAACCGACCCACTAAAAAGTGCAAAATAAAAACTTTTTTACAAAAAACAAAACCGACTTCCAAAAAACACACTACAAAGTGAAAAATAACTTTAATTTCGGAAGTCGGGGGCAAAACCTAAAATACAGATGCAAAGACACCGACTTCCGAAATTAAAGTTATTTTTCACTTTGTAGTCTGTTTTTTGGAGGTCGGTTTTGTTTTTTGTAAAAAAGTTTTATTACATTTAAATATGAATATATTTTATTAAGTTGTTGAAGATGTTTTATCAGAATAATTACTAATAAGTAAATACTTTCTTTGGAACAAAAAAGAAGACAAACTTGAATTCGAATGTCATCCTGAACAGGGAAAGTTATTGGAGACCCCTTCTTAATTACATCATTTAGTTTCTGTTCCAGCGAATTACAAAGATAAGTAAGTAAGGTAAACGCACAGGTAATGGACAAGAAACCAGTAATGGACAAAAAAAAAACAAATCTTTTAAAATAAAGACATGAATTAGTTTTTATAGTAGGTCGGGGAAAAAGTTCCTTCGTATTTTATTTACAAATTCAAGACATTTTTTTTCATAGTTTATTATTTAGTTATGTGTCATTTGCCAAATGGGTCAAAACTGTTTTGTGGTCAATTCCCAGTTCTTCAGCTACGTCGTAACTACTGATATGCCGATTTTGCTCCACTTTTTCAAAAATGGCATCCATTTTATCCGTAATAGGGCGACCAGAGCGACATGCATTTTTGACATCAAAATTTCCGGATTGAAAACGCTTAAACCAAATTTGTGCTACTCTCACAGACACTGCACTAGGTCCATAAACATCGCAATTTTTTTTCGCGGCTTGCGTTGCATTTTTACCTTTTTTGTAGTAAAATTTTAAAATGTATCGAATTTCTTCATTAGATTCACTCATCTTGACAGTACGAAAAACAAATGAAAATCACACATTTTCCTAATTTGAATTTGGAATTGTTGTATTTATTTAAAATTCGCGCCTTCTATAATCTATGTTGTCACTATAATAGTTTACTAAACTAACTTACATGTCACATCACTACTGCTCTGTGGACATCCCTAGCTGCGAGTATTGTTCTTATAACAAAATTAAAGTTTTCTGCTTTTAATAAAAATATCAAGTTATTTTCATTAAACCTCAACAGGTTATGGGCCCAGAAAGCTCGATTAATAAAATCAGTGCAAAAACTCAGCAAAATCAGTGTGTAAAATACCGGTGTAAAAGACATAACCTAAATCGCAACGTGCTCAATTTTCACGAACTTTAATCTGTATTCACATTAGAATCTACACAACTAAAATGTCTTCAAATAACTCATTGGCATTAATTGAAAAGTTAACAGGCCGTGATAACTACAATACGTGGCGTTTTGCTGTCAAAACGTATCTACAGCATGAAGAGTTGTGGGACTGCGTCGAATGCACAGAACCAAGTAAAGTTGATCAAAAACGTGACACTAAAGCCAGAACGAAGATAATACTTCTAGTCGATCCGATAAATTATGTTCATTTACAAGAAGCAAACACTGCAAAACAAGTTTGGGAAAACTTATCCCGAGCTTTCGACGACTCCGGGCTAACCCGCCGAGTAGGTCTGCTGCGTGACTTATTTATTTATTTATTTATTTATTTATTTATTATTATATAAGGTAACTTCACAGCTGACAGTAAGCAAACACAAATTATTATACCAAACATTACGCCAATTACGAAGTACTCAGATAATTATAGTAAAAAATACAGAGAGAGACATAATTACTAATATATATGTATTATGTATGTATGTGCGTGTATCTGTGCGGTGTTTGTGCTGTAAATGTGTGTAATGATGTGTGTGTATGTATGCATGACTAAACTGACACTACTTGGTAAGCTGAGTAATCGGAGTTTGATGGAGGATTTGGATAATCTCCTTTTTAAGTGCGTTTCGTGTGGTACTAAAGGGGTCCAGAGATGGGAATTTATCATTATATAATGCAGGAAGACGCGAGAAAGGTGACATCTTTAGATAATTAGTGGAGGCCGTTGGTACTGATAGCAAAGTGGTATGTCTGGTACGCCTGAGTGGAACATTAAATTGAATTTTGCTGAGCAGCTGTGGGCAGTCAAATTTATTATTTAGTATATCGTACAGTAACATCATATCATTTAATTGCCGCCGCTCTTCCAGAGTATTAAATTTGTGGTATCGACAGGACTCTTGGTAATGTGGTATATCGACTTTAGTTTTGTAATTTAGGTGCCTAATAAATTTGCGTTGTATTGCCTCAATTTTATCAATATATTTCTTATAAAAAGGTCGCCATATAGTACTAGCAGATTCCAGTATGCTCCTTACGTAACAGTAATATAAAGTTTTTAAGCATAGAGGGCTACTGAACGGTTGGCTGTTACGAATTACGAATCCGAGGGACTTGTAGGCTTTACTGGTGATTCGATCTATGTGTGCCTCGAACGTGAATTTTTCATCCAGTATCACACCCAAATCCCTGACCTGTGATGCTCGTGGTATAATATCATTAGATATACGGTAATTGTAACTAATATTGTTGCGTTTTTTTGAAAAAGTAATAACTTGGCATTTCATTGTATTTATATTTATATTGTTTAAATTATAATAATCACTAAGTCTATCTAAGTCAGTTTGGATCAATTGACAGTCGCTGGGGTTGTTTATTTTCATAAATATTTTTTTGTCGTCGGCATACAGAAGATGTTCAGAGTGAAGGAAACACTGTGTTATGTCAAATAAATAAATATTATAAAGTAGGGGGGATACCAATGAGCCTTGGGGTACCCCAGAAGTAACGTTTACGTAATTAGATCGGTAACTACCGATAACAACAGCCTGCCGTCGGTTTCTCAGGTAAGAGTCTATCCACCTCAACAAGTTCCCCTTAATACCTACGGCTTTTAGTTTTTCAATCAAAATGGCAAAATCTACCCGGTCAAACGCTTTTTCGAAGTCTGTGTAAATTACGTCCACTTGGGCACCATCATTCATACCATTAACAATATAGCTGGTAAACTCGAGAAGGTTGGTATTGCGAGAAGGTTGATATTTTTCTACGGATATAATATCGAAATATCGCGTCGCGACCGCGATATCGCCTCTGTCTGTAAGAGCCTTTATGCTGTTTTTGTTAAGGAAATTGTTAGTGAGGTAAGATGAAAGTTTACTTGTCACTTTTTATTGCTTTATTTTAACCAGAATGTGCTTTGTTTGTTGGGTTAGCCATGAAATTAAGAGGACAAAGCGCAGCGTTGTAATTTCAGAGAGGTTGAATTTCTTGATATTTTGCCGATATTTATAACTGGTGCTCTTAAATTGAACATTTTTCTTATAATGGACAAATGTCGAAACTTATTTTTATTATTATGTACTTAGATTTTCAACTTATTTCATTAACGTTTTTATTCTTTATTATATGCTAGTTGAAAATGATAAAAATGTTGATCTGTACCAGTAATGGACGTATGTGTCCATTACTGGGTATTTAATAGAAATCCAGTTATGGACATTGCCTTAACACGAAAGTGATTTTGTTCTTTTTATTTTAGAAATAGCGCCTAAAAAAAATTACACGACCCAACAAATGGGCATGGCTATCGAAGCCGTGCAAAAAGGCTTAAAAATATCAGAAGCAGCAAAAAAATTTAATGTACCAAGAATAACCTTACATAATAAAATTACCGGCAAAAGTCCCATTGAATGCTCAATGCGACCCAGCACCGTTTTGAGTAAACTAGAGGAAGATATTTTAGAGGTGTGGATTAAAGACATGGCAGATAAACATATCCCTATAACAAAAGAAGAGTTACTAGATAGTGTCCAACGTATAATAGTCGACAAAACCAAGAAACCCCTTTCACTGGCAACAGACCTGGTAAGAAATGGTATTCTTCATTTATGAAACGACATCCTGGAATTGCAGAACGTACAGCTCAAAATGTATGCACAGCGAGAGATGAATGTTACTCAAGAGGACATCGTGAAGTGGTTTTCGGAAGTTGAAAGCGATTTGAAAGATAGAGGTCTAATTGACATAGCGAAACATCCTGAAAGAATGTTTAATACTTACTCATACATGAACAAATGTCTCTCTAGTATTGCTTCACTGTAAGTACCTACCTCAGGTGTCATGGCCTGCAGGTGTCATGGCTTTGGTGTGGGATCTTTTAGAGCGTGGGCTGCTTGGTAGTGCGCTCGTCTGTCCGTGTGGCTGTGCTGGGGTTTGTGTTTCGCCATTTCAATTCATCCTTTTATGCATAGGAACGCCACATTTGTTTCTGTAATTTTTAGTTTAATCTAATTATTCAACTGGCACACTACGGTTTGTCAGGTATCGTCCCTTGTTTGTATCATATCCTAATTTATATTTATCCAATCTAAGGTCAGTGGGTCGTCTTAAGGGCGGAGTTAATTTAATTTATTTATCCATATATATAAAACTGAATTAGTAATATAATTCAATAGTCTCGATGCATGAATCCATATTTTATTTTAACCAAGTAATTCGCACTTACCATTTCTTATTGATCTCATTTGTGTGTCCGAGTCTTTGTCATCATTCACATCTAACACAAATTCACTTTACGTAGGAAATGCCTACTTAATCACCCAATACATCCTTTGTTACACAATTTTCATCAAAATCAAAACATTAATTGCATAATGCTACGCCATGTTTAAAATATTATGTAAAAAGTCTAATATTTCCGCTGACCGCTGCGCGCACAGATAACGCATTCTGCGGAGTGGGAGTCGGTGCTGTCGCGGAACGGAATGCGGGAATATTGTCATTTTCCGTACCTATATTTTATCTATATTTTTAGAATTAACTTTATATTTTTTATTTATTTTTTAATAGCATATTATTTGTTACATGCTGCACCGGTCGACGTCATCGCGTCAACGCCGGCTATCGCTGAAAACCAGCGTTGGGGCTCCGATTCGCACGGGGTCGCGGCATTATGCTGAGCGGTAGCCGTTTTGCGTAGATGTGACATATATCATATTTTCCCCAAACTTGTTTTATAAATTGTTTTTTATTTTGTTGTTCTTTGCGTCATGTTTACCGCAAATAAACGTATTTTCTTTCTTTTCTAATACAGATGAGATTGCGTTTTTTTTAAACCCAAAACCAGGACGTGGCCTCGCTAAAAAAGGAGATAAAAATGTGTATGCATCTTCAGGCGACGATAAAGAAAATTTGACAGTTCTAGTTACTGGAAATGCTGCAGGCGAACTGGCACCTACTCTGGTAGTTTATAACTATGCAAGAATACCGTCGTCAATTTCAGAAAATTTCCCCAATGACTGGGCCATTGGTCGCTCAGAAAGTGGATGGATGTGCGCAGGGACTTTATATGAATATATGACGAACGTGTTCAATACTTGGCTTACTAACAAAAATATTGAAAAGCCAATTTTGTTTTTTTTTTTTGGATGGACACAGGTCTCATTTGACTTTGCACCTCTCTAATTATTGTTCCGATAATGGCATCGAAGTAATTGCACTCAACCCAAATTCGACACACATACTGCAACCTGCAACCGATGGATTTGACCATCTTCAGGCCTTTGAAGTCGTCATGGCGAGAAGCAGTCAAGACTTGGAAACAGCAAAATTTAGGACAAGTCCTCAAAAAACAAAATTTCGCTCCAGTCTTGAAGGTGGCTATAGAAAAAATTTCTGCTGAGACAGCGAAAAATGGGATTCGCGCAGGGGGCTGTACCCATTCGGCCCGGAATACATAGATATGAGTAAAATTAAGTCTCAAAACCGGCAAAATGTTGACTCTTCAAACGAAAGAAAATTTTTGAAAAAATTAGATAACAAAATTGAAATATCTTTGTCCAAACTTTCACACTATTTGTGAAATTTCACAAATACTAAAAATTTCTTCTTAAACTGTCCATAACTGGGGTATTTACCTTACTTCTAATTTTATTGAATAATTAACGATTTATGTATTTATAATAATTATTAATAATAATATACTATAATATTGCTCATGCTCGCTGCTTTTGTTTCGTTTAAATTCGTCAATCGTGTCTCATTGAAGTTTATATTATTAATGTGTTATATTTTTTTATGTCAAATTATGATGATAATGATAATGATGGTGACAATTATTTTTTTATTTTTTAAGGTCTGATCGTAGCAATGACAATGAAAGTTTGAAATGATAAATGATTTATTTTATGTAAGTAGGTTTGTACAAAGACTTTTACACGTCAATCATATTTTTTAAAACTAGATGAGGTCGACGTTTCCTATCTGACTACTCTGAGAAGAAACGCCGAAACAAACTCAGAGGTCACAGTCTCTTTTAAAGTCCAGACATAATCTTGGTCAGATCATGTGAAGACCATGTAAATTGCTGTCTGAAATGGTCTTTGGAGGAAAGAACCACACAGATTGAGTGGACCTGTCCAGTCAATGCACGCATTTGTCAGTAATCGTGCAGCTCAACTCAAAACTTAAGGAGCTTAACGATTCGACGAACAATACCAAAGAAAAGACATTTGGGTAGGCCGCATAAATTACTCAAACTGCCAGACTATGACTAAAACTGAGAAAAGGATAAAATAAAATAAATAAAAAACAATGATCCACGTAGTCTTCACATTCACAATAAATAAAAATAATACAAGTAAAAAGGTATTTAAATCAACACTAATTGTGTAAATTTATTGGAGCAGCTCAATCCCAAGTCTTTTTGTCCTCAATATAGTCTTTGACAGTATAAAAGGCTTTCTGACAAAGTTTCCGCTTTATACATTTTTTGAATTTATTAAGGCTTAGTTCTTGAATGTGGCTAGGTAGTTTATTATAAAAACGTATACATTGGCATCTAAACGAACCACCTATTTTCTTAAGCCTGGTTGTAGGCACAACAAATTTGTGTTTGTTCCTGGTATTTACATTATGGACGTCACTGTATTTTTTAAACAGATAGATATTTTTATGAGCATACAAAAGATTTTCATAAATATACTGAGAAGGCACAGTCATTACATTAATTTCTTTTCACACCACCTGCTCGAAAATGTCAAATTATATGTCAAGCAATCTTAACCTAAAGTGAGTCATTAGTGGCCGGGGGCACAGCCGGTCAATAATGTTGTACTGGATTTCATTATGACCCGCTGGTCAATAATGTGATTTGAATTTGGAATCTCACATGCTCAGCTAAATTGGCAGTATAGTACTAACAGGGTCGTTTTCAAAATTAATGTACATTTTACTGCAAATTTGTGTCCATCAAACTTATTGATAACTCAAGTAAAATACAGCTCCAAATTTAACCACCATTCAAATTAATTGATAACAATAGAGTAAATAAAAAAATAGTTATGTGCGGTAATTCAATTTACTGTGTTAAAAAACTAAATTTGATTTGATTTTTTCCCCATACAAAAGTGCTGAGTCCACAGTCGCACTCATTTCAAAGAATAGCGTTCTTAATGAATAGTTCACGCATTTCGGAACCCGATTAAACAATATTTTGTCCAGTCGAAGAGTAAGACTTAAGCAATATGTCATTATAATTAACTTTTTATTTATTTACTCATAAACATGTGTCTCATATTTCATTACTTTGTGTTACTCTTTCTTGTTACGTTAACATTCCATCCTAATAGAAGTAAATTCATAATTTAGTATGGCAACTCCATGCGTCAAGATAGTTACACCGTGAGGGCTAGTTGGCTCAGGGCGCCATTTTGTGTCCTGTGACTGATGGATTCACTTCGTGCGCGTCGTAAAAAGGACAATTAAAAACCAGTTTAAAAGTGTTAAATAGCGTTAATTCGGTAAGCACTTTACTTTACATTGCATCCCGTTAATGTAGATAATAATAAATCATAGTTAAATGCATGTTTCATGAGTCAATGGGGTCGGCAAGTGAAAGCCGATCTCAGATGGCGCCACCTCTATACGAACCCTGTGTAGCCCGCGAAATTCAATTTTTTTTTGGGTTTTTTGCAATTTGCAGGTCCGTGTCGGGTTGTATCTTGATCAAAGTATGATACTCGGAAATAAAACATATGTATTTACATAATTTTAACCATAAAAATTATCAATACATCTCTCCAAGTTAGATTTCGAGCAGTCGTCAAACGAACGAAATCTAACGAATCTGCACGAAATCTAACTTAGAGAGATGTATTGATGATTTTTATGGTTAAAATTATATAAATACATATGTTTTATTTCCGTGTATCATACTTTGATCAAGATACAACCAGACACGGACCTGAAAATTGCAAAAAACCCAAAAAAAAAATGAATTTCGCGGGCTACCACTGCGCATCATCCTTAAGTGACATAAACATAATTATGCGCTTCGGATTTCTTCTTTGCCTTGATTTCTTGATATTTTTCTGATAAAGAACAATATGTATTCCACTTGGAAAATAATTATGTGAGTTAAAAGAAGAAAAAGAAGCGCGTCTTTATGTGGAAAGAGAGCAGACCTAATTGAATGGAATTTGTTGTTCATAGATTTATTTATATTTTTACAATTTTATGGTCTACATGTTTGTTTCATGGTATATTGAACGTTTACTTATGATACACTCTAGTGTATGATAACACTGATAACATTGTATCATTTACTTAATTTTCATTAACTTAATCTTGTTACCAATCTTTTCATAGTCACTTTCCTTGAAATGTTTATGACACACTCTCGCCCCGCTTTTATGCTCAAACTTTACTCGCCTTATCGCTTTGAGCCACAATTTTTTAAGTTTCTCATCTCGAGGAAACTGGTGGCCTCTAGTTTCTTCACAATTTGGTACACAATATCTTGGCATTTCCTCAATAATTGTGTCTAATTATGAATTCACTACAAATTCCGTACAAAAACTGCTTTGTTATTGGTCTGAGCGCTACTAGCGACACTTTGACAGTTGCCGGCCCCATTGAGGGTAACTTTACAACAGTATTGTTATTTTTAGGTTAAAGACACGTGCGTTTTATTCATTTGTGTGACCATTGTGTTACTGTTTTAGTGTTACGTAACAGAATGGAATGGGTTAGGGCTTGTTTACATAATTATGCATAAGAATATAGAATAATAGAATCTTCGTGGTTATAGTTTGGTTTAAATTGGTTAATAATTGGTTTTAATAATATACCCAGTAAATATAAAACAATATATTGATTAGGGCCAGATTGACTTGGGGCAAAAATATTAGTTTTTTTCATCAAGTTTTTAATATTTCAGGAAAAACGATAAAAAATAATACCTACATAATATCCTTTATGAAATTGACACGCGGGAGCTTTATTTAAATTATATTCTCTAATTAATAAAAAGCACATTCCCACTTTTGAAATCGCATGACATACTGCGCGACGTTATAAGTACGCAAAAAAAAGTGAATTAATTATATTTTCGGTTGTAGGAAAGATGCCGCTAACGCCTGCTGAAAAGCAAAGACGTTACCGAGAACGCTTAAAATTAAATGATCCGCAAAAATGGAGAGAAATGCAAGAAAAAAATTTTGTGAGAACTAAAAATAATTACATACGGATTCATCAACTTTCTGAATCTGAAAAAAAAGTTAGGCGAAAGAAATGGCGAAGGTCTAAGCAACAAAAAAATGAAGAATAAACAGAGAAAACTAAAATTTGTCGAAAAGCATATAAAAAAAGACATAATAAAATAACACAAGAAAACAAAAAACTGAGAGAAAAATTAACTTCATTAATTAAAAAAAATAAAGCATTGAAGAAAACAATATACAGGTATAAAATTCGACAAGCAGCGCATTCACAAGATAGTGATCACGATAAAGAGAATAATATTTCAAATGTAAGAGACTTAACGCCAAACTCTAAAACTGAATCCTTTGTCAATTCCTTAAATATTTCGCCTTTAGAAAAAGAAAAGGTGAAAAAAGAACTCTTTCATAAAAATATATTGTGCGAATCGATTAAATATCAATATGAATTGGCGTCAAGTAATGAGCAAAAGCACATACCTATTAAAAAAAATTGTTGATAATTGTTTGGTTAAAAAGTATAGGACGAAAACTAAGCTATAATTGGACTAAAGGGTAGAATTCGAGTTCCGAAGAAAACGATCCCAGGGAAACATGTAGAACTCGCACAAAAGATTCATGACTTTTTCTTACGAGATGACGTTAGCCGCGCTACAGCTGGCAAGAAGGAAACGAAGACAATGAAAAAAAATAAGATGCAAAGACGATACCTCTTAGAATCTATGACAAAATTACGGTACGGTAAACCGGGGTTACTTTGACATTACGGGGTTACTTTGATAACAACTTTTGACTTAGAAAAACTAATGTTATTCGGTGATTATGGTTTTGTTGGTGTACCGGTTACTGGGTATTTTTAAGGTAAGAAAAACTTTTGATGCCTCCAAAAATCTATACCTACCTAGAGATTTTTTCATAAGGCGAAAGCTGTTATCAAAGTAAACCCGTAGTATCAAAGTAACCCCGGTTTACGGTATAAATTTATCCAAGAAACAAACATCCCAGTGTCCTATATCACTTTTACTAGATGCAAGCCATTCTCTGTATTAAGTCCCAATCTCTCTAATCGTGAAACATGCGCCTGTAAAAAACATGGCAATATAGAGTTCAAATATGATGCACTTAAAACTCTTTCAATATTGAAATCTAAAGATTTGGACGAGTTCATGAAAAGTATCGTTTGTGACACACAAAAAAAGGAATGTATGTACTCAGAATGCAACAAATGTGATAGTAAACCGACCACTGTTTATAATTTATCAGAATGCAATTTAGATGATAAAGTATCTTGGCTGGAATGGACAGTTCAACAAATTGAATATCAAAAGGAGAACCAAAACAAAACTGCAAAAGGAATGGTAAAAATATAAAATCAGGTACGATAAGACATTTAATCATGGAGTTTTAAAAAGCACTAGTAGAATACAAAGTTCACTGTTACAATATATGCCACCAATATAAATGTTACAAACACTTAAAAGAAAATTTAAGCGAGAATGAAATCTTAATTCATTGCGATTTCTCTGAAAATTATGCTTGTAAGTTGCACAAAGAAATTCAAACTTTACATTTTGGTGCATCCCAAATTCAAATTAGTCTCCATACCGGTGTTGTGTACGGGTCTAATTCTTTCGAGTCCTTTTGCACATTTTCTGACTCAAAAAAGCACACTCCAGAGGCAATTTGGGCTTATCTTTTGCCCATACTACAAACATAAGAAAAAAGAAACCTGAAGTGAACATAGATCATTTTTATTCTGATGGACCCACGACCCAATATAGGCAAAAAAAGAACTTTTTCTTATTTCTTAGTGTTCTGGAGTCCTTAGGATTTTCTTTTGCTACCTGGAACTTTTTTGAAGCCTCTCATGGCAAAGGTGCTGCCGATGGTATAGGAGGTGCCATCAAAAGAACTTTGGACAAGAAAGTAGCATATTATATGGACATAAAAGACTCGCAAACAGCCCTTGATGCTTTGAAAGATGAAACTACAGTAAAGCTGTACCTAATAAAAGAGGAAGATATTAATGACATGGAAAGACGTATAAGCTCATATGACTTAGTTGCTGTCCCGGAAACAATGCTAATTCACCAAATAACAAGTTCCTTTGGTATATTTGAATTGTTTGTAAAGCAACAACCGTATGTAATAGGTTATAGAAAATTGAGCTGCTTTTGCCATAGTGAAGGGTCTTCTACAATAAAGGGGTTTTGTCATTGCTTTTCTTTAAAAGAACATACTGAAGAAAAAGACGCAACCATGCGTAACGAAAAAAAAAATTAGTTTTTTACTCTGATTCCGAGAACAGTGATACTGATAATGATGATGAAATGATTGTCAAAACTGATTATAATTCCGGAGATTTTCAATCGGGTTGTTTTTATTCTGATACAAACAAACCAAGCAAGTCCAAAGTCCCATGTGTAACTACTAGAAGAAAATTATTTCTTAGCTCTGATACCGAGAACAGTGATAGAAATAATCGTCAAAACTGATCATAACACAAACGATCTTCAATCCGGACGGTTTAATTCTGACACTAACAAACCAAGCACGTCCAAAGTAACTATTCTTTCAAATGTAAAAGTGAACTATAAATTATCAGATTTAGCAAAAATGACAAAATCAGCAAAATCATACAATGTTTCGTCACTGATCATAACACAAACGATCTTCAATCCGGACGGTTTAATTCTGACACTAACAAACCAAGCACGTCCAAAGTAACTATTCTTTCAAATGTAAAAGTGAACTATAAATTATCAGATTTAGCAAAAATGACAAAATCAGCAAAATCATACAATGTTTCGTCACTTGATATAAGAAAAGATTTTAGTGAAATGTTCTCTGATAGTGATGATGAAGCGATTTTTTAATACCTATATGAAGGGGATCTGTAGTGGTAGCCCGTAAAATTCAATTATTTTTGTATTTTTTACAATTAACAGGTCAAAATCACAGAGAGTGGGTGGGTAGTGTCAGATCTTAACTTGATCAAAATATGATTCGCCAGAATAACGAGTATGTTCCTATTTACTTTATTGATTATTCTTAAGGAAACTTAAATTTGATGGATATTAAATAGATTTCGGATATCAGACCAATATGTGTCAGATCTAAATCGGTGATTGATTAAAGTTATGTTTATAGTTATGGAAATACATACTTGTTATAGTCGTTTAACATATTTTAATCAAATTACGACCTAACACTGACCTGCAAATTGCAAAAAACCCAAAAAAAAAAACTAATTTCGCGGCTACCACTATTCAATCACCTTAACATTGAATATTAATTTACTTTCTATTTCCTTTCTTTCTATTTTCTTTGTAAAGAAAGTTGAAATTAAGATAATCTGTATCTTAAACTACCACAATTTTACTTGCAAGTTGTGTCAGTTTAAAATACAGATTATCTGCATGATATCTATCGAATTGAATCCAAAACAAATAGACAATTTCACTTCTTAGGACTGAAATTTAAGCCAAATATTAAATTAAAAAATCGTAGCAGTCAACAGTCATAGACATATAATAACACAGGCAAATACTAGTATTTGGCTTCTGCCTATGACTGTCAATCGTGTTAATGATTTTTACTTTAAGCCTAAGCTTCTCTAACTATTAAGATGTTAAATACTATAAAAATGTTAAGCGTACAATGGAAATCGTTATTGATCTATCTATATCTATAAAAGGAAAGCGTTACTGACTGACTGACTGATCTATCAACACACAGCTGAAACCACTGAACAGATTGGGCTGAAATTTGGAACACAGGAACAAAGGGTTTTTGGAAATTCGACCTTTAAGGGGGTAAAAAGGGGGGATAATGTTTGTATGAAAAATCTTATTCCTTGAGTTAATATACTTGAAACTTGGCTCGAATCTAAGTAAATTATGATTTTTGTGATTTTTTGTTTTTCTAAACTACCCCCTAAAGGGGAATTGGGGGGTCTCAAAGTTTGTATGGAAAAATTGTAACGCGCAATCCGATTAACTCAAAACTCAGTATTTATACTTAAAACCAAAAATAAAGAATAGTGTGCATCAGGGTTTTTCGAAAATCTACCTCTAACGGGTTGAAAAGGGGTAGTCAATTTCACAGGGGAGGATCTTACTGCGTGGTTTGATTAACTCGAAAATTGGTGTAAATAATCTTTGAGTCAAGCTATCGAAATATCTCAAACCATTGTTCTTAAATTCCACCCCTGTGGGGGTGAATTTACATGAAAAATGTTATTCATTTGGTTTTAATTGACTTGAAACTTGGCACAAATATTTGCCTAAGTTTGTCATTATTAGTTTTTTAAAACTACCCCGGAGGGAGGGTTAGAGGGGGAGGGGAAGGGAAGGGGTGGTGAATAGGGTGAGGAGGAGGATGATGGACGCAGGGAGAAAGGGGCAGGACTTGGTGATGAGAGGAGGAAGACGTGGTGAAGGCTGAGGGGTAGGGGAGGGGTTGGTGAGCCGGAGGTGGAGGAAAGGGAGGGGACGGGGTGGTGAGAGAGAGAGAGGGAAGGGGAAGAGGTGAAGGGGGTGTGAGAGTGAGTGAGAGGGGGAGGGAGAGGTAGCGGAAGGGGATGTGGTGAAGGATCGAGCTAAACTCTGGAACTACCCTACCAGTCGGACTTTAAAAAATCTTTTTGCATTAATGATAGCCCAAATCTTATAGAAAGGCATATTTAACATCACTCTAGGACCCTTAGGTGCCGAGCAAAAAGAAAAAAATTCTGAAAGAACGCTAAGTGAAAACGAAGTAATAGCGCGGGTAGTCAATGCGATGCGATGGGGTGGGTCGAGCAAAAAATAAATTTCACGCGGACGAAGTCGCGGGCACAAGCTAGTAAAATATATTTTATTAAAATATATCGTATAAAAATACTGATGTATGACTGCTAAATTATTTATAAATGTGATTTATTAAATTAAGTTAGAAAACATTGTATTAAGTGATTTTGACTACAACATTCTAGTTATGTCGAATTGTTTTTCTCAAGGCAAATGTACCAGGATAACGTTAAGAAAATTCAAACTATCTTAAGTATTTTTTGCAATTTCCAGGGCAGTATTGGGTTCTAAGTTGATCAAAATATATTTCGTGGCGGTAGTAAATACGTACAAATAAAATTTTAATCATGAAAATCATTTATAGGTTCTACAGTTGATGAATGGTATGAATATTTAATTATATAGGGTGACTGGTAATTAGAGACCGATACTCAAACACGTAATTGTACTCATGATTACAAACAACTTTCCCAAAGAAACTTTTTTTATATTCTCATTAGTTTTGTCACAATAACAAAACAGCTGTTTGAATCCGGTATATACACTGATTACGTACACCGCTGGGTTTGCAAGCCGCGGGTGTTCTATCACAATTGTAGGTACGGCGGCGTCACGCGGCTAAAAACAGTTGACCAGTCGCCGGTCGCAGGCGCGCGTGTAGTACAAACAGCTGTTTTGTTATTGTGATAAAACTAGTGAGTATATAAAAAAGTTTCTTTGGGAAAGTTGTTTGTAATCATGAGTACAATCACGTGTTTAAGTATCGGTCAGTAATTACCAGTCACCCTATATATAGGGTGACTGGTAATTAGTGTGCGATACTTAAACACGTGATTGTGCTCATGTTAACCAACAACTTTTACTACGGGAACAAACCTGAAATCGCGAAAAAAAATCAGCTGTTCAGTAAATTTATGTTTTGTTTTTAATGTACTGAACAGCTGATATTTTTTTCGCGATTTCGGCTTTGCTCCCATAATAAAAATTGTTTGTTATCATGAGCACAATCACGTGTTTAAGTATCGTACACTAATTGCCAGTCACCCTATATAATACACCCTGACACTGACCTGCAAAGTGCAAAAAATAAAGACAATTTTAACTACACGAGCTATTCTGGCATTGCCCCTTCAAATTCTTTAAATGTGATTATTGCAAATCAAAAAAAAATGTGCAAAAACATAAAAAAATGTGATTGTCAAATTTATTTTAAAAAAAAGGTTTTTTTTGGTTTAAAAATAATACATGTTGGCTATCTATGAATAAAACGTTAAGAGTGAGTTGAATGCGACACTGAACCTAAATTAGAAAAAATGATGATTAAATTGATTTACTACTGCAAATTGGTTTTTATATTATTCTTTGTGACTTAGCCCTTACTTTTCCTTTGTGTTACTTTTGTGTTACTATAACACAAAGTAAACACAATTGAAATGTACATTAATTTTGAAAATGACCCAACAAACACCCTTTGGTGACAGAAAGAGGAAAGCTATTCTCGAAACCCTTACTACGCGTGGATGATATTCTCGATTTCCTACAAAATCATAACGACTGTTTCTTCATATCGTTGCCATGTTTTCGAAGACATAATATTGTAAGAATAATTAGATAACTACGAACCATTTTTTAAAAGGAATGGAATAACATTAAAACTGGCATTAATAATAACAAATACCGCACCGCGCCGTAATACCGTAATAGTAATTGGCTGTAACATTAGTTAATTTATTTTAAGTAAACTGCGCTAAGATTGCTGTGGATTTTGTGAATAAATAAATTAATAATAAAACCTATCTATACTACAGTCGATTTATCACACGTTATCAAAAATACTCTATTTTCACGAGCGTCTCCAATGACGTTCTAAATTCAAAATGCTTAAAGCCAATCATCCAATATGTTATTCTTACTGTTTGTTTATTTAATAAATACTTTGTTTTTCGTACTATGGCTATTATTTTCTCACAGTAGGTGTAAAAAGTAGAGTATCCTCCTCTGGGCTAAAGGTGTCTTTGCCTTGGGCTAGCTTGAATCCCTCGCTGCATTCAGGATTCTTGTATTAAGTCCCTCGCTTCGCTCGTGAGTTAAACTCTTAACTCCCTCGCTGCGCTCGGAAGTTAAATCCCGAATCCTTCATTGCGCTCGAGATTCAATATGACGCCCGTGACATAAGACACAACTTTAGCCCCTCGGTGCATAACCTACTATTAAATTTGTCTCTGAGGGAGTGTCTGGGACTTAATTTGTAAATTGAACGAATTGCCCTTTTTTGTAAAACAAAAATTGTCTGAATATCGGCGGCATTTCCCCACAACATAATACCGTACGACATCACACATCATGAAAATAACTATAGTATACTAAACGGGCTGTCTCTAAACAAGTTAAATCACGAATTTTCCTAACGGCGTATGCTGCAGAGCTAAGCTTTTTCGACAATTTACCTATATAACTTTAGACGCCAAACTTCAATGGGGCCCCCCATTGAAGTTTGGCGTCTAAAGTTATGCCCAGGAACACTGTGGTATCTTCGGGAATCAACTCTTCACCCTTTATGAGAACACTAGTTTTTACTTGTCTAACATGAGGTATCGTAAACTTAATACACTTAGTTTTTAACTTAACACTAAAATTTAAAATGACCAAAAAAAAAATAGAACTAAATTTCTTCAAACATACCGCCCACCAAGGACATTATGATATGTCCTTCATTACATAAAACCGCCCACCATGAGGTCAGGGGCTCAAAATAGAATAACAATAAATGACATGTACAACGATAAGTGATGACGTGAAACAAAATTACAGTACTTTATGGAAAGTACCTATTCCTTGGTACAAAAAAAGCTTACAATACTTTGTAGACTGTATAAATTTATCAAAAAATTATGACAACTTACTAGAAAAATCAACAAAAACTTGTATAAAACTTGTACAAAATCAAGAGTTTTCCGAAGAAATTAAGGATTTAGAAAAAACAGGAAACGTGAAAGCGAAAAGCAATCTTAAAAGTCTATGTCCAGCCATCGATGATGAAGGCATTTTACGCGTCAGTGGACGCATTCATAATGCCAATTTAGACAGAGGAGGTCAAACATCCCATCATCCTACCACCTAAAAGTCACTTCACCAATCTAGTGATTGATGAAGCCCATAAGAGGACATTACATGGGGGACCAACACTGATGTTGAGCCAGCTGCGTACTAGATATTGGATCGTTTCCGCCAAAAAACAGATTAAAGCTCAGTTAAACAAATGTGTAAAGTGCAGGCGGTACTCGGCACCTATTAAAACTCCACTTCTGGGTCAGTTGCCGTCTTGTCGAGTCATTCCAGCAAGACCATTTCTAAAGGTGGCGTGGATTTTGCTGGTCCCATCAGCATCCGAACGTCAAAGGGTCGAGGCCACAGATCATACAAAGGTTACAGAATAACGTCACTTTTTGACAGATTGAGGCGACCTCTTTGGGTTATCGATTCACAACTGTAGTTTTAATCGATATTATTTAATTTTATCATAATATATTGATTGGTAATCATCGAATTAATATCATATAAACCAATCCTTAATAACGTTCACCTTTTGGTAAAAATACATAATAAACTAATTTGCCTAAAGCGGAAGTAGATTAATTTTTTCATTATGGACTTTGTTCTAGAAAGTTCATGTCAACTAAATTCATATTTAATCTGTGATGGATGTGAGGTTTAAAATGTTGCAGGTTACGGAACTCAAACTTGCCGAATTAATGTTTGGAAGTATTTCCCTAATAACGTAGTGTCGCCAAATTTATTACAATTAGCATGATTATTGGCTGGGATCTTGTAAAGTCTTATTGTTTCAGCATTTAGAATTCATGTGGGACAGTTATCGGTAATTTCCAAGAAATAAGTATCGTCGTGTAATATTTTTCTGCAGCGTTCTTGTCAGAGTTTTACCCGGAGCAGAGGAAGTTTTGATACGTGGTCACTGTGTTTCCGGGTGATGGTTTGTGATAGATTATTGTGAAATGTCAGGTTTTTTGCCCGAGCCCACGCGTAGACACGCTACATATTTTTATATGTCTTGAAAAGGTAAGCATTTTGGTGAATAAGTGTTTGATAGTGATCTGTGCGCCCGCCCTGATTGCGTAAAGCATATTTTGCTAATCCGTGGAAAATTATTACAGGATTTCAAGCAGCGCACCCAGCTGGTCAAAGCTGTTACAAGCCACGAGCCTTTCACCATTATTTCAACCGTGAGTATTTGATGCGTGGACTATTTGTTATTAAAAATCCCATGGAAAATTCCTTAGTGTTGATCACGCTATTAAATTACAATACAAGACGCCACGTGGGTAATCCTCATTCCTATCGTCCCACCCTCAGGAATAGCTGAACAAAAGTCGTAGCACATTAGATTATATTTGTAAAAGCCATGCCGGCTGATGTTTTGATTTCCAAGCCTGGTCACCTCTCTTGACCTCAAGGAAAATAGATTAGTTTCCTCAGTATCTTATGTGTTCTCCGTATTGTCAATTCCAGAAGAGGCCACTCGAGAGATTCGTCTTGCCGCCTGGATCTAGATTAGCCTGGGGCCTGGACGCGAGAACCGTTCCTCAAGTCAGCTCAACGCCTCCAGTGGATTCGACTGTGCGGCTGGCAGAGACCGGCTAGCGCTAGCGCTAGCGGGACGGTTTTTTTTTACCTCCTATATTTTATCCTCCTATCCAGCTGTCTGGAAAACAGTTATCAAGATGTTCTCTGACAATCAATGTCCAATGAGATGGACATCCATCTTGTTGGAAAATTATTGGCCTGTCCGTATTTAAAATGGGTACTTCCGTCTTGATAACTGTTTTCCAGACAGCTGGATAGGTAGAGATGGGCCCATTCCTTGGCCCGCGCGATCGTCCGACCTGACGCCGTTAGATTTTTTTGTCTGGGGACGGGCAAAGGAGCTCGTATACACAACTGAGATTTCAACAAGAGAAGAACTAATTCAAAGAATAGAAGCAGCTTTCAGAACAATGAAAGAAGAAATGCAGCTTAAAATCACCACGACAGAAGTTAGAAATCGCTGTCGTAAATGTATACGCTGTGGCGGAAGCCATTTTGAACATCAAAATTAAAAAATCAAATCAAAAACTGTCTTTTTTTTTACTCCTTAAAATCGACTTTAACTGGTTCAGGCACCCTAACTTCAAAAATTGTAAAGCTATCTAAGTAAATGATACCTTAAAAAAAAGAGCAATAACTCAGCATGTTTTTAAAATTATTTGAACACCTGTAGCTATTTTATTTATTTTTTAAATGTCAATTAAAATCCATTTTTTTTCTTTAATTTTTTTTTCTTTTTATTTTAAATAGTCTGAAAGTTATTTTTTTAGTAAATACGGTGCTTCGAAATGATTTCATACCATTAAACACACATTAGGCCAATAAAGTAAATTAAAAAAAATAGAAATTTTCACTCAATCTTTGCGTTATTAGGCCTTAATTGGAAAATTTTGGGATTTTGGTACCAAAATCGTAAAAGTTCTCTAAAAAAATAAAAATCAGACTTTGGTTAGGACAAATATGGCTCAAAATGTTCTAGATGGTCTGTATTAACTCCCCTTTAAGGCTTTGCACCCACCTTCCAAACACCCTGTATATGGCATATCTGTACACCACCGCCTCGTAGTCAGGTACGATTTGGCCGCCCTTCTTTAAGCTGGCTGCATTGATATAAAAAGTAAAGATACGGTCGTCCGTACATTTGCCCGACGCGTTCGCCACACAGAAACACTAACGCCATCTATTAGAACTACTCTTAACTACGATGTTGATCGGCGCAGGCTGCTCGTAGACGTAACCTTGTAAGAGCGGCGTGGTATTTTTCGAGATATAAAGAAATTATGAAAACTTTAATTTTCAAAAATTATATTTATTGCAGTTTGTTTGTATAAATAATAAAATTTTCATTGGCCTTTTTGTTATTCTGGACATATTTTCCATTTTGGATTCGTACTGTTTTCTGACATTGTATATCTTTCAATTATTGACCTTTAATTAATGTAATTTATGATTAATAACACAGGTTGTTCCATTGAGTGAGAGTTTGTATAAAATTAAATCTTATTGTAATATAATTAAATCTTTATTTCATCGGTAACAACGCACGCCGCTGCAAAGTTATGTCGCACAGCGGTACGGTCTTGGGGGCGTAGCCTCGCGTCGTCTAAGACAATTTACTTGTAGCAGGAAAGTAGAAAAGAAAATTGTTTTAAATAATGTTAGAAGTTGATTTATTGACATATTTTTGACTTACAGGTGATATGAAATGTTATAATTTTTTTTGTTATGTTTTTTGTCGTACTTCACGCAACCCGTCACGACATAATTTGGCTTTTTTGCCTTTAAAATTTACGACCGCACCCGAAGATAGCCGATCGCGGACTAGTTCACTTGGGTTTAGGGGAGGATCATTCGAGGACCACGTTCGTGGCGTCATTTTAACATGCCGTCCGCCCAGTCCTTACGCAGTAATATATAAGTCAATGGCTGGCTGGCATACTTTAGGTTACCGTTATTGTTACCTACTTTAGTGTTTACCTTTTATGGTTAAAAATATATGCATTGTTTGTAACAGTTTGTAGTTACTTTTTCTTCTGATACCAACCCACCTTACATCAGGGCTTTTGTTCCGTTAGAGGGACAAAATCTTTTATGTAACAATATAATGTATAATAGGGCGAGCAGATAAGAATAATATTTTAGTAGGTAATATTGAGTTTGTATAGCTACTTTCTTAAGTATAGGTTAAGTATACAGTGTGGAAGACACATCGACGCGCAAACGATTACCACGTATTCAGTACATCATTCTGAGCCCCCCTACATAGAAATTTTTCATCGGTTATTGAAAAAAAAAAGTCGGCTGTTCCATACATTTTGACATTATTGTAGGAAACTGCAGATTTTTTTTTCAATAACCGATGAAAAATTCATATGTAGGGGGCTCAGAATGATGTACTGAATACGTGGTAACCGTTTGCGCGTCGATGTCCCTTCCACCCTGTATAATTTTTAAGAGATTTTGCAGTACCTACCTTGTAAACATAATTTTGTTAGTATTTTATGTATAAGCAGTCCAGTTTTAAAGTTTTATTCTGGAGAAAACCCAAAGTTTTGTAATTAAAAGACTGAGTAAAAAGTGTTATAAGTTGTCAAATTAAGTAATATTCGAGCCATAGTTTGCATAGTTTGTTTGTTTGTTTGTAGTGCCTAGCTCAAATTATGTGATAATAATTAAAACGCTTTGTAGGACTGATCTTTTTCCAAGATAATTTAGAGTAGCGATTGTTTGACTGTTACATTACTGATTATATTATTCCATGTTAATCCGATTTTTTTGCGAAAAAATCTGCCTATTAATTTTTAAAGCCAAAGCTTGGTGGAAGTTTATTTTTATTAATTTAGGGAAAACCCAAAGTTTTATTTAAAAGGACTAATAACTATGTAGGTAATTTCGAATCTCGTCCGGGCTAAGAAACACTTTTTGTGTTAAGGATGTATTGTTTGAATTGCAAAGTTGTAGCAAAGTTAATTCTAATACAACTGGGGTACCCAATTGATGCAGCCCACTGTACGTGGAACGCATGGAAATGTTCTTCAAGGTCAACAGTATTAAAGATATAAAGCTACCTTTTACTGGGTTCGTCTTTCACTGACTTGAATGTGCCCTGGCGGTTGAGAGTATGTCATGCTCACTCAAATGTCTCGCTGGTGGTGGCGTGTGTGTTGGATCATTAAGTTCCCTTCAAAATGGTTGAGCTAATTGGTGCTGATCCATGCGTCATGTTCGTGAACGGGCGCCGTCAGTTGGGACTGGTCGTCTCTTAGCTGCCACGGCTTATTTTTATTTTTTTTATTTAGTTGTTTTTAGTTTTTATCTTTTTTTATATTACGGACGCTTTTAACGTGCACGTCTTTCTACATTGTTCTCACATGTATATTTTCAATATGAACGATGTAACCAATATTTTGTAAAATATTTGATTTTAAAAGAGTGTCCGTGGAGTTTCTTGCCCGTTCTTCTCCATAGGATCTACGCTTTGGAATGGGCAATCTAGCTTCATTTTTCTGACTGACCGACCCAAGACCGACCCTTTGACAATTCAAAAGTGCCTGTAATTGGTTTATTTGAAATAAATGCTTTGAGTTTTAGTTTGAGTTTGATGAATTTTGGTTACCCACATTGATAGCGGCGATGGGTGACGAAGCTTATGAAATTATAAGCAACTTAACAAGTCCGGACAAACCGAGTGCAAAAACTTATGCGGAGGTCGTGAAGGTTATGATGGACCACTTGCAACCAAAGCCGTCGGACCACTTGTAACCAAAGCCGTTGTTCATGGCAGAGAGGTATCGTTTCCGACAAAGAAGACAAAATGCGGGTGAATCGATTTTACAATATACAGGGTGATTTTTTAATGACCAGCCAAATTTTCAAAGGGTGTTCTACCCATGAACATGAACAAATTTCACTATGGGACCAACTTTGAAATCACGAAAAAAAAACCAGCGGTTTCCTACAAAAGTTCAATACCTACTCGATCAAAATGTATGAAACAGCTGATATTTTTTTTGCGATTTCAAAGTTGGTCCCATAGTGAAAGTTGTTCATATTCATGGGTAGAACACCCTGTGAAAATTTGGCTGGTCATTAAAAAATCACCCTGTATATCAGAACTGAAGAAAATGTCAAAATTTTGCGAATTTACGTCCGTTTAGGAAGAGAATTTACGTGATCAGTTGGCGGGTTGCGAAGCGAGTCGATCAGGCAACGATTGTTTACTGAAGTAAATCTGCAATATGCAAACGCCGTTAAAATTTCATGTGCTATCGAAGCGGCGGAGAGGGATGCAGCGGCAGTGGAACAGACAGTCGGGAATAATAGCGACTCGGGTGGTAGCGGGGACAGCGCGGCCAGAGCGCTACATGAGGTGGCAACGTCGGGCAGCCACGCCCGCCGAGGGCGTGGTGGACCACGCGGGTTTACCGGCAGCACGGGCACGGAATGACACCACCGACAGTTCAAAAAACAATTGTTCTGCTTGCGGGTTTTCGAATCACCGGAGGGAAGTATGTAGATACTGTCGGTTTATCTGCGGTAGGTGTAGACAGAAAGGACCAGTGCGTCCTGGTGGAAGTCAACGGCAGGATCGATGTTACACCAACAACATGGTGGCGAATGTGCAAGCAGCAGGCGGGGCAGCCAATCAGTCAAACCCCTGGGACCAGTCAGGGGAGGATGAGCCTCCTTTGTCAGACGATGAGGACTGGGAGGTAGAAGATTTGCATCAGCTTAGTTTGAATAGCTACAAACCGGTGAGCTTAACTGTTTATTTGGATCAAATCCAATTATCTATGGAGATTGATACGGGGTCTTTAGTATCATGTATTAGGAAGGAAAAGTATGGTCAACTTTTTAGCCATAGACCATTATATAGTTCCAATTTACGAAACCTTAAGGGGGTGATTAGGCTAATAGTTAAGTATGGAAATAAGTCCAAACTTCAAGACTTGTTTGTAATAGAGGGTGGCACAACCTCATAATTAGAAAACGAAATTGTTAAATGAACACTTTAAAATGAAAGCTCTGGGTGGAATTAGTCACTATTTGGGAGTGCATGTAACGCAGAATTTAAGGGAGGAGTAATAAATCAGGGTACTTACCTTGAAAAATTGTTAAATTCTTGTAATATGTTCGATTGTAAGGCGGCCGTGACCCCCATGGAAGAAAATTTTGATCAGTGTGTTACAAAGAGATAATTCAGAAAGTCCAGATATAGAACATAGATGTAGAAAAGTAATTGGTTCATTGATGTATGCAATGATGTGTTCCAGACCTGGCTTATGTCTTTCAATAAGTATTTTAAGTAGGTACAAGTAGTAGCTCTGAAGAGAGTGCTACGATATGTAAAAGGCAGTTTACAGTAAGCTTAGTTTTTAAAAGAAGTAAAATTAAGCATTTAAAAATAAGTCACAGTCATTTTGCACAGTGTCCCAAAATACTACACAGCAGATAGGTGTTTCAAGAAAACCTAGACATGTTATATTTGTAAGAAACCAGGTCACATTGCAGCTAAGTGCCGCCACAGGACGAACCGGAATGCAGTAAAATATGTTGAAGAAAGGGACAAGGCTGATCAGTCGGCAAACAAGGACGTTATGTAGAGGAGATAATCATCGGCTTTATTATGAGCATTTATAATGATGGAGAGGGACCAGCAGAGGTCAACTTGTGACTAGGCGGAAGGAACATTAAATTGCAAGTGGACACCGGAGCTTGTAGTACTGTGATACATATAGTGGACTATCATAAATATTTGAAAGACAAAAAATTGCAAAGCTGTTTCTCTAAATTAAGTTCAGTGTCTGGTGAAAAGTTAAACATAGCGGGTATTCTTTAAATTAAAGTAAATAAGTTGGATAAAATTCTAGATTTAATAGTATTGGATAAATGTAAGTATTTTGCACCCTCAATGGGAAGAAATTGGTTGAAAGTGTTGTTTCCGAATTGTCAAAAAGGTTTTCAAAAAGGAGAAGAGTCTGTTATTCAAGAAGTTAAAAATACAGGTGTGTGTGATGTGAGTATTGTTGATAAGTTGGTGGAGTCGGTCAAGAAACAGTTTGAGGTGGTGTTTTCAAATTGATCTTCTCAAATTGCTAATATGAAAGCGCATCTATAGTTAAAAGAGCGAGCAAACGCATCTATAGTTAAAAGAGCGAGCAAAAGAGGTGGCTTAAAGCCACCTCTTTTGTTATTAACGTTCAAATGATGAACGGTAACTAATGAAGCTCTCTTGAGAATATCTAGGTCGCACTTTAGTACACTGAATTGGTCGTCAGTTACATAATTCTCCTTGATATGTCACTTCGCAAAATTAGGAGATCTTTAAGTAACCTTGTGACATCTATACGGTCAAAATCTATTGGTGGCAACTTCTGTAGATCGCGAGCCACAAAAATTGGTATTAACTCCGCGTCTGTGTTTGAAAAGACTTATAATATCCTCCAGATTCCGTTTCGTCTTGCCTTTATTTTTGCGCGTTATATTACGTTTTGAAGTCCGGATCGAATCGAACAACAGACTTTTGGCATCTTCCACTTCCTCCTCCGAAAAAGCTGTCGCACAGATCTGCACTAGACTTTCTTCATTCATTACTTCTATCTTATTTTGCACAAATGCAAGCACTTCGCTGATCACAATATTACAACTTTGACATTTTACTACTTTAGAGGCCATCGCGTAGCCTCAAGGTCAATGACCACACTCGCACCAACGCATAAAACACCCGCCCGTATTTGAAGACGGTTGCGCGTCAACTCGACGGTTGTGCGTCAACTAATGGACGTCCCTTGTCACGTACGTTCAACTACACAGTACCTTGCGAGGTCGATACTATTTTGTCACTATTCGCGCAAGTAACAGCTTTCGAACTGCTTGCTATAGGCTTTAAAATAGACTTATTTGATGTCATGTGTGATGTCGCGCCACTGTCTACCACCCAGCAATTATTCCCACTAGCGGCAAGTAAAGTAACAAAATCAGTAGAATCATAAATCATTAATACTGCCTACAGCCGCTAAATTGCTCTCAGTCTTACCTTGTTTGGCTTTGAAGAGCTTACATTGCCATTGCCAATTCTTTTTACAAAAATGGCAAACTATTTTCTTACGAGCGCTACCGCTGCCGCTACCACCTGCAACATTAGCTAACACCGTATCGTCCTTATGATCATTCACTTGTTGTCGGTAACTTTCACGCAGAAGAGCCGCTATTGCGTTCTCCGATGATAATTCCTTGCCAGAATGTTCCATAGCCATCACTAAAGGGTCGTAAGAATCCGTCAAACCAGCCGTAAAGAAAATAACCGTGATGAATTCATCATTCAGTGCAGCTTGGATTGCCTCCAGGGCTTGATGCGTAGCTTGCACTTCATTGACGTAGGCATCCATATTTAGGAAATTATCCAGTTTTAATTAAAATAGCTTCCGCAGCAGACCTGATCTTCTAATTAGACCAGTCAGCATACGTCTTTTTGAGAGCATTCCATGCTTGCCATAAGGTTTTGGCATTCTTGACAGTGGTGATGCACTGTTCTGCGATTGACAGGCAAATCTTTGCCCTTGCCCTTTCGTCGCGTTTCCGGTCTTCAGGTTTGGTAGTAACGAAATTTTCGCTCACACAGTCCCAGAGCCTCGCATCTATTAATAGCATTTCGATGCTGAAGGCCCAACTGCCATGATTATTTCGGCCTGTGAGCTTTTCGATCGCACTCGTCGAACTTTCCATCTTTATACCTAGTTAAATTTACTATATATAACTGCCCTACAAATTTAGCATTAACGAGGCACAGTCTGGGCCCATAACCTGTTGGAATTAATATCTTGTAAATAGAGCTAGTTTAGTAAAACTCGCAAATAGATGCTTGACTTTTATTATTACCTTTTACAGAGTGACATACAAGTTTTTATATCAACAAAGTTACCTAGCAACCAAAGTTACAATAGACTAGAATGTATCCATAACACAAGTTAAATCTTTCTTTGGATACCAGAGTTCATACAGACTGCTTATAACACTAGAGGTTATATAATTGTAATACGCTATTATTGTATACTCGTGGTGTTGTTTGTGTTTGATTGTTCAACCATTTTTGTTCAATAAATCTTTATTTATTTATATTATCCAGCATACAACCTCTTTAATAAGATATTGTTTTGGGCCCGCAGCTTTGACCCCTTCTTCGTCTTCAGCTCGACCACTAGTGTAGCCCCGTCAGTGCCGGGGAAGACCTTCATGACTCGTCCCAGTGGCCACATGAGTGGCGGTTGTCCTCGTTCCTTGATGAGAACAAGGGTTCCCACAGCCAGCTGTTGACGAAGTCCACTTCGTTTTTGCTGGAACAGAGAAACATATTCCATATGAAATCGCTTCCTAATGTGTTATTTAATATGTTCCGCTCTGTGGTAACGCTCCAATTGCCCGATGTTAATGTCAGCCACCTGTGGATGCGGAACAGACACGAGTGGTCGTCCAATTAAAAAATGCGAAGTAGGTTAGGGCAGTAAAATCTATAGGATCAAAGGACAGTGTGGTTAAGATAAGATAAGATATATTTATTTTGTGAAACATGCGTAAAAGTATACAGGTCTTATAATATTAATGTGAGGTAGGTACATGTTTTGCCATTTATGGCGTACAAAATTAGTCGTCTAGTATGACAAACAAATACAAAAAAAAGCAGAGAAAGAGATTACAATGTCAACATTTGAATGAAATTTTAATTAAATAATAATAATCAGCAGCTAATTAAAGTCCGTAACAAATGAATTAAAATCATGTCAAAGCTCAACAGATAATGTTTAATACAATGTCAGAATATATAAATAATTGTAAATTGTAATAATAATATCATAATGTCATAACCATAGATACTATGTATTTAGGTTTCAGGACGGGAATTTAAGACTGCCTCTATTTGACTCAAACATGTGGCCATCTCCTCATATGTAAAATGTGATTGACCGAGAAGCCTTTTTAAATGGTGTTTGGTCGATTTGACAGTGGCTTCAGCAATGCCGTTGAAGTGGGGAGAGTAAGGCGGCGCGAAAGTAAATTCGATACCTTGCTGACAAACCTCGAAGTCAAGATTTGAATCTTCTAGAAATTTACCCAATTCATTACACGCCCCTACGATGTTTGTACCATTATCTGACAAGATACTTTGGGGCTTGCCACGGCGAGATACAAAGCGGTTTAAGGCAGCCGTGAATGCTTCCTTAGTGAGATCTGTAGCGAGCTCGATCTCAGCTTTAACTGCAAGGCAAACAAAAATACATAAATATGCCTTGACAAGTCTACCCTCGCCCTTTGCGATCCGCTATCATTACTGGCATAGTCAACACTGCACTTAAAAAACGGAAACTCTAATTGTGTCCTTGAAGACGGCAATTGACCCATATATAGGTTGCACAACTTGACACTTGTATTTAAAACATTTAATGAATTTCTTAAACTGTTGATTTCGAAAGATTTTTGCCACCCAGAGGCCAGTAAAGGATAGTGGGCAAAAATTATATTAAATAAAAAAACCGACAACTAACTAGGCAAAATTCCAGGCTTGGGTCGCTCTGACCGACTCTTTCAATACAGCAGGAACAATACACAAGTTTGTTATTTAATTCTCTTACTTGTTAATAATTTTCATTCTTATTCAAACTGTACGTGCTTATTTATCTACAGTAGGTACCTATTACCTATGTCTTTTTACAATCTCCAGATCAAAAGATTCTTTAATGAAGATGTGGGATATATTGAAAAGTGATAGCAAGGTGTACTACACTGCATCACGAAGTGATGCAACGCCTTATGGAAGCACTACTTTATAACACGATTTTTTTTTTTTTTTTTTTTGTTGGTATAAAATATATCCTTTTTAGTGTAATTTAGGAATCCCTGAAAACCGGAAATCTAGAAAAAAAAATCACCAAAAACCATCGCCTAATCAAGCCTTTGGGACCCGGTGGGATGTGGGAGTAATAGGGTGGGGAACACCATGGGACACCTCAAGGATATTGACCTTGACCTCAAGGTCAAAATTCCGAAAGTCACGATCTGTCTCCTAAGGTCACTGACCTTGACCTCAGGGTCATTGACCTCGAGGCCAAGGTCAAAATTCCGAAAGTCAAGATCTGCCTCCTAAGGTCACTGACCTTGAACTCAGGGTCATTGACCTTGATCTCAACGCAAATTACATAACTTTATGGGATGTAATTCTAGGAATATCAAGTGTATCCTGAATTTATAAAAGTAGTTAACCTTACCTTTTTACTACGGCCTTGCTTCAAAACTTTCAACTAAAGGATGTAATCTTGTTGACACAAAAAATAAACTTGGAACGCTTCACTGTGTGGTAAATATCACGAATTTGTAGTTCACAATCTATACAGACTTATAGTTAAAACTTTATCAATGTTTAATTGAGTTAATAATCAAACTTATTTGATTGTTTATTGAGCTATTATTTAATTATTAAGTATTAATATTAAATTTTGTACACATATAAAATACATTTAAGTAAGTCCTCAAAAGGATCTAAATGATGAATCCAACGACGCCTCCAAGAAAATTCTGTTAGCCAGTCGGCAAAATTTTCTTTATAGTTCTCCTTGTGGAAGGATCTTTTTAGCACACGCCAATGACTTTCTATCCTCTGTGTGTGTGTCCCATCTGGTGCCACAAATCTATTGTCTTTATCGCTATGGTTCACTTTTTTATGTATATACCCATGTTGGGAAAGGCAGTCATAAGCTTAAAGCTTTCCAAAAGTCTGTGTGTATAATAGTGCCCTCCCGAACATGTTTCTTTATGAGTGGCACCAATACATCAGCGGATCTTTCATTATCAGGACATAATTCAACACGCAAATCATCACAGCCACCTTCCACCATTCCTAACACCCAATGGCCTTCCACTTGCCGTCCTCTGTTGTATTTACGTTTTCCAAATTTCGATTCATCGATTTGAACAATTTTTCCAGGCCCTCCGATTAGTGGCCTTTCAGTTTGAGTTTTCGTATACTACCACTGTTTCTCGACAGTAGCTGTACCAATCAGCAATTGTTTTATGGGACAAAACTGTTGCTCTTATGTCATCTTTTGTGTTCCTTTGAACAGCTTCATAAGTGTCACTGTGGCTGAATGAAAAGGGATTCGAAGCTTACGCGGCAGAACACGAAGACGGGGACTTCGGGGACGCCATGGTGTTAATCTTATTACAGTTATTCTAACTCAATGTAATAAATAAACTCTCTCGACTGTAAATACTTGTGACAAGTGCAACAACTGTCAAACTTTGGCGCCAGTTACAATCGATTACGTTTCGTTACCAACGATTATAAGAGTACAAACTAAACTTTTTTATTTTGTATTTTATAAATTATTTGCTTCATAACTGAGGTAATTACGGTATAAAATTTCAAAATGAATCATCACTATCACTATCACTTCACATCACTACATATTATAAAACAAAGTCCCTTATGTATGCTTAGATCTTTAAAACCACGCAACGGATTTGATGCGGTTTTTTAAAACAGATAGAGTGATTCAAGAGGAATGTTTATATGTATAATACATGCATGATATAGTAGAGAAACACTGATAATTTTAGAGGTTTCAATAAACACATTTTTTTGCGCTTACATTGCAAACGCTGGCTGAACCCTACGAGATAGATCAAAATAATGTAGTACAGTATTGTACACCTTAAAAAGGTCTACAAAAAAGTCCGCGATGGTATTATGTCTATCTGTCAGGGATAACACACAATAACCATTTTTATCCTTTACTTTTTACGAGAAATAATGGCTTATTTACGAAGCGATTTTAAGCAATACAGCATCAATCCTTATCCAATTAAGTACCTTTAATACATTGTGCATTTACTATCCTATCCTTTGCATTCTTAATAGGTAAAGTCGAGTCACCAAATTGTGTGGAATGCAGCTTAATTGAAGATGTTTATCACATTATCATGGAGTGTGTCCGGAACGAGCCGGAAAGACGAGATTTATTAATAGTATTTATTATTAATATGTGCGAGACTGGAGTATGTAACAGCGTCCTGGCTGCTCCTGCTTCGGAAGCAGCCAGGATGCTGTACAGGCTCGCCAACATTAGCATTAGTCGCAGGCAGTATAAATTTTTTTTTTTTGTTGAGTAGTAGTGTAAAAGGTCGATTTGTAACACGAGGGTGGCATAATCTGTCTAGATTAAAACCCTCTCTAAATAAATAAAAAAAAAGAAAAAATCTGTCTAGATTAAAAAAAATGTTTGCAGAGGGATATGCCGAGGATGCGGGCACTGCCATGCGTAGCCTTGTCGGTGTACTTTGCCCCGACGATGATCAGTTGCAGGACTCTCTTTACCACAGGCAAGTGAGAGTGTTGGCTGCCTGCATGCCGTCTGACCGGGATGCGCCTCCTCCGTCAAGTCATGATTTGGGCAAAATACGTATTTTTACTAGTTTCTGTTAATGAATCATGGAAAATTCCTTTAGCTTACTTTTTCATCAGTAGTTTGACAGCCGAAAAAAAAACAAATTTAATAAAAAATGCAGTCACAAAATGTCACACCGTGGGAATAAAAGTAGTGTCATTAACATTTGATGGTTGTAAGACTAACAATCTGCCATTAAACTTTTAGGGTGTAGAATGGATGGTGCTCACAATTTGAAGCCTTATTTTAAACACCCTTCAGCTGCTTACGAAGTTTTTGTATTTCTTGACGCATGCCATTTGATAAAGCTAATGAGAAATTTATTTGAATCAAAAAAGTAATTTACAATAGCGATAATAAACAAATAAAGTTTTAATAAGTTGTCTTGCTCTCCTTTTCACGCTGACGAAAACTCTGGCATCACAACAACTTATAGTTATCATCTGGGTTGTTCTGGTAGCTTGAGGAACGTATATCAGGTGCTTAATTATCCAAATAGGATCAAGGTGAGTGAGAAGGGAAGTTTGGTGATAAAGAAGACCAGAGTGGAAGAAATAGTTAAGGGTTCTTACCTAGTCGAGACAGACTTGGAATTGGAGTTCAAGACTAAAAAGTGAGATGGAAGACTTCTTAGAAAAACTGAAGGATCATGGGGAGATCCCAAGAGACCCGCTAAAGATCTATGAGAAGCTCAAAACAGTGCCTAGCACTCTAGGAGATGTGAAAGCATGGATGATAAGCACTTTTGGCTATTCAGGTTTCGATGTTCTGGCTTTCAGAGAGAAAATGGTGGTTCAAATCAAAGAGCTGGGAGATCTCTATTTCCTTGTGATTCTCTTCATGATCAGAGGAAATAATGTGGGAAGAATAAAAGACACTGTTGAAAGTGGTGTGGTGAAAGCCAAGATAGAAACTCTTGTTAAGAGTTTAGCTATAAAGCCTAGAGCTAGTGGTAAAACATCTGTGATAACACTATCTAGAATTGCTATTTCCTTTCCTGAGATAGTAGCTGGGTGCTTAGAAGCTGTTCCAGACATGCCTGGAGCTGTATCCCTTGAGTTGATCAAGTCAACTATTGGGTACGATGAATTCCCCGGAATTGGAAGACAACCATCACTCGCATGTTTATTGCCTAATAAGCTAGGGGAATCCATGACCATATTAAATGTCTTCTTCTATGCAAACATGATGTTATCAGAAACCATCAACCAAAGAAATAGTGAGTGGAGCAAGAAAAGTCCCAACCAGAGAGCCATGGAGACTAAACCTTACCAAGAAAACGCTTACAATTCTCCCATCCTGTCAAATGAATCCAGAATAGACTGGTGCTTGAGATTCAAGATCTTGAGTGCTAGAACAACATACTCAAGCATTTGGATGGAAGCTGCTAAGAAGTCAAAGGAGAAGCTGATATCTATTTACGGTTTTTCCTTTTAAGTTGATTTATAAATTCCATGTACTGTAACTAACGAATTTACTTAAATTAAGCTTAATAATCTCATTTATATAGTATAATAGAAATAAGGATTCTCATATTTACCCACCTGTTAGAAGATCACTATAGATCTAGTAAGTTTAAATTAAGCAATATTAATCATTAATTATTGTTTGTGATGTCAATGTATCCTAGTAGTATTAAGATATATAGTAGATTAAAGTGCCATTATTGATTGAAGTGCTATTGCTTCAATCATCTGGAGATTATTTACATAAGTAATTTAAGTGAATACTAACATTAGCATGTAAGATAAATTAGTTTAGATAAAAAAACCAAAAAACCAAAAAAACTTAAAAATTAATAAATAGTAATAAAAAACCAAAAAAACAATAAAACACTAACCCCATAAAATGGAAACTAGTCGAAGATCTTCAAGTCAAGTCCAAGAAAAACATGGTTTACATTTAGCAAATAAATTAACACATATGGTTCAAAAACTCCATTATGAAAGGTAAGCTAGCAACTCAACTTTTAAGTCGCAGTGTGGCAAATGCAATCGCTTTTTGTGATACTGATTTAAAAATTCCAAACTTCATTAATTCCGGTCCAACGACAGAGTTCATTCTAGTGTTAAATAATTTATTCGATATTTTATAAAATAACAAAGAATTTCAACTGCTGTGGTTTTAATTCAAAAGATGTTTTTAGGTTTTTCCAAACATGGAAATCATATTTATTATCGCTTTATACTATAGTACAAAGAAAACGCACCATCAAGAGGAAGGAAGAAACAAGAATTATATTTTCTCAAGACAAAGTACCTGTATACAATTGCCAAGCCAATACAGGAAAAAAAGGCCATGGTGCGGAGCGAGAGTGCATGGGAGGCCGTCACCTCCTTCTGCGAAGCAGTAATGCTCGCGAAGGAGGAGGCGGAACGCGTGAGGGAGAGGCAGCCTCACGCCCTCAGTCGCCGCAGGAGACGCCCTGGGCGGCGGGAATCGCGGGGCGTTTTCCGGCCACCGTAGGCGCGGGCCTGCGGACGGTGAGTAGCGGGTAGCTCGCCGTCCGGTAAGGACCAGGCCCGAGTCGACGGCGCGTTGTGTTCCACGCGCGCCTCAAAGAGATGTCAGCAAGTGACGGGGTCCCATAGGGCCGACGCCGCTGGGGTCGCGGGTTGTTTGAAGAAGTTACCGCGGCCCTGGCATAGGCAACTGAAGGAACACGGGTGGGTTTTAGTCAGTAAAAGTCTGACACGCCCTTCCGCTCCACCCAGAGTGGGAGAAGTTATTTGATGATTTCCCACCCTCAAAAAAAAAAAAAAAAAAAAGCCAATACAGGAATTCTCGGGTTACTTGTTTGTATTGAAAGTGTACAACGTTTATATACTAGTTATGTGGAAAATTATGTTATGTTCCTTGGTTTTAAAACGTACCTTACATTTAAATATATTTTCTAGTATTGACACACATTCCCTTCAACAACCTGCTCTATTCAATCACAAAATTAGTCTTATAAAAGCTATTAAAGAAAAGTTCATAGACGTCCGTTTACACTATATCGCAAAAAAAAACAACAGAAGAGTTAAAATCGAATTCGAAAAGACAACTATAGAATAAAGAACTTGTTTCAAGGAAATTAATGTGTTTCCTACTGTGTTAGTGTAAACTTCTTCACTATTGTTAGTGTAAACTTCTTCACTACAACGTTGTTTATTTGATGTAATTGTTTTAATAGGTGTAACACTAGCGTAACACAGACCTACAAAGCACTTTAACATTTTTTTTTAGTTTGGCGCGTCTTTCTTGCACAAAAGGACGTTCATGCCTGTTTCTTATTAACCGACTTCTAAAAAAGGAGGAGGTTCTCAATTCGGATGTTTGTATTTTTTTTTTTTATTTTATGTTTGTTCGCGCATAACTCCGTCGCTTGCCAACCGATTTGAAAAATTATTTTTTTGTTGGAAAGGGTATACTTCCCAAATGGTCCCATTTTTGTCAAAATCCAGTTCTGATGATGGGATCCTAGAGAAATCGAAGGAACTCTTCAAATATTATAGGCACACCTATAGCGATTTGGGTATTTTTTATAGTAGCTCGTGCATTTGGTCTCGGAAAGCACCACTTGGTGAAGTGGAACTGATGATGAAGACCACAGATGGCTACCGGAACTACTCAAGGATAAATATTTCACGGGTTGCGATTCGATTACTTTAATATGATTGCTAAGCAATTTCCGCTCGTCACACAATGCGTGTGGTGAGTGGTTGTTGAGGAGTTCTCCTGGTTCTTATCAGCAGAACTCCTCAACAATTAACGTCCCAGCATCGGGAACAGCAATATTTTGTAACATGTGATGAGCAATTGACATTAGACTATTGTAACTTATACAAATTATAAACAGACCCACTAAAAAGTGAGAAATAAAAACTTTTTAACAAAAAACCGACTTCCAAAAATCACTACAAAGTGAAAAATAACTGATTTCGGAAGTCGGTGGCAAAAAAAAAGAAAGTAAATAAAAAACGAAAGACACCGACTTCCGAAATCAAAGTTATTTATTTATATTAAATAAAATACTTTAGTTTCTAGTACTAGTAACTACTGTATTTTTTATTATTATTTTTATAGCACAGTACATGACAGTTTTACAATATTTTCTCCTGGTATTTTCCTTTCAAATTATACAAAATATTTGATTCGATAAGTTTTCAATTTAAAAGAAAAAATTACACCGTCTCAGAAAGTTTATTTTTGTTTATGTTATGAAATTATTTTGTTGATTTTAAACTATTTGCTTTATATGAATGTATTGAAATAAAGTCTGATCTACATGACCTCAGATTGATAATATTAATTATAACCATTGATTTATTATTTGAATAAATATTTTTTTATTATATTTAGGGTCTTCGCATACTAATAACAAGGAGCTTTTAGTTTAGGTGGGCAAGATTTAGTTTCGGTGGTGTAATTTCAGATTATTTGTGCAAATTTCAGTTTTAGTGGCAGCCTAAAACTTTAGAGTGTCAATATTTCAGTAATTAATGGTGAAATTTTCGACTTAAACTATAAATTATTAATATTTTGTGTGGGTTTAACTTTAGTAGAGCATGTTAAAATATTAATTTGATGCAATGGGATGCAATTACCCATGATGCCATCCTCACGGATTTCTGCCCGTACTAATAATCTTTTATATGCTGCAATAAATTGTACTGCATTCAGGTTATTATTAAAACCACCTCTGGCTCTAATAGACGAAAAAAATAGCTCGATCTGGTCTTGGCTTATTTTATACATAGGTAAATAAACTAATAACTTACTTTCATGAACCAACCTATTATATAGATCCAGTGCACTTTTTATATTAATTATGAGCCTAATAAAACCTGTTTTTCGCCTTGAATTGGTAAGGAGCTGTCCAGAAGGTAAGCGTAATAATTTTAAATAATCTTCAACGCTTGATAAAAATGCAGAAGTAAAGCCAATATTTGCTGCACACATTACTTTCTCCTATTTATATAGAGATGGGTAACTCAGGAGAGATAGATACAAAAGACATGAATCATTCCGTTTCTATCAATCACTCTTTATATCCGTTCGCATCCGAATGTATCACTGTATCAGTGTATCTTTACAACTCATTCACTCACGGCGTCTTTTTCTGTGTGTCGCAAACTCGCGTGCACTTGCGCGAACATTATTATTTTGATTATATTGTTCAACCAACTTAACTGTGCATTTATTGGTGGCGCTGTTCGTCACTAAAATACAAAAATTAAACAAAAACTGATCTTAGGTCCCATTCAAAATGTTAGTTCCAAAAACGTCCGTTTCACAAATAAGTTGGTCTAAATGTACCTTGGTCGCTCCAATCGGAAAGTCCAGACGTCTCTTTCGCACCTCCCTATTTACAATGTTCTGTCGCGCTTTCGCAGGACGGAGAGTATTTTTGACCATTATAAACTGGCATACGTCGACACAAAAAGGTAAATTAACTCTATTACTGGGGCGTAGGGCTTATAGTCGTTAAGCGGTATGTGAACATTTGAGTATTATACTGGTTTTAACTGTACGTGTATTTTCCTTTAAAAAGTTTTAGCAAACTATACAAACTGATTTCGGTCATAAAGTCATCGATTTTAAGATCAAGATAGAAAAAAGTAAAAAAAAGATTTGCGATTTACAAAATAAAGCATATTATTATTAGTTTGGTTTTTGATTCATTAGTTCAACTTTGACCTCCGTTCGATATCGTTCGGGATCGGGAGTATTGTTTTCGTTTCGAAAAGAAAGAGATTTCAAGTAGTTGTGTACATTTAGTGACTGTTTAGTTTAAATGTAAATAAATGTAGGCAAATAAGACATACAGTGTAAATAATTTAAAGTAGTTTTAGTAGGTTAGTGTTTAGGTAGGTACTGTACAGTGTTATAGTGACTGTTTCATTTAAGTGTAAATAATTTTGCACAGTTAGTGTTTTAATAACAAAAAAAATGTCATTGGGTTCACGAAAACGAAGTGCAGTGTGGAATCATTTTGAGGAAGTAGAACCAAAAAAAGCAAAATGCCTTTATTGTGCGAACATTCTAACGGTACCCGGTGGAAATTGTGGTAACCTGGGTAGACATTTAAAAAGTAAATGCCCCACAGTACCCCTCATTGCTGAAAGGCAGCCAACGCAGCAGGCATTTTTCTCCTCATCAGCCGTCCTTCAAGAAATATGCGCACAACACAAAGTCCGTGCCGCCTCGGCGTGCGGAACTTCTTGATGAGCAGCTTGTGCGCGTGATTGTCGCGTGGCTATTATCCATTCCATATGTTGGAGGACGAAGAATTTAAAAAAAAATTGTACATATGCTGTGCCCAGGGTACAAGCTGCCAACAAGGAAAACACTGTCAGAGTCTTTAATTCCCAAAATATGCAAAAAACAGGAAGAGAAAGTGAGGCACAAGATGGAAAATGCCAACGCAGTGTGTCTCACGACTGACGGCTGGACGTCGGACAACAATGACAGCTATTTAGCTGTTACGGCTCATTACGTTGTCTCAGAATTACACTCCAATTTACTGGTATGTGTGGAATGTAACGAGAGGCACACCAGCGAAAATCTCACTGAATTTCTGAAAAACATCATGCGAGAATGGAATATTGAGAACAAAATTATTGCGATCGCCAGGGATAACGCCGCCAACATTACAGCAGCTATAAAAGAGGGTAGTTGACGGCAAATTCCATGCTTTGCCCACACATTAAACCTCTGCGTCCAGTCGGCGTTGCAGCATTTGGCTCCAATTTTAAATAAAGTTAAAAGCGTTGTCGAGTATTTTAAGCGTAGTTCCCAAGCCAATTACAAATTAGTCACAATGCAGAAACAACCCTTCCAACCCTTCCACTAAAACAAGATGTCGCCACTAGGTGGAACTCTACCTACGACATGCTGCATCGGTTTATTTCAACAAAAGATGCTATTATAGCCACTAATAGCCCTCATCAGCAGACCTGACCTTGCACTGACTGATTACGACTGGAAGGTAATTGAATCGGTTCAGCCAATATTAAAAATGTTTTATGACATAAGAGTCGAAGTGAGTCGCGAAAAAAATTTAACATTAACTAAGGTCATTCCATTGTGTCGAATTATGCTGGGTCATATGAAGAGGATCAAGCTGGAAGTGCAAAACACAGCTGCTAGTAACGAAACAGAATTAAAAAAGCTCATCGAACATTTAGATAAGGAGCTCAATCATAGATTCGGCCACGTCGAGTCGAACATGTTATGCGCAGAATCTACTATTCTGGATCCACGTTTTAAGAATAAGGGGGGATCCCTTATTCTTAAAACGTGGATCCAGAATCGCTACCATCACATGGGCGCAAGGTGTAAAATGTATTCACTGTTCATTACTTTTCTGTTATACAATAGTTCTTGTAGTAACGAAACGGCCAAGCCTCATATTTTGACTAAGGTGTAGAGTTTGTGAAGTTAGGGCTTGGAGAGTTAGGGCGTGTAGAGTTAGAAGCGTGGCTCTACATGAGATCTGATAGCTTTTTGTCAGTGCGAGCTATATGTGGTCTCGTCTTGGCAACATTTTACATGAAAATGTTTATGGTGGGATTTCATTTATTTTTGTAAGTTGCTTGTTATATGTATAGGTTGATAGGTAGGAGATTAATAAACACTTATCGAAGTATATACAAGGTGGGCCAAAAGAAATCACCCTATTGCTCTATGCTCTTATTTTTGCAAATGGCGGCCAATGTCAAATCTGTTTTGACATTTGTGGACTAGACAGATGTAGAATACAAGTGAACAAGCCATGGAGCGATACACTAACCAAGAACGCGGAATAATCGTGTCTATTGAAGAAATATAGATTAAAACCCTCTCTAAATAAATAAAAAAAAAAGAAAAAATCTGTCTAGATTTAAAAAAAATGTTTGCAGAGGGATATGCCGAGGATGCGGGCACTGCCATGCGTAGCCTTGTCGGTGTACTTTGCCCCGACGATGATCAGTTGCAGGACTCTCTTTACCACAGGCAAGTGCGAGTGTTGGCTGCCTGCATGCCGTCTGACCGGGATGCGCCTCCTCCGTCAAGTCATGATTTGGGCAAAATACGTATTTTTACTAGTTTCTGTTAATGAATCATGGAAAATTCCTTTAGCTTACTTTTTCATCAGTAGTTTGACAGCCGAAAAAAAACAAATTTAATAAAAATTGCAGTCACAAAATGTCACACCGTGGGAATAAAAGTAGTGTCATTAACATTTGATGGTTGTAAGACTAACAATCTGCCATTAAACTTTTAGGGTGTAGAATGGATGGTGCTCACAATTTGAAGCCTTATTTTAAACACCCTTCAGCTGCTTACGAAGTTTTTGTATTTCTTGACGCATGCCATTTGATAAAGCTAATGAGAAATTTATTTGAATCAAAAAAGTCATTTACAATAGCGATAATAAACAAATAAAGTTTTAATAAGTTGTCTTGCTCTCCTTTTCACGCTGACGAAAACTCTGGCATCACAACAACTTATAGTTATCATCTGGGTTGTTCTGGTAGCTTGAGGAACGTATATCAGGTGCTTAATTATCCAAATAGGATCAAGGTGAGTGAGAAGGGAAGTTTGGTGATAAAGAAGACCAGAGTGGAAGAAATAGTTAAGGGTTCTTACCTAGTCGAGACAGACTTGGAATTGGAGTTCAAGACTAAAAAGTGAGATGGAAGACTTCTTAGAAAAACTGAAGGATCATGGGTAGATCCCAAGAGACCCGCTAAAGATCTATGAGAAGCTCAAAACAGTGCCTAGCACTCTAGGAGATGTGAAAGCATGGATGATAAGCACTTTTGGCTATTCAGGTTTCGATGTTCTGGCTTTCAGAGAGAAAATGGTGGTTCAAATCAAAGAGCTGGGAGATCTCTATTTCCTTGTGATTCTCTTCATGATCAGAGGAAATAATGTGGGAAGAATAAAAGACACTGTTGAAAGTGGTGTGGTGAAAGCCAAGATAGAAACTCTTGTTAAGAGTTTAGCTATAAAGCCTAGAGCTAGTGGTAAAACATCTGTGATAACACTATCTAGAATTGCTATTTCCTTTCCTGAGATAGTAGCTGGGTGCTTAGAAGCTGTTCCAGACATGCCTGGAGCTGTATCCCTTGAGTTGATCAAGTCAACTCTTGGGTACGATGAATTCCCCGGAATTGGAAGACAACCATCACTCGCATGTTTATTGCCTAATAAGCTAGGGGAATCCATGACCATATTAAATGTCTTCTTCTATGCAAACATGATGTTATCAGAAACCATCAACCAAAGAAATAGTGAGTGGAGCAAGAAAAGTCCCAACCAGAGAGACATGGAGACTAAACCTTACCAAGAAAACGCTTACAATTCTCCCATCCTGTCAAATGAATCCAGAATAGACTGGTGCTTGAGATTCAAGATCTTGAGTGCTAGAACAACATACTCAAGCATTTGGATGGAAGCTGCTAAGAAGTCAAAGGAGAAGCTGATATCTATTTACGGTTTTACTTTTAAGTTGATTTATAAATTCCATGTACTGTAACTAACGAATTTACTTAAATTAAGCGTAATAATCTCATTTATATAGTATAATAGAAATAAGGATTCTCATATTTACCCACCTGTTAGAAGATCACTATAGGATCTACACGCCCGACTACGGTAGTGGACGGACGTGTTGTGGAGCTCCGCGGAATTAAATAATTTATTTGTTTAATTTTGTGGATTTCTTGCTGTATCTCAGCTATTATTTCGGTTTTGTTTTATTATTAATACACGAACAGTTCATTTATAGTTATTTATAGTGTTTTGGGTGAATTGGACACGGTGTTATTATATTTAGTGTTTGTGTTGTGATCTGCGAGGTTAAAGGGTCCCTGCGCTGTATTTCAGTGGCAGGTGCCCTTCGCCGAGGCTGTAATTATAAGGTACAGTTATATCTGTCTGATTTATTTATGTTTCTTGTATATATTTTATTAATTTAGGGTATAATCACGCACGGCACGCGCCTATTTGAGGTTAAGTGCACGTGCTTTTGTAGGTTAGGTAGCGCATTTTAGGTTAGGAACGTGGTGTCTGTCAAGACCGATTGACATTGTTCGGGTGTCAGCGGTCGCTGTCATCCCCGCGTGACGTTTGTGGCTGTCACTTGTCAGTGTCACTTTTGGGTGACACCTGTCAGGTGTCAGCTGTCACTGTCGGGCCGGGGTGACGGTTGTCCCTGTCAGTTGGCAGTGTCAGGTTGGCCTGACAGCATCAGTGTGGCTGGGTTGCCAGCGTCTAGTAGTTTAGTAGTAATTTTAGTAGTGGTAGAAATTTGTTTGATTCTACACACCCTTAGGATTAATTTATTTTAAGATATTTATTTAGTTGCGGTAGGAGGCGTATAGTGTATAGGTAGCTAGGAAGCGGGTTGTAGGTCAGGCAGGATGTCGGATGATGATGATGGGGACGCGTTTCGGAAGACGCTGGATGAGGAGGTGTCTAGAAGGGAGGAGGAGCTGCGTTGTTTGGAAGAGCTGCGCGAGGGTATTGGCTTCAAGCCGAGGGTCTCCATAGCGCGTACCCCTCCTCCTCCTTCCCGCTTTAGCGTAGGTGCGGCTTCTGCTGGCCCCAGCGGTGTAGTAGGTGATTCAGTGGTGAGATTGGGACAGGCGGCAAAAAGAGGACTGTCTTCCCCTCCGATGCCCCCAGGTCCTTTGAGGAGAAGGGAGGGATCGCTTGCAGAGGAGGTTCCACCCATTGGTGATTTACAGTCTGGGGCTGGCCAGACGGTATGTTTCGACTCGCCCGGGGAGGACTGTCCGCCGGAGGCTTCGAGCACCCCTGTGAAGCATGGTCTAGCTGCATGCAGCGGTGTGGACCTGATCGATGAGGTTCATGTTGCTGTTAAGGGCATAAGTGGGGTGGCTCAGGGAACCAACAAATTGAATATGCATGATAAGGGGTTGATTGCTGGGTTCAACCAGGATATCCTGGCAGTAGTGGGTGCTCTGAGTCTGCGGCTGGCTGAGGCTGAGCATAGCGTCACGGCCATGAAGTTGAAAGTGGCCAACCTTGAACTGGGGCGGGTCAGTGCGGTCAAAGAGAGGGTGGGTAGTGTTTTAGGGAGTAAGTCGGATAGGATGGACTATGCGGCCATCCTCAAGCTGCCTAGTGGCAGGGCCAGCATGGCAGTGGAGCAGCGCGGTCTGTTTTACCCCAACACTGAGGACACCCTCAAGGAGTTGCGGGAGAAAGTGCAGCCGGGCACGAGTGGTATCCGGGTTCAGGGGGTGCGTAGAGTCGGCAATGCGGGTGTCGTCGTGCAAACGGCGTCAACCGTGGCTGCCGAGAAATTGAAAGCAGCGGCACCGACCACTTTGAGGGCTGCTGAACCGCGATCCCGAAGGCCACTTGTGGCCCTGCGGAACCTTACGGGCGACCCAACGGCGCGCGGCGGAGGCGGTCATCGAGGACCTCCACAGAATTAACTTGGCGGAGGACGTTGATTGGCCAGTGGATAGGCTGCGTAGGGAGGCAACGTTAGCGTTCAAGCAAAGTGTACGGAGGTACTACGTGTACAACCAAGCAAAGTGCAGACAGCTTTAAGTACATATCTATCACTCTTACTGATATTGACTACTGAAGCGAGTCACGCTGAGTGAGTGAGTGAGTGGTGAGCTGCGCAGTGCAATATGGGCTGCGTGTCGTGCGCGCGAGCGTGAGCTACTGATACATAAGGATATAAAGATATAAAAGAGTGATACATATACCGGTGATCAAAAGATACATTTCAATCTTTTCTTTTCAGTGATACATTTTGCCCATGTCTACTTTATCCCAGCCTGGAGGACGCATTTAATGGCTATTTAATATGTCAAATAAATCATATTCGATTGTTCACTCATTCGATCATTCGTTGATGTTAGTCATTCAACTGTTTTCTGTTACAATAAATCGGACCGTCGAATAAATCATTTAAAGTTCTAATAAAATTGACCGTGCCAGTGCAACCTTGAAATTGCGGAAGATTAAGCTTTTGTTCGCAGAATTCCAATTGCATCCGCAACCGAATTGCTGAGCAATTGTGTGGGAAGCCAAACTTTCATTTTTTGTTTGAAAAATTGGACGTGCGCTTTTGTAAGTTTTGTGGCCCAATGTAAATGTTGGTCTTCTTGGAGTTGATATTGATCTACTTATGTTTTAAGATTACCTTATTTTGACGCTTGTCCTTAAATCTGTCCCGCAAAATGCTTAGAGGTTTATATAATTAAGACTTCGCAAAAATGATAATTTATTTGTAAGCTATAAAAAACCACACTCAAAAGTTTTATCACAGACACTTAGTCACTGGATAAAAGATACACTTTACAGTAGCGTTATAGACACGTCCATATTTAGTGCACACAGCACTCGTCATGCAGCCACATCCTCAGCCAATATACTTGGAGTCAATATTGACCTAATAAGAAAAACTACCAGTATTATCTTCTGTCTTTGCGAAACATTATACGAGTAATAGGCAGGTCGTAACTGATCCTCATCTCTTTGCCACTACAGTACTTGCTGGTGGTCATAATCTGTAACAAATAGGTACCTAATATAGATTAAGAATATAAACCAATGTAAAATAAACTTAAATCAATCATAACCACTTACAGCCTTACTAATAAAAATATTTAAAACACTTTCTTAACAACTGTATACGTATACATTGTATAAGCTATGGATAAGAGTTACACACTCCCTTTACGAATAATGGGTGCATAAGCTTTGTATAGTTATAAATTCGTTATAACAAAAGTCACTGGCAACATTCTGCGGAAACGTTTTTAAACCTAATTCCCAAACTGTAGAAACATTCAGAAAACCTTGTAAACAGTATATAAAATATTGATTTTTAATAAATAATACAAATTGTGTCCAAAATATTGTTTGGAAATGTATTTAAAAATAGTTGTATGTTTTTTACGGTAAAACGAAAGAAAGAATGATACCTACATAAAGTTCGTCATTGAGTTTAAAAACGCACGTTTCAAATGTCAAACTAGTGTCCCTGGTGTTCCAAAGTTCCAACGTTTGTTTATAATTTGGTTTATTAATACTTTCTAAATGGCGAATAATAACACAAATAGTGACGAGTTGAAGGCAAAAAGAAAAAGATCTGTAAATTGGGACATTTTAGAAAAGGTATGGTCATTTACCAGTTAAAAGTCATTTCTCCACTGTTTCTACCATGGATCGTATTTTGCACAGTTAGTGTTTTAATAACAAAAAAAATGTCATTGGGTTCACGAAAACGAAGTGCAGTGTGGAATCATTTTGAGGAAGTAGAACCAAAAAAAGCAAAATGCCTTTATTGTGCGAACATTCTAACGGTACCCGGTGGAAATTGTGGTAACCTGGGTAGACATTTAAAAAGTAAATGCCCCACAGTACCCCTCATTGCTGAAAGGCAGCCAACGCAGCAGGCATTTTTCTCCTCATCAGCCGTCCTTCAAGAAATATGCGCACAACACAAAGTCCGTGCCGCCTCGGCGTGCGGAACTTCTTGATGAGCAGCTTGTGCGCGTGATTGTAAATGGCTATTATCCATTCCATATGTTGGAGGACGAAGAATTTAAAAAAAAATTGTACATATGCTGTGCCCAGGGTACAAGCTGCCAACAAGGAAAACACTGTCAAGAGTCTTTAATTCCCAAAATATGCAAAAAACAGGAAGAGAAAGTGAGGCACAAGATGGAAAATGCCAACACAGTGTGTCTCACGACTGACGGCTGGACGTCGGACAACAATGACAGCTATTTAGCTGTTACGGCTCATTACGTTGTCTCAGAATTACACTCCAATTTACTGGTATGTGTGGAATATAACGAGAGGCACACCAGCGAAAATCTCACTGAATTTCTGAAAAACATCATGCGAGAATGGAATATTGAGAACAAAATTATCGCGATCGCCAGGGATAACGCCGCCAACATTACAGCAGCTATAAAAGAGGGTAGTTGACGGCAAATTCCATGCTTTGCCCACACATTAAACCTCTGCGTCCAGTCGGCGTTGCAGCATTTGGCTCCAATTTTAAATAAAGTTAAAAGCGTTGTCGAGTATTTTAAGCGTAGTTCCCAAGCCAATCACAAATTAGTCACAATGCAGAAACAACCCTTCCAACCCTTCCACTAAAACAAGATGTCGCCACTAGGTGGAACTCTACCTACGACATGCTGCATCGGTTTATTTCAACAAAAGATGCTATTATAGCCACTAATAGCCCTCATCAGCAGACCTGACCTTGCACTGACTGATTACGACTGGAAGGTAATTGAATCGGTTCAGCCAATATTAAAAATGTTTTATGACATAAGAGTCGAAGTGAGTCGCGAAAAAAATTTAACATTAACTAAGGTCATTCCATTGTGTCGAATTATGCTGGGTCATATGAAGAGACGTTTGACGAGTTGGAAGTGACGTTTGACGTCTATGTCGGTGCAGTCGTGTCTATTATTATTTTATCGGAAATAATTTAAAACACAAGTTTCGCTGTAATAATTTAATATATTAATAAACCTAGTGCAATATAGAGTGACATATATTGGAGTGAACAGTAAATAGTGCGCATAAAGGACATAAATCATCCATTTATTATCAAGGTGTCTTGGCGTAGTTTGACTGCTTACCCACTTAGTGGAAAAAGTTCCTGCAGCTCTAGCGCGCTACAGAGCCATCTATCTTTCTCGCGGCTATTCGATCGAGCGATCCTGTATCGAGACATCTGTAGCGCCATCTAGCGTGCGATCTTAGAACCACGTGCGTAGCAGGCTTGCGTTGGTTACCATCATGCCAGGTGCCAAGTGTGGAGGCTGCGGTCGTTTCCTCTCGACGGTAGAGGGCGCCAAGTGTGGTAAATGTCAGCTTCAATATCACCGTATATGTGTTGGTATTCCTACGAAAGCCACTATTACTGCTAGCTGGCGATGCCCCGAATGTAAGAAGGACCTCGTTAGGGATAACAGGGCAGAGACTCCAGTCAGAGGCGCTCCGGAAAGTTCTCCAGCAGTAACCTCCGTAGAACAGGCTTGCACGCCAGAAACCAGTACGCCAAATACTTCGGACGTCAGTTCGAAACCGGCACCTAAGCAGACTGCGTTCTCTTCTATTGTTGCCACTCCCCCGCCGTACAATCCCACTATAGTCGATGTCTCGGCTCGGGAAACCATGATCACAGGCTCCGACATGAAATTAATCATGGAGGAACTGAGAGCGGTGCGTGCGGAGATCCAAGGTTTTCGTAAGGAAATGGAGATGGAGATGTTAGAGCTCAAAACTTCGATGGGTACCTGCAATACGCGCATCGATGGATTAGAAGCCAGGGTGGACGCCTTGGAGCGACGGGTTTCTTCGGGTCCAGCGAATACTGGGGCAGTGGACAAGATCGTGGAAGATTTAAGACGCGAGCTCAACGATAGGGACCAGGATCTCTTGTCGAATGACATCGAGATAACAAATATACCCGAGGCTAAGGTCGATAACCCGATCCATGTCACCAAGGTCATAAGCCTAAAGTTGGGGGTCATCCTTGAGGAACGTGACATTGTCAGCGCAGAACGGGTCGGCGGGAGGCAGCTCAACGTGACGAGCTCTGCGGGTGCGACAGAAACTCGTCCGCGCACCATTGTCGTGCGCCTGGCGCGTCGTGATCTGCGCGATGAACTGCTGGCGAGCGCGCGAGTGCGGCGTGGTGCGACGACAGCGGATCTTGACATGTCCGGCCCAGCCCAGCGTTTCTTCCTTAATGAGCGCCTTACAAAAATTAACCGACAGTTGTTTCGGAAAGCACGGGACGCTGCTAGTCGCTTCGACTGGAGATTTGTGTGGACCAAGCGCGGCCGCATTCTTGCCAGGAGGAAGCCAGGTGACCCCACACAAAGAATCCGTTCCGATGAGGACATATCTCGGATATTTGGATCTGTCAATGAAACGGCCTGATTACATTAGTTTTGTCATCACCTTATTTTTGTTTTTTATTATTTTAATTTATGTTAAGTTTTTGTTAATTTTTTCTACTTGGGAGGATATGCGTCGCAACTGTTTCTGTCAGGAACTTGACCACAATGATCACAACTCGGCTGGTGTATGTAGTGAGATGCATTTAATATTAATACTTTATATATTTGTTCTATTAATCTATACACTAAAGACACTCTTTTCAACATACCCTAATATTATTCAAAAATTATATACAATCAACTATTTTACAATTATTCTAATATATGCTAGTTACAACTACAGTACATTATCTCTTCATCAATTAAACTACATTGTTGAACACAGTTCCTACCTCCATATATATATACTTACACTTTTTCAACATAAGCATGCAGATACACAATACATATATTTCATAGATGACAAATTCAAATGACTCCGAGTAAATGTATTAAGTTTGGACTACTGAATGCAGGCTCTCTAGGAACTAATCACGATGAATTTTTGACGGCTATGGGTAACCATGCTGTGGACATCATGGCTATCAACGAAACTTGGTTGCGTGTGGGTGAGGAGGACCGAGCGCCTAGTGTACCTGGGTACAAGCTTAAGCACATACCGCGACCTACGTCTGTACGTGGTGGGCGCGGGGGAGGGGTTGCTTTCTATATTAAAAATGGGGTTACTGCGCGGGTAAGAGTTCATCCGGATCATCCCAATGTTGAACAGCTCTGGTTAACCCTTAATGTAAACAAAAAAAAGTTACTCATTGGCACTGCATATCGTCCGCCATGGTTAAACTTGGAGCTTTTTCTCGAGGGCTTGACTGCCAGTATTGGTGGTTTGGCCCCCTACGATAATGTAATATTATTGGGGGACTTTAATGTTAATATGTTAGATGCCAATAACCCGAAAACTAAAGAACTTTTAGAATTTTTCAGCTACTTAAACCTACATCAATTAGTTGATACACCCACACACTTTGTAGGTGATAGTAGTTCGCTTATTGACATAATTTGCACTGATGCTTCAATCCGTAATGTCGTGGTGAATCATATTAGTGAACTCAGTCATCACTCGTTCATCACATGCGAGACCATTTTTAAGAAGCCTAAGGCTAATCCTAGATCAGTAGTTTTTCGTCCGCTCACAAACATATTAGAGGACTATTTTAACATTGACTTAAAAATTATACCATGGTCGATTATTGGTGATATGAGTGATGTCAATTCTATGGTGCAAACATTTAACTCTTTTATGATTCATTTGTTCGATCTCCACGCTCCCCTGAAAAGGAGGACATTTAAAACCCGCCCTACTCCATGGATTACTGAAAACATCAGACTTATGTCGTCGTTGAGGGACGAAGCTAGGGATAGATTTCGTAAATCTAAACTACCGTGTCATAAGGAATATTATCTGGATCTGAAGCACCTAGCAGTGGAGGCTCTAGTTAACGAAAAGATGGCATATTTTGCCAAAAGCATAAATAATCACATTAAGGACCCGAAACTACTGTGGCGCAATTTAAAATCTGATGTGCTTCCGGACCACAAACATAGATTGCTGCCAAGTCACTTCAACAACCCTGATGACATTAATGCGGCATTTCTGGACGTCCCAGGTAATTGTTGTCACAACATCACTCAGCTATCCTACTTTGAGTCTCATAGGTTTGGCCCTGCCTCATTCTCACTCAAAACAACCAATCCTGAGTCAATCCTGAAGATTATCAAGAGTCTAGGGTCAAACGCACAGGGTGTTGACGGTATAGGTCTCGATATGTTGTCTCTCACGTTGCCAACTACTTTGCAAGCCATTACAGAGATCATTAACCGGTCCATAGCCACGCGTACGTTCCCCGAACTCTGGCGATGCGCTATTGTACGCCCTATCCCTAAAAACAGTAACCCAGCTAACATGAAAGACTTGAGGCCTATCAGTATTTTACCCTGTTTGTCGAAGATCCTGGAACGTGTGGTTTACTTGCAGGTTATTGAATATCTGGAAACTAATAACGTTCTTCCAGACTTTCAGTCTGGTTTCAGAAAGGGTAGAGGTACTGCAACGGCTCTGGCTGATGTCGTGGGTAATATCCTTGAGGCACGTGACCGGGGGGAGGGTACAATTTTGGCTCTGCTGGACTTTTCCCGGGCTTTTGATGCTATTAATACTACTCTACTGCTGTCAAAATTAGCCTTCTATGGCTTCGACAGTGCTGCAGTGGAGTGGTTTAAAAGCTATCTCACCAACAGATCTCAATATGTAGAGATGCATATGGAGGATGGGTCAACAGTGTCATCCTCCCCCCTGCAAGTCTCAAGGGGTGTCCCTCAGGGATCGATTTTGGGCCCTCTGTTGTACATTCTGTACAGTGCAGATATTATAAAATCTTTTGTTAACTGCAAATACCATATGTATGCTGACGATATCCAGCTGTACATATCCTTCAAGGGGGAAGAAACATCTTTGGCAGTGCAGAAAATAAATGAGGATTTACATAGAGTGGTTGCGTGGTCGGAGGAGAACTCTCTGGTTCTGAACCCGCTCAAATCTAAATTTATGGTACTGGGCTCTAAGAAACAGGTTAGTGCAATACTGTCTGCCAACCCTGAGATAGTCATCATGGGAGAAAAAATTGAGAGAGTGGAGCAGGCATGCAATCTGGGGCTAATTATGGATCCAGAGCTGCGTTTTGAGGCCCATGTGACAAATGTTCTCCGAAATTGTTTTTATAGGCTAAGGTTATTGTTTTTATATGGTATACGGAAATACCTAAGCATATCTGTACGGAAGCAACTTGTTGACAGTCTCATCCTATCCAAATTAAATTACTGTGACACAGTCTATGGACCATGTTTGCTTTCTAGAACGGAACGTGTAATCCAACGTATCCAGAATGCCTGTGTTCGTTTTTGTGTTAATGTCCCACGAAGAAGTCATGTTACTCCATTCATTAATGACTTAAAATTACTGAAGATGGCTGCCAGGAGGAAGCTTCATTTAGCCAGCCTGTTATTTGGTATTGTAACAACTAAAAAACCTCACTATCTCTATGTAAAGCTTACTTGGAAACAAAACCATCTAAAGAATAGTCTTCGCTCCATGGTATGCCCTCTGTCGGTGCCAATGCACAGAACTACAGCATTCAGGGGGTGTTTCAAGTATGCAGCCACACGCTGTTGGAATGATCTCCCACCACCAATGCGACGCCTGAAATCAATACAATCGTTCAAATTCCAACACAAAAAGTTACTCATACATAATCAAATGTCTCTATAGTATTGCTTCAATGTAAGTACCTACCTCAGGTGTCATGGCCTGCAGGCTTTGGTGTGGGGTCTTTCAGAGTGTGGGCTGCTTGGTGGTGCGCACGTCTGTCCGTGTGGCTGTGCTGGGGTTTGTGTTTCGTCATTTCATTTCATCCTTTTATGCATAGGAACGCCACATTTGTTTCTGTAATTTTTAGTTTAATCTAATTATTCAACTGGCACACTACGGTTTGTCAGGTATCGTCCCTTGTTTGTATCATATTCTAATTTATATTTATCCAATCTAATTTAATTAATTTATTAGTAATTTATTTCAATAATCTCGATGCATGAATCCACATTTTATTTTAACCAAGTAATTCTCACTTACCATTTCACCTTGATCTCATCTGTGTGTCCGAGTCATTGTCATCATTCACATCTAACACAGATTCACTTTACGTAGGAAATGCCTACTTAATCACCCAATACATCCTTTGTTTACATAATTTCATCCAAGTCAAAACATTAATTGCATAATGATACGCCATGTTAAAATATTATGTAATATTGTTCTAGTCTAGTATTTCCGCTGACAGCTGCGCGCACAGATAACGCATTCTGCGGCGTGGGAGTTGGTGCTGTCGCGGAACGGAATGTCATTTTCTGTATATTTTATCTATACCTTAGATCTATACTTTTAGAATTAACTTTATATTTTTATTTATTTTTTAATTTCATACTATTTGTTACATGCTGCACCGGTCGACGTCATCGCGTCAACGCCGGCTATCGCTGAAAACCAGCGCTGGGGCTCCGTTTCGCATGGGGTCGCGGCATTATGCTGAGCGGTAGCCGTTTTGCGTAGATGTGACGCATATTTTCCCCAAACTTGTTTTACAAATTGTTATTTTTATTTTGTTGTGCTTTGCGTCATGTTTACCGCAAATAAACGTATTTCTTTCTTCTTCTTTCTTCTAAGAGGATCAAGCTGGAAGTGCAAAACACAGCTGCTAGTAACGAAACAGAATTAAAAAAGCTCATCGAACATTTAGATAAGGAGCTCAATCATAGATTCGGCCACGTCGAGTCGAACATGTTATGCGCAGAATCTACTATTCTGGATCCACGTTTTAAGAATACCCTTATTCTTAAAACGTGGATCCAGAATCGCTACCATCACATGGGCGCAAGGTGCAAAATGTATTTACTGTTCATTATTTTTCTGTTATACAATAGTTCTTGTAGTAACGAAACGGCCAAGCCTCATATTTTGACTAAGGTGTAGAGTTTGTGAAGTTAGGGCTTGGAGAGTTAGGGCGTGTAGAGTTAGAAGCGTGGCTCTACATGAGATCTGATAGCTTTTTGTCAGTGCGAGCTATATGTGGTCTCGTCTTGGTAACATTTTACATGAAAATGTTTATGGTGGGATTTCATTTCTTTTTGTAAGTTGCTTGTTATATGTATAGGTTGATACCTCCAAGTACCTCTTGGTATTCTTTCTCCTCTTCTGTTTTCTATTTTTATTAATCTTATAACTTCCGAGCTTCAGTGTGCGTATCATCTGTATGCAGATGACTTGCAGTTGTACTGTCAAGGGAGGGTTGATGAAATACCTGACGCTATCGATAGGTTAAATAGGGACTTGTCAGCGATAAAAACCTGGTCAGATAGATTTGGTGTTGCAGTAAACCCAAATAAGTGTCAGGCAATCATAATTGGGAGTTCTCCTAATATTAGTAAGGTGGATAATACATTATTGCCACCTGTTCTCTTCAATGGTACGATCGTCCCATTTAGCACTGACGTGCAGGACCTAGGCTTGCACATCGATTGCACCCTGAACTGGCGTACTCAAGTCGCTAGGGTCAGTCAGAAGGTTACTGGAACGCTGCGGGCTTTGTACCGGCTGAAAAATTTACTACCATCCAGTACCAAGACAATGCTTGTGCAGTCCTTAATTTTCCCTATCATCGATTATGGTGATGTGTGCTACTATGACCTGAATGCAGATCTCCTCAACAAACTTGACCGTCTTCTTAATAACTGCATTCGATTCGTTTTCAATTTGCGTAAATATGACCATGTCTCTGCGCATCGGTCGCTTCTAGAGTGGTTGCCCATACGCCAGCGCAGAGAGCAAAGGGCGCCAACCACCTTGTTTTCATTTCTTGACTCTCCCTCTTCCCCTAGTTATCTAGCCCCCCACTTTCAGTACATTTGCGCCAACCACAATAGAAATTTACGTTCATCTCACAATCGTCTTCTTCTATGTCCCACTCACCGTACAGACTTCATTCACTCTTCCTTCTTCATTCAGTCTATCTCTCTGAGGAATACGCTCCCCCCGGAAATCAGGATGGCAACCAATCGATTATCCTTTAAAGTTAAAGTTCGTGAACACATTCGCAAGAAGCTGGCAGTGTCATCACAACGGTAATGTTTCCCCATTGTTGGTATTATTTGTATTAGTATATTTATGTATATTTATTTGTGCTTATATTTATATATAATTAGGTATATATTATTATATTTATAGTTTGTAATAGGTATTATGTGTATCTTTATATTTAAATAAATATTTATTCCTGAATTTTTCGAAATTGTACCTTCCACTGCTTGTCTCTGCATCACCCAAAGGTTGACTGGTAGAAAATGCCTATGGCATTAAGTCCGCCTCTGTACATTGTGCTTGAAGTGTTAAATAAATAAAAGATTTGTCACAATACTTAAGTACCACACGGTCAACATTTGTGATGAAATTCGTGTATTTTACTTTTCAAAGTTTATTGAAAAGCTGTATGAAGGAGTTTGTTTCCATAAAATAGAAAACAAAAACACCGACACAAATACCAACAAAAATAAGACCATTGCTTGGCAAGCGGTCGCAAAAAGGTTTGTAAAATACCATTACCTCTATGAATTTGGTTTAATGTTTCTGATAGCCAAATTACTGTGATTTAATATTTTCAGATTCAATGAATTAAATAACCGAGAGAGACAAATGACTGAAATAAAGCAACAGTGGCGGACAGTGAAATTTGATGCCAAAAAAAACATGTCAGAAGTAAAAACATCCATAAAACGTACTGGTAGAGGGCCAAAACCTCCTAGACCGGATGCTGAAACCATGGAAATGTTGACCATGATTCCACAGGAATTTCAAACGGATTCCAATGTCTTTGACAGTACGGCATAGCGGTGAGGGCATCCTATATTTTTGCAATGATGACTGGCATGAATTATCTCATCTGTAATCTTGAAATACTAACCAGTCCTTGTTCCTAATACTAACCTTTTATAATTATACCTATTATAATAATATGACTTGTGACATTAATATGTGGTTTCTATTAATTTAGAATAAAGCGGAAGTCGAAGTGGAGTCCCTTATGAGTGTAACACAAGAGTATGTTCTTACTCCATTAAATAACCAAGAGAATATAGAAGAGGTTTGTTCATTTAATTGATAAGTGCCAGTGCTATGTAATATTTGTTAAATTGTATACAAATATTCATGTGTATATTTTCTGTTTAAGATTGTTGTTTTGTTAACTTCTAATGACTTCTTTGTTTTTGTTTCAGAATATTACACCAATACATATAAAGAAGGTTGTACCAAAAAACTTGTTAAAACCTCAAAAAACTAAACGAAACTAGGATTTGAAGAAGTGAAAGATAATGAGCATTCAAACAAAACGTGAGGTAAATTTAAATTGCTAAGTATATTTTAGACTAAACTGCTGCCCGCGACTTCATCCGCGTGGAAGCCAAATATACGAGTACCATAAAGCATATCTTATGACACTCAGCAATAGTGTTGCTTTCATTTTTTAAATCTGATGAGTCGTTTCCGAGTTTACTTCCTACATCCTTTATAATATTAGTACAGATATAAAACAATATGGTGATTTGTGATTGATAACAATTAATCAATTTATTTCAGGACAGGGAGCTTGCGAGAGAACGCCATGATGTTCTTGTCAAGTGTATAAAGGAGGAACATGATGTAAAAATGAAAAATATGTCAGAAGCTCATAGCTTTATTAAGGAAGAGCACAATTTAAAAATAAAAGAAATTGTTTTAGAGAAAGAAGAAACCCAGCTGAGAATTGAAAAATTAAAATTGGAAATGTTATTGCTACAATCAAAACTGACATAATACATATATTTTTTGTCTAAAAGTGTGTTTCTATAAACAATCTTCTTGTTTCTTGACCAGATTGGCCATTAATACCTTCCCTTGGGAATAAGCGCAGTGCTTCCCATTTGCTCCAAGATTCGTGAGACTACTGCTGTTAGAGAAAGCCATCTTGTTTGAGATGGTTTCAATATTTTATGCGGCTCAACTTCAACAAATGATTGAAAATTGCGGAAATCAAACTGGCGTTTGTCACTGTTTTTAAAGAAGTTATATATGTCACGAGCAAGTTGTTCTACAAATTCCGGAATTTCTTTACAAGCCTGACTTGCACATAAGTGGCTGAATGGCAAACACATTTTGAAATAACGATCACTGGTAAGTCTCGCGACAAACGAGTTTTGACTGAATCATTATCGCCCATCATGACGTTACATCCGTCTGAACCGACGCCAATCATATTTATAAGTGGCACATTACGGCTGGTAAAAGAATCCACAAGCGCTCTGCATATATTTTCAGCGTTCGCCGTAGGAACATCATTGGAGTCTGTTTCCTTAAAAATCTTGTACAGTTTCCAGAATACGCTGCAGATTTTCTGAGCATCATAGTCAAAATAACGCACTACAACACAAGCCGTTTTTACTGTAGATACGTCTATAGTCTCATCAGTGAGCGCTGAAAACTTAGTTGATTTCAATTTATTCGCCAAATCAACGTTGTACCCTTCCCCAATGGCATTTTTTACAACTGCTGTGATTTTAGTACGCATTAATTGAATTTCTTGTACTAATTTAGAATCGGGAACAATTTCTTTTAACAAATCAGTCAAGTGGTCAGCTACAGAAAAAGCAATATTGTGTTCTGCAAAAAATGCAGCTAGTTTTATTTCAGCTCGATCCTTTTGTCTGTTTTTTGGAGTTATGCCTGTCTTGAAACCAAATGAAGTCAACTTTGGGATTGTAGACCGGATGAACCAGGTTTGTTTCTCAAATGTTTTTTTGATTCGGCATGTGATTTGAGATTTCACTCAGGTACTGACACCCTCACACACACGTACACACACCCCCACACACCCTCAACACACACGTACACTCACACACACACACCCTCTTATAGACACTTGCTCATTTACAGATTTCTCATTTAGCATTGTATAATAATTTAGCATAAAAATAGTTGTACACGTATTATAATCATATAAAAATAGTACGACCAGTCCTTTGTGTTTGTTAGCATTATTTTCAAAATATTCGGGGGAATGGCACTGTTAACCGAAATACAGGCATTTACCTAGTTCGGTTACAGAAGTTAAATCCACTTGTTTGTTAACTACTGCTAAACTGGTTTTGCAACATTGAACTAAGTTTTTTGGGAAATAAAATTTTATTTATTTATTATTTATTTATTTGTGATTTCAGCTTGATGGACAATATGCACACTTCGCTTTCTTGGGATTTTTAAGATCTGGTTGCAGCCAGTCTCGAAATATCGGATTCCTTAACCACTCATCGCGAAAAGTTTGTGAATGATGTTCAAAAATCGTGTTACCTGCTTTCTTTGCAGTCCATCCTCCCTTTTTTGTTATTTTTCTAGGAGGAGTGGATGAAGATTCACTGTCACTACTCATTATGTTAAATTAACCACTGAATAATTAGGGTGAAATTATAAAATGAGCTGGACCTTGCCACTAATACGCGTAAACTTTAATGTAAACTTTAGTGTAATACATCTAGCGGGGATTGCACGGTCAACGACTAAAGATACATTTAGTGATGAGGTAATGAATCTAGTGATGTGCTTAGTCGAGTTTGTGGCATGAACATATATTCTTTTCTTTAAATGTTTTTGGTTTGTATTAGCAACATTGTTAAAATCTCGTAAAAAAGTGTACGAGATTTTTTTTTCTCGTTTCTCGTACAGAGACTGCTAAATCTCGTAAAGGTATGAGATTTCTGGCATCTGGCAAAGCTGGGTAAATCTGTCATAAATTGGGAAGCCAGGAAACAACGATGTGTTGCTTTATTGGGTGTTTTTCTATCTATAATATGTATGTATTTACAAAAAAAAAAAAAAATGTATATAAGTAGTTCATCAGCCATCTCGTTACCATAACACAAGCATTAGGTTGCTTAGCTTGGGACTGGCGGAGATGGCGTTGTGTGAAATGTCCAAGGATATTTTTTTTTTTTTTTTTTTTTTATCATCTACCGAGGCAGAATATCTCTCTATTAGTGATTATGCAATGATAATGTTTTGTTAAGAATTTCTTGTTGGATATAATTGACAAACGCTTTGATGTCACTGTGTATAACGACAATCAGAGCGCTCAGAAATTGTTGTTAGTAAAAGAATATTCTCATCGTAAAACAAAACACTTTGACTTGCGTTACCATTTTGTTAAAGACCTAATTCAAGAAGGTAAAATAAATGTTAAAAATCTATGTACTGATGAAATGATGGCCGATGTTTTTACCAAAATATTATGTACACAGAAGCATTGTAAGTTTTTGAAATGTATAATAAAACTGAAAAGTATTAAATAACTTGCATGCTGATAGGTAGAGTCACATTTTATTCACCAGGTGATGTAGAGACATTCTTGATGTTAAGAGTCTTGCTATTGTATGTTTATCTGATGTTCATCATAAGGAGGAGTGTTGGAATTATTAATTGATATTAATATTCATGGTATTGAGTATCTGTGACACCGATTTGACAGATGTCACTAAAATAGACTCGTCCCTTTTCTCACCGAAGCTTTTAGCTGTAAGCATACTTTGTGTTGTCGCTGTATTATTAATCTAATATTATCTTGTCAATCATAAGTAATTTTATACTAATTATAGACGGTAATAATCCGTGTATATTTGTAAAACAATATCACAGACAATATAAGCGTTTATTGGAAAGTATAACGTTTATTATTGAAGTTAGCTTGGTCTACAATCCTTGCTATCTACAACCACGCTACACAGCAGAGAACACAAATGCTTATGTTCATGAGGGATGGGAATACATTAAGAACAAGACTGCAAAAATACAAGAATTTACGAAAAATAAAAAATAACCACTTTCATAAATTATTTTCAAAGGTTGCTCAGGAATGACCAATTCATAAACACGTAGTGCGTCTATGGTGAGCGTCATCGGAGTACCAGCATCGTAGAATCATGGCATATGACACTTAACCAAGCCTGCAAAACCCGAAAACACGTAGGCGTTGTGCAATTGTTGAAAGCAATAAACAAGGATGCATAAGATGACATTATGGACATAGCGGAAAATAAAAATAGGTAACCGAAAAGAAAGTAGCATTATCAGGTCAAAATAACCTTGTTTAAAGCATATTGTCAAGGCCTGTACACGGGAAGTCTGTGGTTCAGCTGTTCTCGTGGGACGCTAAATGCCTTGCGCGTCCAATATAATAATGTTTTCAGGATGATGTTGAAACTCCCTCGTTCCTGTAGTGCCTCGAGGATGTTTGCCGAATCGAGTACAGATGGTTTCCAAGCTCTAATCAGGAAAAAGGTGGCATCGCTCGTGGGAAGGATTCGAGGGAGTGGCAATTATTATTTATTTATTTATTTATTACAATGATTTTACTTAGCTTATAAATATATTAAGCCCCACAAAACCATGTCAATAGTTTGACTGTGGGGGCTGGCGAGTCTTTATTATTATTACTTTACACCTTAAAAAACTTAAACTCTTTACTTTAGGACTTAGGTAGCACCGTAGTTAATGTTTCCAAATAATATTTTTTCAACTTATTTCTGAACCTGTTTGCATTGGCTTCGCTCCTTATGTCTGCCGGCAGGCTATTCAATAGGTATGGTATTCGTTTTTTTAGAGTCCGGTCACCATAGTAATTGGTGACTCTGGGTACCTTGAATTTGCCGGCAGCCATAGATCGCGTATTATAATCATTGAGTACATGAGATAAGTTATGCTCTTGAGCACCATGATGGTTTACTGCTAGAAGATATTTATGTTTATAGCTGATCGGTAGAATTTTACAAATTTTAAATAGCTTCCTATAATCTCCTTTACAACTCTTTTTCGTTTTTTGCGTAACAAGCAATTTTAAGAATCGAATTTGAAGAGCTTCTAATTTATTCAAGTTGGTTTTAAATGTTAGTCCATAGCTGTCAAGAGCATAACTCATAATTGAATCTACTAATGACATGTATATACATCTTAATATATTAGTGGTAACTTTAAAGCTTAGATGGTACATTTTACTTAACAATATTCTTAATTTACTACAAATGTATTCTATGTGTTGTGACCAAGAAAAGTTCTCATCTATTTTCATACCAAGGTAGGTTACACAGTTGACTCTTTCAATAGGGTTACATGTACAGCCCAGTAAATTATTATGATGGCATGTATAAGTATGAGCAAACAAAGGCGGAGTCGCACTATGAGGTCGTAGATATGGCGAATGGATTAGCAACAATTTAGTTTTATCAGCGTTTAGTATAATGCCGTTGTCGTGCGACCATTTAACAACAGAGTCTATATCTTTCTGAACTAGCTGGCTAACATCGTCTATGTTAGTTCCGGAGCAAAGTATGCACAAGTCGTCCGCAAACATATAAGCTGAACAATGCTGTAGCACTCGGCACAAGCTGTTCACATGCATAAGATAACAAATCGGTCCACATCCAGATCCCTGAGCCACCCCGCTCCGCACCTCAACTCTGTCACTAAGCGCGTCTCCCACCCTCACACGATAGGAACGCGTGGTGAGGTAATCACGGAACCATGGGTTCAGTGGTTCCCCCACCCCGCACTCCTCCATTGCGTTGAGGATGGTATCCAATTCCAAATTGTCAAATGCTTTTTTATTGTCAAAAAATATTGCAATAACAATTTTTTTTTCATCTAGGTAACCGTTAATTTCGTCTGTGAATTTTGCTAGCCATGTATTTGTACTTTTTCCCTTTAAAAAACCATGTTGACATTCGTTAATAATGTTATTTTTTTGTAGATAGTTACTTATTTGGTTAACGATACACTTTTCTATAATTTTATCTATACTAGATAGAATTGATATTGGTCTGAAGTTTGATACATTTTTGCGATCACCTTTTTTATGAATTGGGCGCACTATTGCCTCTTTAAGCTTGTTAGGAAATTTGCAGTTCTTGACAGTTAAGTTTATTAGTTTAGCTAAGACGGGGCTCACTTTATCAATAATTATTTTTAGGTCAGACATTCGCACTCGGTCGCTACCCGGTGACTTATTTATATTCATGCTTTTTATTATGTTTTTGACATAATTAGAGCTAACAGGTTGCCACCTCATGGATAAGTCCGTGGCTTTTACATAGGTCTGTCTATCCATCCAAACATCACAACACTTATGCTTTATATCTTCTATTTCTTTACTGAAGGTAGAAGCAAATTTGTTACTTATGTCTACAGTACTTCCTTGTCCATCCATGTTTGACAGAATTAATTCATCTACCGATTGTTTATTATTTCCCATCATAGTATTTATCCTTTCCCATATTTTTTTAATGTTATTATTACATTCTAATATACTAATCCTATCATAGACATTTTTACTTCTAATAATAGCTTTTTGACATTTATTTCTAAATTTGGTATATTTAAGTCTCTTTATCATATTCTTTGGCTCATTACTCCATATCTCAAATAAATTGTCTTTTTCTTTTATCATATACTTCAACTTATTATCAATCCATTTTTTGTTGTTCCTGTTACTAGTAGAAATACGTTTATTTACGTAACAGGCATCATAAATATCCACGAATATTTGTTTAAAAGCTTTATATAATTTGATTGGACATTCTATTGACATTAAAGTGGTCAAAATCAGTGGTTAGTAATTTCTCTCGAACTTTTCTATTGTCAAGGACGCGCTTAGTGGCCGTGAGTCGCGGCGGAGACGGTTGTGCATCGCATGGACTGTGAGTTCGCGCCGACTGCCCCGGCGGTGCGCGTCTCCACTGCACGTTTGCCGAAACGAAATAGTGATCCGATATCTTTTGTTTTATTACAGCTGAATGTATGACAGAACTATTTGCCCGAATATAAATATGATCGAGACAAGATTGAACTAATTTTCCCGCAACAATTTCCTTTCTTGTAATGTCATTTATGCACTTTGTGAATCCATGTTCTGATAATAGATTTTCATACAATAGCATCCTGAAAGTCGTGGCTGAGGACCCGAGAGCTCCTGTGCTGAGGCACCTCATGCGGAATGAATCAATATTTATCAGCGACGAGCTCTAAACTGATAATAACTTCTAATGTGAAGGTATCCTCCAAACAAGCTTCAGAAGAATTGAAGAAAATTGACATTAAGAAAAAAAAAACCGGCTAAGTGCGTGTCGGACCATGCACAATGAAGAGTTCCGTAGTTGAAAAGAATTTATCCCAAAACCAAACTTAACATTGGATATCAAAAAAAAAAAAAATTATGTCATAAAATTACAAATTCACAATTTTCGGACTTTTTCCTTTACTTGTGCTGGGAGAACTTGCTTCTTGCCAAAAGATAGTGCCAAAAGGTGGCAAATGTGGTCCAAGCGTCGCCAAGAATGAATCATATACCAAATGAAAGGGAACAATGTACTGTTCAAACATGCAGAAGGGCATCAAAATCTGTCCGAGAGATTTCGAGAAATCATAAGCTTATTTTTGCCTTGGAAGTTATTACTGATTTTTAGGGTTCCGTACCACAAAAGGAAAAAACGGAACCCTTATAGCATCACTTGTTTGTCCGTCTGTCTGTCTGTCTGTCAGTCTGTCTGTCTGTCAGTCTGTCAAGACCCTTTATCTCAGGAACGCGTGGAGGTATCAAGTTGAAATTAATACCAAATACTTAGATCTATAGTCCCTTGGAGTCCTGAAAAAATTAACCTTCTAAGTCAACGCAATAAAAAGATACCTACGGCCATTTATGTGGCATATTTTGATCCTCGCAAGTAAATCAAAACCTATAGGGTACTTCCCGTTGACCTAGAATCATGAAATTTGGTAAGAAGCAAGGTGATGATACAATACAACACAAATAAAGGAAAAAGTCCGAAATTTGTTCATTTGTATTTTTTTGACATAAAAAAAATTTCAAGTCTGTCAGTCTGTCAAGACCATTTTTCTCAAGGACGCGTGGAGATATCAAGTTGAAATTAATATCAAATACGTAAGTCTATTGTCTCTTAAGGTGGGTACTGACCGGCGTTACGCAGCGTAATGCTACGTGTTACACCGCGAGCCTTCGTACAGTCAGTACGCCGTGTTACGGGGAAACCAGCGAGCAACGAGCCGCTCGTTGCTCGCTGGGAGCGCTCCACACGGCTGTCGGTTTTTTGGCGAATCCTTTGAGTGTTACGCGGTTCGGTCAGTACGCTCCTGCAAGTCGTCGCGAGCGCACGGGCGTCGCGAGTAATCACACGTCGTTCCTATCGTATTTACTCTCGTACTCGTCGTTCTTAAAACATGGAGTGGACCCAAGAAAAAACTATATTTTATAGAAAAATACAGAGAAGAGGAATTGTTGCGGAACCCAGCTCATCTAGAGCATTATAATAAACTGAAGAAAGAAGACGCTTGGAATAGATTGGCTTCGTTACTCGACAGCGATAGACAAATATGTAAAAATAAAATGACAAGTTTACTGGCATCATTGAGGAGGGAAAAGAAAAAAATTAAACAGTCAACTGGTACAGGAAAAGGTACTTACGTAATTATTTATTAAGTTTTTAAGTACATAGGTTCAGAAGGGTAGCGGTCAAATTTTTTCAATCAAGTAACAGATACAATTTGGTTTTTTATTTATTTTTTTACAATTATTTTTCTAGCATAGATTACGGTATTCACGAAATATTCTACTCTGGGTCGACGTTTGTTAATTTCAACTTCAATTTCAGGTGCAGATGAAGTATACCAAAGTAATTGGTTTGCATACAAAGCTATGATATTTCTACTGGATAGAAATAATCCTCGTACTACAACAGATACTGTAAGTCTATTTTAAGCGGTTAACATTTGCCAATAACTTTGAGCGTTTGATCTAAATAATTCAAAACGCCATAACTAGATGGCGCTAGTACCTTGTATTGCCACCACTCGTAATCTCTTGGAGACTGACTTAGCATTCGTCAATGATTAACAAATTCAGAGGTGAACTTATATTTTTACCTATTCCTCGGTGATATTTTGAAATAAAAATTACTGTTGAATTAGATTTTGATTACATTCTGTTACGACTAACAACAGGTACGTTGTTTACGACATACTGTACGCACTAACTAAATGATATTTTGAAAACCCCAACAAAATAATGTATTTATTTTCCATCATTTTTGGGAAAGCGCCGACACACTTATAATTTCTTGACCGATTTTACCAATTACAATTACAAAGTACAAACATTATACAACAGAGACAATCACGTTTCTACACTGCCGCGGTCATTGCTCACTCACACATAGACTGCTCGCCAGTTAAATTGGCTCGCGATTGATGGCGTTACTAGCGGATTCTGCCCTAAGAAATCGATGAAACTATGCATTATCGTAAAAGAGGCTAGTTAGGGTTCCGTACCTCAAAAGGAAAAAACGGAACCCTTATAGGATCACTCGTGTGTCTGTCTGTCTGTCTGTCTGTCTGTCCGTCTGTCCGTCTGTCACAGCCAATTTGCTCCGAATCTAATGGACCGATTAAGTTAAAATTTGGTACACATTTGGATTTCTGTGACCCAAACACGTACAGCTAAAGTAAATATATATATTTTGAATATGAGAGTCACTTTTAGGGGGAAAATAAGAAAATTAAAAAAAAAAGTTTTGTAAACTGTACCGAGTGACATATCAAATGAAAGGACTTACTATGAGGGTCTCATATATATATTTTTTATAACTTTAAAATATATTGTTTTAAAGTTATTTAAGAAAATTGACGAAAATTGACCATTCCCCTCCCCCCTTATCTCCGAAACTACTAAGCCTAAAATTTTTAAAAAAATATAGAAATTAGTTCTATACCTGTAGATTACAGGAAAACCTATAAGAAGTCTGTGGTATTAAAATAACATAGTAAATCTATATATATAAAAAAATTAAAATCCTGACTGAGTCACTGACTAATATACCAATGCACAGTAACCCTACTGTGCATTGGTATATTAGTCAGTGACGAACGGTCAGTCGGAACGAAAAATTTTTTTTTCGAATTTTTATTTGGAATAGTTGTATTAAGTTGCCAATTGCCATCAATTACCTCCATTAAAAATATAAATATTATCAGACAACGGTAAAAGCCCCCGCCATGACTTCGAACATTTACAAAATCGACAATTTAGGCGCTATTTGCGCGACCTACAAAATAGTACAGAATTTATTAAAATAGGTTTTTATCACTAAAAAACATATTAAAATATAGTTAACTAGCTGTTTAAATACGTTTAAGTACGCAAACAAATTTTAACAGAAGAAAGAGTAACAGAAATTCCAGCATTATATTTCGATGGAAGGAAAGACAAGACGGCTAAAACTGTTTTAAAAGGATCGAAGAGGTTTAGAGTGATTTTACAAGAGGAACATATTTCGATTATAAAAGAACCAGGTTCTGTTTATGTTGGGTATGTGGTTCCAACATCGGGCAGTGCAAGAAATATCGAAAGAGCTATTCACAGCTTTTTGACGACTGAAAAGATATCACCAGCGAGTTTAATGGCTGTTGGCTGTGATGGAACAAACACAAATACAGGAAAAGTGGGAGGCGTGATTCGTCTTTTGGAAAATAGGCTATCTCGACCATTGCAATGGATAATTTGCCTCTTACACGCCAATGAGTTGCCATTGAGGCATTTGTTTACTTATCTGGATGGCCCAACTGCAGGACCTAAATCATTTGCAGGTCTAGTTGGTAAAGCATTAGAGACATGTGAGACACTGCCGTTGGATCACTTTGAGAAGATAGAAGGTGAACTACCTCCACAAATATCAACAGATCTGAGTACAGACCAGAAATATTTACAAGAAATTACTACTGCTGTCATAAATGGATCGTGTCCTCCTGATTTGTTACACAGAAGCCCAGGTAAGCTATCTCATGCCCGCTGGTTGACAAGAGCTAATCGCATACTGCGTTTGTATATTTCTACGGAAAATCCACAACCAAATCTTGTGACTTTAGCAACGTTTGTCGTAAAATCATACGCTCCTGTCTGGTTTGCCATCAAAACACATTCATCCTGCAAAGATGGTTCAAAACATTTATGGAAGCTCGCTAACAGCACTAGATATTTATCCGACGAGTTGTTAGCGATAGTGGACCATGTTTTAATTCGAAACAGTTACTTTGCTCATCCAGAAAACTTGTTGTTGAGTATGATAACAGATTCACGTAAGCACATTAGAGAACTCGCTGCAAGACGCATTTTAAAGGCTCGTCAAGTGAATAAAAATTCAGTTTCGCGCATGTTTTGAGGTACCAAAAGTAAACTTAAATGCACTTTCTTACATAGGGGTGAATTTCCCAAACGACTTTTTTTTTTGTCTTCATTGAAATTAGTATTTGAAAAAAGGAATATTGTTCTGTACTATTTTTTTTTGTATTCATTAGGTATTTATTGGGTTGTGGCATAAAATATTATTTGTCTAAGTCTATTTACAAAGGTAGAAATAAATACATAAACCTCTATTTTTGTCACATCGGTGCTGTCCCTCTACTTTTTTTACAAGCAAAAACGCTTATATCGTTATAAAAATAAGTAACTTAAGAATATAACTTATTCTATTTCATAGAATATTAGTTTTATTATTAATATGTAGCATATTTTATTACGTAATTCATAATATTTATTACTGAGAGGCATAAATGTACTTGTCTCGCAAAATTTTGTCATATCGCTGCACAAAAGTAATTTAAACCTAACTTTGCATCGATGAGTCCGACAGTGTCCCCACCCCAATTTTATTTCCCTCGTTAGTGTGTGCTAGTGCGCAGTCAGGACGGACGTGTGTCAAATCGCTGCATATTCCCGCCAATTACGTAAGTACGACATTTCAGTTACTTCCAAGCAATTATTTTATATTATCGGTGGTTGCATTTTTCTAGTGTAATGTGAAGTTTTATTACGATTGTTTGGTTCTAACAGACATAGTAAGTAAATTAGCATCATTATAGGTACTTGAATTTAGCCTAAATATTATACATTTTTCATAATTTTCAAAAAAGTCGATAATTTCTCACGTCGCTGTTCTCATATCGCTGTAATCGGTGGTCTTTTTTACCACCGATGTGATAATTTACACCGATGTGATAAGAAAAATCAATCGGTGTCTTAAATATCATATCGGTGTTTTGATTCATGATCGACGCATAGTTTTGTCACATCGGTGGATTGTTTTATCACATCGGTAGATCATATTATCACCTCGGTGTAATTTTATCATATTGGTAGACATAGTGTCATTTCATTAAAGTAAACAAAAAAACAATGGAGCATACCTACAACCATACATTATATACATACATATACACATATTATATTTTTTAACTTTCATAAATATTAACTTGTGTGCAGCTCGTGCCGCACACAATTCGTTCGAGTAATTTTGTTTAAGATTAATTTTGTTTAAGAATGCTGAAATCAAAACTAAACGAGGAGGAGAAAAAAGAGAGAAAGAGGTTGATGGAAAGAATAAGAAAAGCTAAAATCAAAAGTGATCCTGTGTTAAGAGAGCAGCATTTAAGAAAAGACAGAGAACGCTTAGCTAAAAGAAAGGCAGCTGGACTTATCCTAACCCGAAGCCAAATGACTGCACATGCACGTCGCAATGCACAAAAGAAAAACCGAATCAGTGCCCGTGCATATTATCAGCGGAAAAAAAATAAGGCAAATGGTGCCCGCAACAACCCAACAAGTGTTTCAGAGACCAATGACGCAGAATCGCTACCGAAAAATCAAGATAATGAGCCCGGTATTTCTCAAGAACTAATAGGACCTCATAGCCCACGGCTATTGCGACAGAATGTTCGATGTAATAGTCCTAATTTGCGTATTGATGCCATAGTAGCGAGTAGTTCCCACTATTTACGTACAAGCAGTCCCCTAGATTTATCAATAGCATCTCCTTTACGAACGCCAAGTATTAGTTCTATAAATTCAGAAGAATCAACATTACGCCCAAATAGTCCTAACTTAGACACATCCTTTAATACTGTTAAATTCAAACAAGACATTAAAATGAAATTTCGTAAATATCAAAACGTTAAAACTCAGCAAATACACGATTTAAGAAAACAATTGGCAAAGGCTAATAAAGAGAAACTAATGTACAAAAAGAGATACATGAGACTACATCAAGAATTTAAGAAATTAAAACAGAGTAATTTAGAAGTGAGACGAATCCCAACGAAGCCAAAAAATATAGACCTGCAAAAACGTATCCGTAAGATTGTTGTTCAGTTTTTTGAGGATGATGAAAATTCAAATCTTTGCCCAGGTAAAAAGGATACTGTCACACAAAATGGAGTAAAAAAACAGAAAAGGCTGATGAAAGACACAATTAAAAATTTACACAAAAAGTATTTGACTTCGGGCTACCCTCCAATCAGTTACGTCACTTTTACAAGAATGAGGCCGTTTTGGGTCACGCAGCCAAAATTAAACTTGAGAAATACATGCCTATGTGAGAAACATGAGAACATGGATCTTGTTATATCATCTTTAAAAAGAAATCGTATCATAAAAGAAAACACCACGACTGAAATTCTAAGTAGTATTTGCTGTGATATTTTTAAGGTAGAATGCCTGCAAAGAACATGTCCTGTCTGTAAGAATCGTCATTTAAATTATCAAGAATTTGATAACTCCAAAGATGTTATTTATTGGAATTGGAAGAAGATAAAAAAGAATTACAAAAAAAATGGAGTCGATAAAATAGCCGTTAATGTAGAAAAAGTAAAAATAACCGTTAAACCATTACAACTAATCAAAATATTTGAAAACAATCTGAAACCGTTCTTAACACATTGTAGTAATATACGAAATCAAAGTCAAGCTTTTAAGCACTACAAACAAAACATGACTGAAAAGGATTGTGTCGTTCACATTGACTTTAGTGAGAACTATAGCTCCAAGTACGGGTCCGAAATACAATCTATGCACTTTGGTGGCAGTCGTCAACAATTCACATTACACACTGCTGTAATTTACTATAAAAATAAGGAAGAGAATATAACAACTCAATGTTTCTGCACTATTAGTTCTTCACTGCGCCATGATGCTGCCGCCGTTTGGGCTCACCTTGTTCCAATATTAGAAGAAATTAAACAGGAAGCTCCAATTGTTCAGAATCTTATTATTATTTCTGATTCTCCATCAGGCCAGTATCGGAATAAGAAAATTTTTTATATTATGTCCCAACTCAGTATTTACTGCTCTTCTCTGACTAACATAATATGGAACTATAGTGAATGTGGTCATGGAAAAGGTGCGCCAGATGGAGTAGGTGGGCTACTGAAGCGAACGGCGGATCGATTTGTTGCACACGATGGTGATATGAATAATATAGACTCTTTTGTAAACTATTTAAAATCTGCTGTCCAAGGCGTGAAAATTAGTACTGTAGAAGAATATGAAGTTGAAGAAAAGGACTGGCTTCTCCCTACAAATTTGAACACATTTCGTGGAACATTGCAAGTCAAACAAGTCATTTGGACTAAAGAAGCTAAAAATCGTATAGTTTTACGTCGACTTTCTTGTATAGAAGATGAATGTATGAAATATGTTGTTAAATGTCCACATGGCAAACATCTAGACTTCCACAATTTGTCAACCGAACACGAAATTAAGTCTAAACCTCAACTTTCTACTTCGAGTAATAAAAAATCCAGAACTAAATCCAAAATAGATATCACTAAAATGCGACCAGTAAAGTTAACTGACAAATTAATTTTGTTCCCACAGCCATCACATTCAAAGTATTTTACACCATCAAATACATTAAAAATCTCGGAAAATGCGGCACCCAGATCATCCTCTTCGACAAAAATGTCTGAAAATTTGCTATTGAACTATGTAGATCTTGATCAAAGTACTCCTGCCTGTTCATTTTTAGAGAAAATTGACACGAACATTTTAGTTGGTTTAGAGGAATCAACTCAATTCGTAAATAAAGAGGATACGGTAAAAGCATCTAATAGATTTTCAAGTCCTACCGTGGAAGACAGTGACACCGATGAGGAAATATTTAGAGTAAAATCTAAAATTAACTTTAAAAAAGAAAAAAATGAGCCACGTAAACCAACTCCTGACATCAAACAGAGATTTAATTATTTTGGTTGCAGTGACACTGATGATGACTTATTTTGATCTGGGCTGATTTGTTTTTAAAATTTTTATTTTTATTGTTTTTAGTTTTAATTGAAAAAAAAAGGTTTAATTGTTGTAACAGATAATAATTATAAAAGTACGTAATTAAGTGCTGTGATTAACTATAGGTATACTACATAGTCTTCTATGACTTAAAAGTCTAATTATGGTGCAATTTAATAAAAGTGGAGTACGAAGACGGTTCAAGTTCTGTAGTGATTTATGTTGAACTTAAAGGCTGATTAACATAATAACCAAATTATACTGACAGATTTAATTTAAGTTTTTTTTTTAAGGGTAAAGATTATTTGCTAGATGTAAGATATAAGCGATCTCTATGTAATCTATGATACTTACGCACTGAGAACAAAGATTTTAAAAATATTAAATTAAGTGATAATTAAAGCTGTGATTATAGTAGTGTTGTTATGATTAAGGTTAAACTTAAAAGGCTGATTAATTAGGTATATAAAGTTTTCTTATATAAAGTTTCTATTCTTAGTATTGTTGAACCTAGAACGCCACAATGTTTTAAGTGTACACATGGCAAAACAATTAGCTTGATCGCCACATTAATAAATGTGTATTGTACAATAACGTACAAGAAATTTTTGTTTTTTATACTTCTTTTAAATAAACACAATGATAATAAAAAAAAACATTATTTTTTATTCTAAGAAAATAATACCCTTAGTTCAGATATTCAGTTCTTAGTCACTCCTTCAAAAATGTATAAGCCTACTATTTCTTTTTTGATGTTCAAAGGTGGATAGATTATCATATCGCTGTATATGTATATCACATCGGTGAATAAATTTATCATATCGGTGTACAGAAAAGATAATCGGTGCCGGATTGTCACATCGGTGGAAACCAGAATTCAAACTGAATTTTCTCCATAGTCTTAAAAGATACGTTGATGGTTACCAATAAGGGAGTATTTAGTATCCTAAATATTACATTAAACATGAAAAAAATAAAAAATATATATAAATGAAAAAGTTCACCGATATGATAAGAAAAATGGCATTTGTTGAAATTCACCCATAGACTTGATTGACTGGCAACAAAATATATACGAACCCCCAATACTGATAAATATTTCCGATGAGCAGTTACAAGATCTAATTGAAAATGGAGAAGATGCAGTTTTGGAGTTTATGAGACTGCCTTGCCACACCCAGGCTTTGGAAGATCACTAAAAGTTGTGACAGAAGCAGGTCTAAGTGTATGCGACAAGGCAAGAAGAGAGGGATTCATAAAATCTAAATTAGCGTCTCGAAAGCTCATGCCAAAGTTTGAGACGAAAAAGGATTTTTGCTATAAAAACTGACGTTATTCATACCGACATTACTTTCTAAACCTGTGTTACCTTTTAAAATAAATGATTCTATTAATTAAAATATACTTTTATTTTAACATTTACATGCATAACATATTATATTTACTTAATATTTTGATTATAGGATGTACTATACAAAACGTCTATAAAAACTTAAAAAATCAAATTTCAAGTCTATGGCGGGAGCTCAAGCTGTTGAGCTAGAATTTCCAAATTAAGGTATGTTATTAACAATTATATAAAGCAACTTTTACCTGGTATTCCGACTCGAAATTTGAAAAAAAAATTTTTTCATACAAAAGTGTTTCACCCTAATGCACAGCCCAAACCAATGGACCTAGAGACTTGAAATTTTGCACATAGATACCTTATATAGTGCAAACATCCACTAAGGAAGGATTTTTGAAAATTCCATCCCTAAGGGGGTAAAACAGGGGATGAAAGTTTGTATGAAAAATCCTATCCCTTGAGTTAATAGACTTGAAACTTAGCACGAATATTCATCTAAGTAAATTATAAAGTTATCATTTTTAGTTTTCCTAAACTACCCCCTAAGGAGGGATTGGGGGGTGTCAAAGTTTTTATGGAGGAACTTTAACACGCGGTCCGATTAACTCAAAACTCAGTTTTTTATACTTGAGACCAAAAATTAAGACTAACGTGTACCAGGGTTTTCCAAAAATCTACCCCTAAGGGGTGAAAAGTTAATTTTATAGCGGAGGATTTTATTGGGGGCTTGATTAACTCTAAAATTGGTGTAAATAATGTTTGAGTCAAGTTATGGAAACATACCAGACGATTTTTGAAATTCTTTAGGTATCTGTGTTCGTGAAAACAGAGATACAGTTTATATGAAAAATCTTATTAATTTGGTTAATCAACTTGAAACTTAGCACAAATACTTGCATAAGTAAGTAATAATGTTTGTCATTATTTGTACGGGTTGCAGTAGTTAAGTTAGCTTTTCTTTATTGGTAGATCCCATTTACTTATGTAAGCTAATTCCGCTTTCGTAGAATCATCAATTTGTAAGACCTCGGAGAGGCAATTTATTTTAAAATGTCTTATCAACGTCAAGATGGATATTATCAACAGCAACAACAAAATTATGCGCCGAATCCTTTCGCCGGTCGTGGCGGAGCACAGTGGGGAAGAGGTGGCTACAATGTCAACCCTCGACCCGAGCTGGAAGCGCCGCGTAGAGGCAGGGGAGGAAGCCGGGGAGGTTACCCTCGTTATCAGCAGCTACCACGTCAAGAACCGGTGGTTGCTAACGTGGAGGCACAACCGACGGGTGTTCCGCAGCCAAAACATCTGTCGAAAACATCATCGCCCCTCTCTAATGACCCGCTCTATTTGGAGAGTTTTATGTATGAGTTGGGTACCGAGATGCGAATAACACCGGTCGCGAATGAAGTACATCCTGGGCACTACGGGTTTGCTCAGATCGTCGAAGAGGACTACAAGTCTGTGCGCTCTATTTGGAGAGTTTTATGTATGAGTTGGGTACCGAGATGCGAATAACACCGGTCGCGAATGAAGTACATCCTGGGCACTACGGGTTTGCTCAGATCGTCGAAGAGGACTACAAGTCTGTGACCGCTCGCTCTCACATTTACGCCAAAAATGTATCACAGTCCATGCATTCCTATTATGTTGGACTACACGTCTACGGACGTATGCTAGATGTCCGCCGCCAGTGTGGGGGGACTCTTACTGTAGATGAGTCGGATTTTGTAACACAATTAGAGGTTGGAAACTACTCAATAACGAAATTAATTGAGCAATATACTGCTGGGTTTGGAAATACCAGTATACCAAGTTCTTCTGAATGTGACTTTATTTTCAATAAACCAGTTCTTCAAGCTGGAGAAAATGTACTCGGATTCTTTGGCTCTATAGCCGATAATCCCATCGATTATGCCACTTATGTATGTCCCGGAGTAGTGGCCCAACGGATTGTCGAAGATATGGCACGTACTGCCGTTCCTGCCGCAGAAGATCCTGGCGACGACTGGCAGCTAGAGATCGACCAACCAGATCTTGAGGATGAAGATGCTCCTCCTGCTCCACAGCCTAATGCTCGTTGCATCGGGTGGGCGCCTCGCGAACGTTTGCGTCCAGAAATGATGGTTGCACTTGGTCACGCTAGAATAGCGCCTGATGCATTCCATTCGGACAACCCATCATCTGTCCCATTCAACACCAGGCTGATGAATTACATACACTATCAGCTTTCCGAAGTTCGAGGTTACGTTGAAGGAGTGTTGCCTAAGACCAAAGCGGGGTCCACGGCCCAGATCGTTACTGCGGTGATGAACGACAACAACGAAGTGTCGATTCGAGCACCGTTTTCAGTAGGAGGTTCGATTGCTTTCTTTGCTTCGGCCTTTAGGTATCGTGTTGATGTGCGCGATAATCCTCAGGTATTGGCACCATATCAAGAGGCGCCAGTTATACCTAATTTAGAGAGAACGAAAACCAACAACATCTGCAAACTATAGTCTGGAGATCTTCCCCTAACGAACCTCTACAAGATTGGCAGTTGGGCACCGTAACTTACGGAACGGCACCTTATCTGGCAATGCGCACTCTACATAAACTCGCAGAAGATGAAAAAGATAACTATCCGGAAGCTGGAAACGTCCTGAAAAACTACTTCTACATGGATGATTTGGTTTACGGGCAGGATACTATCGACGCATCGAAAACGCTGGTCACAGAGCTAATTGAGTTGCTGAAAAAAGGAGGATTTAACTTGAGAAAATGGAAAACGAACGAACCGATTATCTTGGAAGGCTTGCGAGATGATCAAAAGAGCCGCAATACGAACATCGACTTTAGCCCAGAACAAACAACAAACTCAAAAATGTTGGGCATGAGGTGGAATCAAGATAACGATAGCTTCACATATAAATGGGATCTACCAATAAAGAAAAAACTGACGAAACGCGTACTACTGAGCGAAATAAGCAAGCTATATGACCCACTTGGATTACTATCGCCACTTACAATAAAAACCAAACTTCTTTTCCAAAAAATCTGGATAAGGAAAATTAACTGGGATGAACGCTTACCCGACGATCTCGCTACGGAATGGGAAACTATGAGAAAAGATATCCCGTTGCTAAAGAAACTTTCCATACCACGATGGTTACAATGTCAAGAAAACAACCTAGAGATACACGGTTTTTGCGACGCAAGCGAAAAAGCTTACGCGTGCGTCATTTATAGCCGAGTGAAGAATCAAGCCGGCGAATACAAGACTACAGTAATTACGGCAAAAACAAAGGTTGCACCAATCAGCAACAAGATATCCGTACCTAGAATGGAACTCTGCGGGGCCGTCTTACTAGCGAAACTACTACAAAAGGTTAAGAAGACTCTCTGCAATAAAAACCTACATATAAGGTGCTGGAGCGACTCCAAGGTCGTTTTAGCTTGGTTGCAGGGCGATATAAACCGGTGGGAGAAATATGTAGCTAACAGAGTGAAACAAATAAACAGCATTATCTCGGTAAACTGCTGGAACTATGTGAAGTCAGAAGAAAATCCTGCTGACTGTGCAACTCGAGGCCTCACACCTTGTCAATTATTAGATTTCAAACTTTGGTGGAATGGACCAGATTGGTTAAAAACAAACATGCCAAAAATCCATAAAGACAATAGCCTGACCTACACCACAAAAAATGGACTGCAACCAGCAAAATGCTGCGTAGCCACATACAAAAAATGTGAAATCATCGAAACACTGTTAAATAAATACAGTAATTATAAACGCGTAATACGAGTGCTTGGATGGATTTTACGACTGAGTAACATTCGTAAGCAGAAACGCGCACTAAACTCAAACAATAACTTAGCCGACTGCGGTAACAAAAAGATGATTATGTGTTTGTCACCACAAGACATCACGGGAGCAACAGAATTGGTCATCAAGAACGTTCAATATGAAAACTATGGCGACGAAATTGAATGTCTAAAGAAAAGTCGACCAACAGCTACCTTAGCAAGTAAACCGCGGATTAGCATCCTACATAACTTTGTATAACTTAACAATAAACTTGGGATCGTGAAGTCTGTGGTTTTCGTCAACTCACCAACTACTAACTCTGAGCCGTACATTATTAGTTTTTCAAAACTACGCCTCAAATGAGGTTTAGGGATGTTAAAGTTTGTATAGAAGGATTTTAAAGCGCAGTCCGATAAAAAAAATGGTACTTTGAGTCAAGTTAGGAAACTTGCCAAACGAATTTTCACCGATTTCGACGGCATATAGCTGATGTTTTAAGGAGTAACTTAGGCTATTTTTATTTTAGAAAAATAATTAGGGTTCCGCGCAAGAAAATTAAAATCCATGAAATCAGACAACCACGTACAGCCCAGTACAAACTTACTAAGCCTCCGCTGTCTATTACGGTTATAACAACAAATAATAAAAATAAAGCAAAGTTAATAATTTAAGGGGTCGATCCCCATACAATAAACTTTTCATTTTGAAAAAAAAAATAAATTTTTAATCTAGCATGTGGGGTGTCATGTCATTATTTCATTACCGCTGCTCTCAAAACGGTGAAGGAAAACATCGTGAGGAAACCGGCATGTCCTAGAACCAAAAATTCGAAGACATGTGACAACTACCAACCCGCACTGGGCCCGCGTGGGATTACGGCCCACTCCCTCTCACCGAGAGGAGGCCTGTGTCCCAGCAGTGGGAAAATTATAGGCTGATTATGTGTTATGTGGGGTGTCATCGTCTAGAACTCATTGAGTAGAGTACAAACATATTTTTTTTATCTTTTAAAATTAAGAAATAGGGGGCTGCGAAAATTGTAAATTTTAGACCATTTTTGTACGAGCTCTAGCGCAACAATTCAACAAATTAGGAATTTGAAACTTCTTTATACCATGTAAGTACCATGAATACTGTATTTAATCAACAATACTGAAAACGGCGATTCATAAGGTATTTTGTTTAAACATGGGTGATTTTCTGCAACTGCAAAAAATAACCTTGTAATTCACAGTATCATTATAAAATAAGTAAAAAGTTATCTTTGCGATTGTTAAACATATAATATGGTACGGAACCCTTCGTGCGCGAGTCCGACTCGCACTTGACCGGTTTTTTTTTTTAAATATTGTCGATTGATTAAAATACTTATTATGCAAATTAATTAATTACTCAAAACAAAATTACTTTTTGAAATTTAAAGAAATACCAGAGTAGTTCCGCAGTTTCCCGCGCGCCAATTTATCTGGCACGCACTCTAGATGCAAAGTTCGCTTCGTGTTGCGTTGATGCCTACACTCCATCTGTACTTGTTTAGAAATCTGTGCCTTAAGCATAATTGTCTTGCCAGCTTACAGACCCTTGCTGAATGCAGTATTCAGCAACTTCATTACGAATATTGTGAGCAGATCTTGTAGCCCTTCGCGGTCTTATTTGCAAGGGTAACATACTAGTCATGTCATTGTTACCTTCTCTCCAGTTTCCTAATCTGACCTGGCCGTTCGATTCTTCGTCAAAGGTACCCGCAGGGGTATATACCTGAGCATTATTACCTTGTCTTAAAAAATTGTGAAGGCATGTTATTGCTGTTACGACAGATGTCGCGATTTTCGGTTGTAACAACATAGGTTTCCGCAAAACTCTAAACACTACTGACAATATGCCGAACACATTTTCCACCACTCTACGAGCTCCGCAAAGCCGGTAGTTATATATTATTTTCTTTGAACCACGTTCATGATATCCTGCATATACTTTCATCATATTTTCGGAAAGAGCAAAAGCTTCTTCACCAACAAAGTAAAACGGAATTTCTTCTGTTCTTGCTGGCAACGCAGTGGGTTGAGGGCACTGACCTCTATTTGTACAAGTACGCTGGACTTCATATTAGCGATGACAAAATGAAGACATTTGATTTTCGCCATTTTGGCGCTGAAAGCAATGTGAGGGCCCATGGAACTAATATTAGAGATGGGACACAGCTGAGCTAAAAAAATACTTTTATGGACTTCATCGACCGTGAGTTACGGTTTTTTTTTATTTGATCTGAAATTGGTATAGAGTATAGACTATCAAATACTAATAAAACGAATTCTATAGTTAATTAATAATATATTGATGGATTGTTCACTTTGTAGGAACTTATTGTGTTGTGAAAAGGAAATATTGATGCCAAAATAACCATCCCTTTTTTTGTTTCTACAGTTATTAAAAAACCGGCCAAGTGCGTGTCGGACTACGCACAATGAAGGTTTCCGCAGTTGGTATTAAATTAAATATCCCAAGAACAAAATTAGATTATAGTTGAAAAACATGTTCTTCCATACATTCCAACAGTAAATGTAAGTTTGTACTCACAATATTGAGAGATTTAACATGTTATTTTAAGACCACAAACTTATTAGAGGTTTTCCTGTAATCTACAGGTATAGAACTAGTTTCTGTATTTTTTTCAAAATTTTAGGCTCGGTAGTTTTGGAGATAAGGAGGGGATGGTCAATTTTCATCTATTCTCTTAAATAACTGTAAAATGATTTATTTTTAAATTATAGAAAAATATATATTTGAGACTCTTAATAAGCCCTTTTGTTTGATATGTTACATGGTACAGTTTGCAAAACTTTCTTATTTGCCCCCTAAAAGGGACCCCATATTCAAAATTAATTTATTTACTGTAACCGTACGTGTTTGGGTCTCAGAAATACATATGTGTACTAAACAACTTAATCGGTCCATTAGATTCAGAGCAAATTGGCTGTGACAGACGGACAGACAGACAGACAGACACACGAGTGATCCTTTAAGGGTTCCGTTTTATCCTTTTGAGATACGGAATACTAAAAAGGAATCAACATAAATAGAAGTCTCTAAGTATCACTGTGAGGAAACCAGACTTCGGCCAAAGCAAATTTTGATTGATAAGCAGATACAAAATATATCGTCGGACTGCGTTAACGAAAAAATTTCAGCCATGTTATGCTTAGAACGCCTACGGTCGTTAAAATTATTTAATTATTAGTTAAATTACAAATAAATTTTATCTTTTTAAATTAGAAACTTATTTGCTAATTTGTTTTAGCTACTGAAATTGCATATCTGACAACAGTTAATTTTTATTTGAATGACGTCAATTTAAAATGACTCAATATTGGAAGAAAAATATCAATCGACACATTATCGATAATGGAACATTCGCAGCCCTATTCATACGATTGTATTTTGTTACTAACCCGTCGCACGCAAATTACTAGACACATTAATTAGATTTTTATTGTTATCCGCACATAATATGGTGTGCAATCAACATTTTAAAGAGATAATAAAAACTGAGCTGTAATTATAATTACACTAAGTATGTGATGAAATTTGAGTAAAAAAGTTTATTCTAAATGAAAAATCATAGACGTATAAAAAAGGAGGACTCCGCGCCAAGCATATCGAAAGTGAAGCACCGTACCGATGTATGTGCGTGATTTGCGTACCTGCAAAGACGCCGTCGCTCGTGTCAAGTAATGGCGGCCGATCGTCATACTATGATGTAAATGTGTGCGTGAGGCGTGTTTGTACAAACGGTCCATACTTACTGTGCTTCACTTTCGATATGCGTGGCGCGGAGTCCTCCTTTTTACACGTTTATGCACGTAAGTTACATTATTATTCTTAACCTTATTATTGTTCATTCCTCCCATTGATTCTAACATAAGTTTACGTAATTTACCAGGTTTCCAAATGATTGCGATTTAAGAACTTTTTGAGTTATGAAGTTTGGAACCTTGAATTACATACTAATCGTAATCGTTAATCGTATATCGTAATCGGTAATCGTTTGCATGATTTCTAATCTCTCGCCTGTATCACGATTAAAACCATACCCAGCCCCCGGGAGCCAATCGCAGCTCAGCGAGACAGAGACAGAGGAAACTATCGAGCATCCATCTCTCTCGTTGCGTTTATCGCTTTCCACCTCCATAAGTTCACAAAGCCCTCAAATGGCTCAATTTTTCGTAAAATACGCAAAGTAAATATTGGCATTTGCATACAGTCGTTAATGCATATTAAGCCATTTTTTCGAAAATTATTTTCCAAAGTAGGTAATCAAAGTATATATTTTTTTTACACTTTGTATTTTATAATTACCCCAAATAAAACACCATAAAACAAAAAAATATATTTTTTCTGCTTTCCTTGACAATTCATGCACTAAAGGGTTAATAGGGTACATGCGTCATCGATGGGTACATGTCAATTTTAGTTCCCGAGGCCCTCGAGGTAGCGCTTCAAATCGGCACAAAAATCAACTGTCATTTCCTATAGTATCTTTAGTCCAGCGTACTTGTACAATAGAGGTCAGTGGTTGAGGGATGTTTAGTGCATTGTTTTTTAGTTTTTCGTTTAATTCACAGTTGTTAAAAACTCCTCCATCAGATATTCTTCCTTGACATCCAATATTTACATACAAAAAGTTATATTTCGCGTCAACAACTGCCAGTAATACGATGCTGAAGAAACCTTTATAATTATAAAATTCACTTCCACTGTTGATCGGTGACTGCAGTATAATATGTTTACCGTCGATTGCGCCTAAGCAATGTGGAAAATTCCGTATCATAGTCATTTGTTACAACCAGCCATTGCTCCGGTGTTTCTGGCATCTGAAATAATGATTTATATTATTATTTTCAGCTACGTAAACGTGAAGGTGCTTCAGAACAACCGCCTGCCAATAAATGCGACAATGAATGCCCTCCGCCTGCCAATAAATGCGACAATGAATGTGCTCCACCTGCCAATAAATGTGACAATGATTGCCCTCCGCCTTCAAAAAAAGGGAAGAAAGCAGTCGCTCTAAGCCCGGAAGAGATAATGGCATCTACTTTCAATATTTTAAAAGAGAAAACCGAGCAAACGGAGTCAACTCCGCACAAACTTGACGAATGTGAAGCGTATGGTATTTTTTTGGCAAATAAATTGAGAGCTTATTCAAAGACAACAAAAATACATGTGCAACATTACATATCAAACATATTGTTTAGTGCTGATCGCGGAGAATATGACTATGTTGGCATGAATACTAACAATTATTATTCACAAGGATACTCTACACAACCAATTGCAAGAGCCTCACCGATGCCACAGCAAAGCCCTGAAGCACCTGCATCAAATACGTCCCATCAAACTGACTGTGAGTCACCAGCAAATACGTCCCATCAAACCGACTGTGGGTCACCAGCTATGAGTGAACAATTTCTATCAGAATTTGGCGATTTAATTAACTAAATAATTTGATATGTAATGAATACTTTTTATGATTTAATTAAAACAGTACTGTGCATAACGCACCTTCTTGGGTTTTTTGTCTATGTTTTTGATATTATTTTGTCTATTGATTTTTATGTTTTTTGTATTATCTTTTGTTTGACCAGATAAGAAAGGAAGTAAAAATTACTACCATATTAAGAAGCGCCTTTCCTTTAATAATATATTTACAGTCCATTTGCCCAATAACAAGTACATACCTTTACATATTCTTGTAATGCTCCAATAATTGCTTCGCTGACCTCTTTTACAATAAATCCTATTCGTTGCTTTGATATCTTGAAAAGATATTGCAAACTAGTATAGGAATCTCCTGTTGCATAAAAACGAAGTGTTAGTGCTAATCGTTCCGTGACACTGATTGCTTTTCTATAATTTGTATCCTTTTTATGTACACTTGGTCCAATTAAATTCACGAGTTCTTCAAAATCCATCGGCGTCATGCGTACAAAGTTTTTATATTGTCCAGTAATCATTTGGTTTTTTAAAATTGCAATCACTGACAAACCACCACATACGTCTCTGTTTTTATATAAGTTTGATGTCCAGTAACGTTTTTTCTTCTTCTTAATTTGGATTAAACAATAATTAAGTAGAATTAAAGATACCAACACGTCTTCGCTGTCGGCCATCTTGAGTGAACTAACGGCGAAAGCGGAGCACAGAGTTTTGACGAGCATGTTACGCCGTTTGTACTGACATGCAAGCACGCTCGCCGCGAATGGTCCATTACACCACGTAACGTTGGTCAGTACCCACCTTTAGAGTCCTAAAAAAATCAGGCGTCTAAGTCAACGCAATAAAAAAATACGGCCATTTTGCGATACATTTTGATACTCGCAACTGTCGCAAGTAAATCAAAACCTATATAGCTTACTTCCCGTTGACCTAGAATAATGAAATTTGGCAAGAAGCAACGTCTCCCAGCACAAGTAAACGAAAAAGTCCGAAAATTGTGAATTTGTAATTTTTTGACATAAAAAAAAATTTTTTGGGATCCAATGTTAAGTTCGTTTTTGGGATAAATTCTTTTCAACTACAGAACCCTTCATTAAAAATGAATTATACCACAAAATCTATGAGGATGACGTTATGCTAACCAAGCAATTCACTTTTCTACCTGACAAGAATGATTTTTTTTATGATTTTGATTACAATCTAAGATCCAACACACACCATTTTTTGTGGGGACGGCATTATGCAAAATATACTAAGTTATTGAAGGTAAAAAGTTGACATAAAAAAAATGGCGGCTGTCAAAATTTTTAAAGTCATGGGTATCGTTTTTGATGATGGCGGCAGCGAAAATTTTGTTTTTGTTTTAAATCACACGTGAGAAGGAACATCGTTCCTGGCGATGGTCCCCCGACCACTCACGTTTTTTTATGCTACTTTAATTAATTATATTTTCTTTTAGATTTCCGCAAGATCCATCTCAAAGAGAACTATGGACGAAAGCTGTTCGTTTAGAAAGACAGCAGAGTGAATGGAGCCCAAGTAAAAAGACAAGGATATGCTCAGTTCATTTTAGAAATGACGATTTTTATGAGACAAAAAAAGGATACACGAAGCTTAAAACAAACGCTATTCCAATTTGTACGGTAAGATGGATTCTTTGATAATGATATTTTTATAAGGCTATAGTATTTGTAAAAATATTACACCTCGTGTTTTAAAGGTTTCATACTAAAAACCTACATATGATTTCAGATGGTCTTTTCGATTAAAAAACCAGTTCAATCGACTCCGCCAGAAACGTTGCAGTCGATTCTAACAGCCGAAAATGTTAATGCCAAGCAAATGATAACTGTGAGAGAAAATGTTATTGAAATACCCAATCCTCAAATATCCTCCAAATCAGGAAAACGTCACTTGGTAGGTATAATTAATAGACATCTAGGGATCTTTACTCTTTTTAATTATAAACTTAAATTTATAATAAAAAAATTGTAAAAATCTGATCGTTCAGTTGGTATTTTTATCTTTTAGGTGGCCTGTCCAAATGTGGGTGAACTTGGCAGATCATTTCCCAGCAGAGCATAAAAAAAGTGAGTTCTATTCGCATGCGGCAGAGTTCTAGAGTTCCTTATACTTAAAAAAAATAGTTCTGGCGTTTTGGCCTGAAAAAAGTCAAATGAAAATATGCTCTGCTAACTTCCGTTAGCAGATCATTTTTTCCGATATTTAAATTTTAAAACTGATTTAGGCGCACACTGGTGAGTTCTATAGTTCCTGATACTTTTCCGAAAGAGTTCTGCCGATATACACGGTAAAAAAAAAACAAAGATATTCACCATGTACTACAAAAGTCAATGATTTTGACAAAAAAGCCGTGAAAGACGTAAATTCTGGATTTTGGTAGATTCTTCAGGTCATGATTAGTGGCCAAGAACCCAGTAGGTACACAAAAAAACTAAATGAAGGCAAAACTGTCACAAAAGTATCAGCAGTGCATGGTTGAAAAGATAGATTAGTAGAAATCGAGATTTGATTCAGTGTTTCAGTAAAAGGATCCAAAAAAAAAAAAAAAAAAAAAGAGTGGAACTGAGGACCCGGACTCGGGGGAGTCGGGATTGCTTCAACGCGAATGTATACGTACATCCGCGGTGGGGCGTTCCAGACTGCCAGGCACTTCTTCTCCTGCAACCGAGCGGGTGGGCAGGTTGCGGATAGCCCAACTTCGGGTACGGGATCGACTGTTAAAGTCGAGTCCCGTGCCCGGAGCATCTTTCAAAAGATCCCGGACAAGAGAAGTTCCCGAAGGCCAAATCCCAGGCTTAGGGTAACCCATGTACCCCCTTCCTATGTTCCTATCTCCTAACCAGGCTATCCTTCCTTATTCCCACATCCCATCGATCCCAAATCCCTAGGCCAAATCCCAGGCCTAGGGTGACCCCAAACCCGTACCCTATATCCAACAAATGCCTTCCCTCCTATCCTTACATCCCATCGTTCCCAAAAATCCCTAGGCCAAATCCCAGGCCTAGGGTGACCATTGAATCCAACCTCCCCATCCAACAAATGCCTTCCCTCCTATCCCCATATATCCCATCGTTCCAAAATCCCTAGGCCAAATCCCAGGCTTAGGGTGACCCCAAACCTACACCCTTTATCCAACAAATGCTCTCCCTCCTATCCTTACATCCCATCGTTCCCAAAAAATCCCTAGGTCAAATCCCAGGCCTAGGGTGACCATTGAATCCAACCTTTCCATCCAACAAATGCCTTCCCTCCTATCCCCATATATTCCATCGTTCCAAAATCCCTAGGCCCAATCCCAGGCCTAGGGTGACCCCCAAAACCCACACCCTCTATCCAACAAAAACCTTCCTTCCTATCCCTGTATCCCATCGGTCCCAGAGGAGGGGCAACCTCGATCCCAAAAAAGCCCACCCCCCAAAACCAATATGAAGCAGAAAGACAAGGCATCTACCCAGGTGGGTCCCGGCCAAGCCGGGGAATCCCACACCGCTACGGCGGTCAGCTCCCAACGTAGTCTGGGGGGGGCATCCAACTGCTCTTTGGTGCCGCGTTCTCCGCGGCAGGCTGCTAATTTAGCGCCCATTGCACAGGCAGCGACTCACGCGCCCATGGACACGACACCGGCTGCGACGAACGCGCCTAGTACATCTTCGCAGGCTGCGACCCACGCGCCAACACCCACTACCCGGTGCATGCCTCCCACGAACATCTGGGAACAGAGTATCGTGCGGAATAGCGTCACCTACCCTGACAGTGACCAAGACAGACGGAGCGAGACGGGGAAGGATGACGGACCTGGCAGCTCTACCACTCTCCCGGTTCGTTCTGATCGAGTACGCAGCAAAAAGCGCGGAAAGATCTTGGCCCGGGAGAAGAAAGTAGGCGACCGAGAGCGCAAAGCCCGCGAAGGCACTAGCCAGCGCGAAGCGCGATCGGACGCTGAAGAGAGGGTACGCGACCGGCCGCAAGTACGCGAAGGGGAAACCCAGCGCGAAAAGCGGCTGGACGCGGAACCATGCGAGCGGGAGCAAGTACGCGAAGGGGCAACCCAGCGCGAAAAGCCCCCTCAAGCAACAGAGTCTGCCGGGGACGCCAACCGACCCCAAGACACGGACAGAACCCACGACGAGCCTCGCCCTAAAAGGAATCGGGGCAAGCGGGCTGGAGCCTCACGCCGGTTGCCGGCACATAACACCTTGCCAGGCACCTCCGAGCCGCAGCCTGGACCGAGCGGTACAGGGCCGGCGAAGAGGGAGCGCCCTGACGATACGGCGTCACCTAGCACGCTTCAGGGCGCTAAACGGGTGAGGACCCACTCTGCTCAGAGGGGGCAGAGAACCTATGCGCGGGCCACGAAGGACATTCCTTCGCGGCTAGCTGTAGCTATCTGCTTCCCCGCCCCTTCCAGAGACCTGACTACGGTAGAGGCCGACTTTGTGAAGACAAGCCTGGAGGACCTACTACTGAATGTAGACACGGACACGACAGTACTACTCCCGGCCTTCCGCGGATACCCACGGGTGGCGGAAGGTACCGTGCAGATGTGGTGCGAAGACGACAATGCCCTGACCTGGTTGATCCAGCATGTACCCGAGATAAGACTCCCAGACACTGACAGGACCCTAACGGTACTGAAACAGTCCGACGTGCCCACCCGTGTCCGAGCCTCGCTCTTCGTCCCCCGATACAGGGGTGACGTGTCGAGGCTCCACAAGATTCTGACGCTTCAGAATCCTTGGTTCGACATCGCACGGTGGTCACTGTACAGGGCAACTGCCGTCGGTGGCGTTAACTATGGGACATATTGTACCATAGGTATGCCACCGACGGAAGCTGACAAGGTCCGGGGACGGGAGCGACGTGTATCGTACCTGCTTGGGTCGATATACGTTCGCTTCTGGCCCACGACCCAACCCCCTGAGACCAAGACTGACTGCACTGACGGTACGACCCAACCGACAGCGACACAGACGACTGACTTGGACATTGCCAAGCTCGAGGAGGACATGGCCCGAGCGGCAATGGCCGACGAAGACGATGACACGTTACCGCCCTCATCACCTGCCTGGAACGAGCACCTGCTGGTCTCGTCGCCGGGTGATGCACACGAGGATCGGCACGGAGTGGAGGTGGGGGAAAGATCATTTGATGGATCCATCTCCGACTAGCCCCACTCCGCCACCGTCATCACCCCTAAGCATCATCCAGACCAACCTCCAACATAGCCAGACTGCCACGGCTAACCTACGCAGGGCACTGGAGGGAAAACCCCGAACTATCGCACTGATCCAGGAGCCGTGGATCAGGAACAATAGAATATGCGGCCTTGGTAACATCGGAGGTAAGCTAATTCTTAACACACATGGCACGGACAAACCAAGAACCTGCGCCTACATACCCAAAGAAATTCCCATCACACCACTCACTCAATTCTGTTCCAGAGATCTGACAGCTGTCAGGCTCCAGACCGAAGGTAGCGTTCCAGATGTTGTGCTAGCCTCAGTCTACATGCCGGGCGAGGATGCAGACTGCCCGCCGAAGGAGATGGCTGACCTGGTGCAACACTGTGAGCGCGCCGATCTGGACCTGATCATCTGCACCGACTCGAACGCCCACCACCCACTCTGGGGCAGCGACGCGCCGAACCATAGAGGAGAGGTACTATCCACCTATTTATTCACCACTAACCTTAACATTGTTAACCGCGGCTCGGAACCCACTTGGGTAACAGTCCGGGGTCAAACGATTATAGACTTAACACTTGCTACAGAAAACGCGACTAACCTTATCACTAACTGGCACGTGTCGGATGAGCCTTCTTGCTCTGACCATAGAAGAATCCGCTTTACACTAGCTACCAACACAAAGAAACCCACACCGAGGCGTAACCCGCGGCGCACCAACGTCCCCGGGTATAAACGCCTCCTAGCTTCACTACTAGCTAGGCACCTTTCAATGGTAGCCATAAGAGATCAGGCACAATTAGAATATACTGTGACTAAACTATCAGAATACCTAATTGAAGCATACCATGCATGCTGCAAGCTAAGGGCGCCACAAACCAAGAAGGATAGGAACCCCTGGTGGAATGCCGAACTTGGTAAACTCAGAGATGCACTACGTAAGCAATTTAACAGAGCTAAAAACACTAGACTTCCGGAAGACTGGGAGGTATACAAGGAGACACAATACACATACAAAAAGAAGATCAGAATTGCCAGGAGAGCTGCCTGGCGGAAATTCTGTGAATCCATTGAAACGAACAATGAAGCCGCAAGGGTAAGGAAGATCCTATCAACCGATCAGGACCGAACTCTTGGCGCTCTGAAAAAACCTGACAACTCATACACACTGACCGACCAAGAAACCAGTAAGGTCCTTCTCGAAACTCACTTCCCAGACTGCAAACTCCTAGAGGACAGGACGTGGGAGGTTGAACCAGGATGGACCCCAACGGAGCACGACTGGTCAAGAGCACACAACATAGTAACAGGAGACCGAATAAAGTGGGCTATAGATTCCTTTCAGCCATATAAGTCCGCAGGGCTAGACGGCATCTTTCCAGCCCTACTGCAGTGGGGAGCGGATCTTTTGACACCATGGCTGGTGGAGATCTATAGAGCCTGCATAGCACTCAGATACATACCTCTCCTGTGGCGGGAAGTAAAAGTCATTTTTATACCCAAACCTGGAAAACCAGATTACACTCAGCCTAAGGCTTACAGGCCTATAAGCCTCACATCATTTCTACTGAAAACCCTTGAGAGACTCTGTGATAGACACATCCGTGACGGACCTCTTCGGGTAAAACCTCTTCACAAACAACAGCACGCATACTCCACTGGCAGATCAACGGAATCTGCACTGCACAGTGTAGTTTCCAAAATTGAATGCGCGGTGGACCACAAGTGCTTATCACTGGCCGCCTTCATTGATATAGAGGGCGCCTTTGACAAAACCATGTTCAACAGCATCAACATGGCACTCGACAGACATGGCATAGATTCTACCCTGAGAGGCTGGATCACCAACATGCTCAAAATGAGAGCTGTGCAAGTGACAGTAAACGACACCACAAGGGCAATCGTGGCAAAGGGCTGCCCGCAAGGGGGCGTCCTCTCTCCGCTGCTATGGAACCTGGTCGTAAACAGCCTCATCAAAACCCTCAATGACAAAGGATACTTCACCGTGGGCTACGCCGACGACTTAACCATAATAATAAACGGTACCCATGAAAACACCATATGCAACCTCATGCGCCAAGCTTTGAAAATAGTAGAAGATTGGTGCAACAAACACCAACTATCAGTGAACCCTACAAAGACCGAGCTGGTTCTCTTTACAAAAAAGAGGAAGCTGGCTACATTACAACTACCGCGTTTCTTTGGAACAACCCTAAGTCTATCGACTGAAACCAAATACCTGGGCATCTTTTTGGATAAACAGTTGAATTGGGCGAAACATCTCAACTACATCACCACAAAAGCCAGTATATCCCTGTGGCAGTGCAAGCGACTGCTTGGCAGGAACTGGGGGATTAGCCCCAAGGTTACCTACTGGCTATACACCACAGTAATCCGACCAATCATCACATATGGCTCGCTAGTCTGGTGGCCCAGGACAGACCTGAGCACAGCCCAAAAAGATCTCGAGAAACTGCAACGGTTCGCTTGCGTAGCGGTAACTAGCTGCATGAAAACTACGCCTACTGCTGCTCTACAGGCAATGCTTGGACTGCCGCCACTACACCTCTTAGTACGTGAAGAGGCGGCCCTAGCCGCCTTTAGGCTCAATCTGCAAGGAACCCTGAGCAAGGACTCTAGAGTTAAGCACACTCGCATAAAAGAGGATGCGATCAGACGACACCCAATGATGGCATCACCATGCGACAGAGCCCCGAAACAGCACTACTTTCTGAAGCATTATGATATAATACTCACAGAAGAACGGTGTGATTACTCAGGCCCGCAAGAGTTGAGAGTATACACCGATGGATCAAAGACTGACTCCGGAACCGGGGTCGGAGTCTTCTCACACGATCTTAACATTAACATATCCAGCCCGCTTGGGGAATTTAACACTGTCTACCAGGCGGAGTGTGTAGGCATCATACAAGCGTGTAATGCCATAGAAGCCAGGAGAGTCACGGATACGAATATACGTATACTCTCAGACAGTGCCTCGGTGCTCCAATCATTACGGAAAAGTTACATTACCTCGAGATTAATACTAGAATGTCACGACGCACTCGAACGAGTAACGGTTGCTAACCGGAACACAGTGACACTGCAATGGATAAAAGGACACAGTGGATCACTGGGTAACGACGCAGCTGACGAACTAGCTAGGAGAGCATCCAGCACGTCCGTCTGTGGAGCTGAGCCAATCGCGCCCATTCCCTTCAACCAGTTACGCAGGTGGCTAAAGGAGTTCACCCACACACAAGCAGAGAGTTGGTGGTCCTCGACACCAGGCTGCAGGCAATCCAGGGAGGCTATGCCATCCCTGGACGGTACGCTTACCAGTCGGTTATTGCGTCTGGACAGAAACGAGCTGCGCCTGGTGACGGGGACCATCACAGGACACTGCTCATTAAACAAACACTTCCACACAATAGGAATAACGGACAGTCCTCTGTGCAGGGCCTGCATGGAGGCTGAGGAGACCGTTGCGCATGTGCTCTTTGAATGCATAGGCGTTGCCCAGATTAGAACAGAAACTCTTGGAATACCCCGATCTTTCACAGATGTTATAACAGACCCAGAGATTTGATTAACTTCTGGAGGGAGGTGGGCTGGTTGGAATAACCCCCGAAGGCCGCCATGGCTCACGCACAATGGTCCACATGAAGGACTAAGTGCGGAAACCAAATCCTTAACATAGAACATAGAACTGAGGACCCGGAACTCCTCGTTTCATGATACATCTATTACAGAACTATGCGAAAGCATGCAATAGTAACCCAAAACTCTGACTCAAATATCAGCAGAGCATGGATGAAAAGTTGCATTAGTAGAAATTGAGATTTAATTCAGTGTTTCAGTTAGAAGAAAACAAAAAAAAACAAGTTGTACTCAGGAGCGGGAACTCCTCATTTTTTAAAGCACCTATAATGGTTTAATGCAAAAACATGATAAAATAACCCAAGACTCTCACTCAAGTATCAGCAGAGCATGGGTAAAGGTTACCATACGTTAAAATCAGGAAATAATTTAATATTTCAGCAAGAAGGAAATAAAAAAAATCAGTGGAATTCAGGAGCGGGAACTCCTCGTTTTCTGAAGCACCTATAACAGCTTAATGCAAAAACATAATAAAATGATCCAGTACTCTCACTAAAGTATCAGCAGAGCATGGGTAAAGGTTTCAATACTTTGAAATCAAGATATAATTCAATGTTTCCGTTAGAAGGATCAAGAAAAATTTTTTGTGGAACTCAGGAGCGGGAACTCCTCGTTTTCTGAAGCACCTATAACAGCTTAATGCAAAAACATAATGAAATGATCCAGCACTCTCACTAAAGTATCAGCAGAGCATGGGTAAAAGTTACCATACGTTAAAATCAAGATTATATTCAGTGTTTCCGTTAGACGGATCATAAAAAAAATTGAGTGGAACTCAGGAGCTGGAACTCCTCGTTTTCTGATGCATCGATATCAGAACTATTCAAAAACATGCAACAGTGACCCAGAACGCTGACTCAGATATCAGCAGAGCATGGGTAAAGGTTTCAATACTTTGAAATCAAGATATAATTCAATATTTAAGCAAGAAGGAAATAAAAAAAATCAGTGGAACTCAGGAGCGGGAACTCCTCGTTTTCTGAAGCACCTATAAAATCTTAATGCAAAAACATAATAAAATGATCCAGCACTCGCACTAAAATATCAGCAGAGCATGGGTAAAGGTTACCATACGTTAAAATCAGGAAATAATTTAATATTTCAGCAAGAAGGAAATAAAAAAAATCAGTGGAACTCAGGAGCGGGAACTCCTCGTTTTCTGAAGCACCTATAACAGCTTAATGCAAAAACATAATAAAATGATCCAGCACTCTCACTAAAGTATCAGCAGAGCATGGGTAAAGGTTACCATACGTTAAAATCAAGATATAATTCAATATTTCAGCAAGAAGGAAATAAAAAAAATCAGTGGAACTCAGGAGCGGGAACTCCTCGTTTTCTGAAGCACCTATAATAGCTTAATGCAAAAACATAATAAAATGATCCAGCACTCTCACTAAAGTATCAGCAGAGCATGGGTAAAGGTTATCATACGTTAGAATCAAGATTATATTCGATGTTTCGGTTAGACGGATCAAGAAAAAAATTTAGTGGAACTCAAGAGCGGGAGCTCCTCGTTTTCTGAAGCACCTATAACAGCTTAATGCAAAAACATATTAAAATGATCCAGCACTCTCACTAAAGTATCAGCAGAGCATGGGTAAAGGTTTCAATACTTTGAAATCAAGATGTAATTCAGTTTTTCAGTTAGAAGGATCAAGAAAAAAATTGAGTGGAACTCAGGAGCGGGAACTCCTCGTTTTCTGATGCATCAATATCAGAACTATTCAAAAACATGCAACAGTGACCCAGAACGCTGACTCAGATATCAGCAGAGCATGGGTAAAGGTTTCAATACTTTGAAATCAAGATATATTTCAATGTTTACGTTAGAAGGATCAAGAAAAAAATTTAGTGGAACTCAGGACCGGGAACTCCTCGTTTTCTGATGCATCAATATCAGAATTATTCAAAAACATGCAACAGTGACCCAGAACGCTGACTCAGATGTCAGCAGAGCATGAGTAAAGGTTTCAATACTTTGAAATCAAGATATATTTCAATGTTTACGTTAGAAGGATCAAGAAAAAAATTTAGTGGAACTCAGGAGCGGGATCTCCTCGTTTTCTGATGCATCTATATCAGACCTATCCGAAAACATGCAATAGTGACCCAGAACGCTGCCTCAGATATCAGCAGAGCATAGGTAAATGTTTCAATACGTTGAAATCAAGATTTAATTCAGTGTTTCAGTTACAACGATAAAAAAAATTGTTTAGAACTCAGGAGCGGGAACTCCTCGTTTTCTGGTGCATCAATATCAGAACTATTCAAAAACATGCAACAGTGACCCAGAACGCTGACTCAGTTATCAGCAGAGCATGGGTAAAGGTTACCATACGTTAAAATCAAGATTATATTCAGTGTTTCCGTTAGACGCATGAAGAAAAAAATTTAGTGGAACTCAGGAGCGGGAACTCCTCGTTTTCTGATGCATCTATATTAGAACTATCCGAAAACATGCAATAGTGACCCTCAATCTCAAGTGAAAATCTCAATTTCTACTAATGCAACTTTTCAACCATGCTGTGCTGATATGTATTCGTAAGTCAGAGTTCTGGGTTATTGTTGCATGTTTTCGGATAGTTCTAAAATAGATGCATCAGAAAACGAGCAGTTTCCGCTCCTGAGTTCCATTCAATTTTTTTCTTGATCCTTCTAACGGACAAAGTCAAAGTCAAAGATTTATTTGCAAACTGAATTATATCTTGATTTCAACGTATTGAAACCTTTACCTATGGTCTGCTGATATCTGAGGCAGCGTTCTTGGTCACTTTTGCATGTTTTCGGATAGTTCTGATATAGATGCATCAGAAATCGAGGAGTTCCCTCTCCTGAGTTCCACTAAATTTTTTTCTTGATCCTTCTAACAGAAACATTGAATTATATCTTGATTTCAAAGTATTGAAACCTTTACCCATGCTCTGCTGATATCTGAGTCAGCCTTCTGGGTCACTGTTGCATGTTTTTGAATAGTTCTGATATAGATGCATCAGAAAACGAGGAGTTCCCGCTCCTGAGTTCCACTCAATTTTATTCTTCATGCGTCTAACGGAAACACTGAATATAATCTTGATTTTAACGTATGGTAACCTTTACCCATGCTCTGCTGATACTTTAGTGAGAGTGCTGGATCATTTTATTATGTTTTTGCATTAAGCTGTTATAGGTGCTTCAGAAAACGAGGAGTTCCCGCTCCTGAGTTCCACTAAATTTTTTTCTTGATCCTTCTAACAGAAACATTGAATTGTATCTTGATTTCAAAGTATTGAAACCTTTACCCATGCTCTGCTGATATCTGAGTCAGCGTTCTGGGTCACTGTTGCATGTTTTTGAATAGTTCTGATATTGATGCATCAGTAACGCTCCTGAGTTCCACTAAATTGTTTTCTTGATCCTTCTAACAGAAACATTGAATTATATCTTGATTTCAAAGTATTGAAACCTTTACCCATGCTCTGCTGATATCTGAGTCAGCGTTCTGGGTCACTGTTGCGTGTTTTTGAATAGTTCTGATATCGATGCATCAGAAAACGAGGAGTTCCCGCTCCTGAGTTCCACTCAATTTTTTTCTTGATCCTTCTAAATGAAAAACTAAATTACGTCTTGATTTCAACGTATGGTTAGCTTTACCCATGCTCTGCTGATACTTTAGTGAGAGTTCTGGGTGATTTTATTATGTCTTTGCACTAAGCTGTTATTGGTGCTGCAGAAAACGAAAAGTTTTCTCTCCTGAGTTGCACTCAATTTTTTTTTTACCTTCTTACTGAAATATTGAATTATATCTTGATTTCACCGTATTGAAACCTTTACCCATGCTCTGCTGATATCTGTGTCAGCGTTCTGGGACACTATTGCATGTTTTCGGATAGTTCTAATATAGATGCATCAGAAAACGAGGAGTTCCCGCTCCTGAGTTCCACTCAATTTTTTTCTTCATGCGTCTAACGGAAACACTGAATATAATCTTGATTTTAACGTATGGTAACCTTTACCCATGCTCTGCTGATACTTTAGTGAGAGTGCTGGATCATTTTAGTATGTTTTTACATTTAGCTGTTATAGGTGCTTCAGAAAACGAGGAGTTCCCGCTCCTGAGTTCCACTGATTTTTTTTATTTCCTTCTTGCTGAAATATTGAATTATATCTTGATTTCAACGTATGGTAACCTTTACCCATGCTCTGCTGATACTTTAGTGAGAGTGCTGGATCATTTTATTATGTTATTGCATTAAGCTGTTATAGGTGCTTCAGAAAACGAGGAGTTCCCGCTCCTGAGTTCCACTAAATTTTTTTCTTGATCCTTCTAACAGAAACATTGAATTATATCTTGATTTCAAAGTATTGAAACCTTTACCCATGCTCTGCTGATATCTGAGTCAGCGTTCTGGGTCACTGTTGCGTGTTTTTGAATAGTTCTGATATCGATGCATCAGAAAACGAGGAGTTCCCGCTCCTGAGTTCCACTCAATTTTTTTCTTGATCCTTCTAACTGAAAAACTAAATTACATCTTGATTTCAACGTATGGTTAGCTTTACCCATGCTCTGCTGATACTTTAGTGAGAGTTCTGGGTGATTTTATTATGTCTTTGCACTAAGTTGTTATTGGTGCTGCAGAAAACGAAAAGTTTTCTCTCCTGAGTTGCACTCAATTTTTTTTTTACCTTCTTACTGAAATATTGAATTATATCTTGATTTCACCGTATTGAAACCTTTACCCATGCTCTGCTGATATCTGTGTCAGCGTTCTGGGACACTATTGCATGTTTTCGGATAGTTCTAATATAGATGCATCAGAAAACGAGGAGTTCCCGCTCCTGAGTTCCACTCAATTTTTTTCTTGATCCTTCTAACAGAAACATTGAATTATATCTTGATTTCAAAGTATTGAAACGTTTACCCATGCTCTGCTGATATCTGAGTCAGCGTTCTGGGTCACTGTTGCGTGTTTTTGAATAGTTCTGATATCGATGCATCAGAAAACGAGGAGTTCCCGCTCCTGAGTTCCACTCAATTTTTTTCTTGATCCTTCTAACTGAAAAACTAAATTACATCTTGATTTTAACGTACCTTTCCCCATGCTCTGCTGATACTTTTGTGAGAGTGTTGGATCATTTTATTATGTTTTTGCATTAAGCTGTTATAGTAGCTTCAGAAAACGAGGAGTTCCCGCTCCTTAGTTCCACTCAATTTTTTTCTTGATCCTTCTAACGGAAACATTGAATTATATCTTGATTTCAAAGTATTGAAACCTTTACCCATGCTCTGCTGATATCTGAGTCAGCGTTCTGGGACACTATTGCATGTTTTCGGATAGTTCTAATATAGATGCATCAGAAAACGAGGAGTTCCCGCTCCTGAGTTCCACTCAATTTTTTTCTTGATCCTTCTAACAGAAACATTGAATTATATCTTGATTTTAAAGTATTGAAACCTTTACCCATGCTCTGCTGATATCTGAGTCAGCGTTCTGGGTCACTGTTGCGTGTTTTTGAATAGTTCTGATATCGATGCATCAGAAAACAAGGAGTTCCCTCTTCTGAGTTCTACTCAATTTTTTTCTTGATCCTTCTAACTGAAACACTGAATTACATCTTGATTTCAACGTAGTTAAACCTTTACCCATGCTCTGCTGATACTTGAGTGAGAGTCTTGGGTTATTTTATCATGTTTTGCATTAAACCATTATAGCTGCTTTAAAAAGTGAGGAGTTCCCCTTCCTGAGTACAACTAATTTTTTTTAATTTCCTTCTATCTGAAACACTGAATTAAATCTCGATTTCTACTAATGCAACTTTTCATCCATGCTCTGCTGATATTTGAGTCAGAGTTCTGGGTTACTATTGCATGCTTTCGCATAGTTCTGTAATAGATGTATCATGAAACGAGGAGTTCCGGGTCTTCAGTTCCACTCTTTTTTTTTTAAATAGTTTTACTGAAACACTGAATTAAGTCTCGATTTCTACTAATCTATCTTTTCAACCATGCTCTGCTGATACTTTTGTCACAGTTTTGCTTTCATTTAGTTTTTTTGTGTACCTACTGGGTTCTTGGCCACTAATCATGACCTGAAGAATCTACCAAAATCCAGAATTTACGTCTTTCACGGCTTTTTTGTCAAAATCATTGACTTTTGTAGTAAAAGGTGAATACTTTGTTTTTTTTTTTTTACCGTGTATATCGGCAGAACTCTTTCGGAAAAATATCAGGAACTATAGAACTCACCAGTGTGCGCCTAAATCAGTTTTAAAATTTAAATTTCGGAAAAAATGATCTGCTAACGGAAGTTAGCAGAGCATATTTTCATTTGACTTTTTTCAGGCCAAAACGCCAGAACTATTTTTTTTAAGTATAAGGAACTCTAGAACTCTGCCGCATGCGAATAGAACTCACTTTTTTTTATGCTCTGCTGGGAAATGATCTGCCAAGTTCACCCACATCCTGTCCAAGCTGTGGGTGTGAGTTCGGTGTACTAATTGATGCTGCTGCAGAAGATCTTGGGAGACAAAAACAGTTATCGCCATCAACTGATTCAAAAGTTCTTGATACAAGATGAGGTACCCCTTTAAACATTTTGTCTTCTGAAATTGAATCGGCTCTAAATACGCCAAAAACGCATAGGCTGAAAAATTTGATTCAGAGAAAGACATTACTTTCTGAAAAAAGGTTGTCTAAAATAAGAAACCTAAAGCGACAAAATAAAAGACTATTAAAAAAAACTTTTTACAAAAAAAAAAACAACCGACTTCCAAAAAAAACACTACAAAGTGAAAAATAACTTTAATTTTGGAAGTCGGTGTCTTTGGATCTGTATTTTAGTTTTTTGCCACCGACGTCCAAAATTAAAGTTATTTTTCACTTTGTAGTGTTTTTTTGGAATTTTTTTTTTTTTTAAGTTTTTATTTTTCACTTTTTAGTGGGTCAGTTTGTAATTTATCTAAGTTACAATAGCCCAATGCAACTGCTCATCACTTTTTACAAAATATTGCTTTTCCCGATGCAGGGACGTTAATTGTTGAGGAGTTCTCCTAGTAAGAACCAGGAGAACTGGAGCTCCATGGTGAAGTCATCATCACCATTATGCATTTTGACGAGCATAAATTACTTAGCAACCATATTAAAGTAATCGAATCGCAACCCGTGAAATACTTATAAATTGAGTAGTTCCGATGGCCATCTGTGGTCTTCATCATCAGTTCCACTTCGCCAAATGGTGTTTTCCGAGAGCAAATGCATGAGTTACTATAAAAAATACCCAAATCGCTATAGGTGTGCCTATAATATTTGAAGAGTTCTTTCGATTTCTCCAAAATCCTATCATCAGAACTGGATTTTGACAAAAATGGGACCATTTGGGAAGTATACCCTTTCCAACAAAAAAATATTTTTTTCAAATCGGTTGGCAAGCGACGGAGTTATGCGCGAACAAACATAAAAAAAAAAAATACAAACATCCGAATTGAGAACCTCCTCCTTTTTTAGAAGTCGGTTAAAAAATGCATATCACTAAAAGACGTAACCACAGCTCTAAAGAAGAATAAGTTTGTAGACACCAATGCTGAAACCTCACTTTCTGAAATTTCGGGTGATATTTTTTCGATGCTGAAAAAAAAGCAGAATGCAAAGGGAAAGAGAACTGTACTTAAATTTACCCAAGGGGTCAAAAAATTTGCCCTGACCCTTAACTATTACTCACCGTCTGGTTACAACTACGTCCGTAGACAATTTAAATTATGCTTGCCTCATCCCTCAACATTATCCAAATGGTATCAGGCGATTGATGCAAACCCTGACTTTACTGAGGAAGCTTTTAGAGCTCTGCGCTCCAAATTTGCCCAAAGTGATAAAAGGCTCGCTTGCCTTATGGTTGATGAAATGGCTATAAGACAACAAAAAATATTCAATGGGAAAGACGTCGATGGTCTTGTGACATTTGGACCTACAAATGAAATAGCTACGCAAGTGTACGTATTAATGTTAGTGGCACTAAACGACGCATTCAAGCTGCCGTTGGGTTATTTTTTCATTAGTGGAATGAATGCAGAGCAAAGGGCTAACATTATTAAAATGTGTCTCAGAAAATGTTATGAAGTTGGTGCAGACGTTGTAAGCCTAACTTTTGACGGGTGTGCCGCTAACCTGGCTACCGCGAATTTGCTTGGGTGTAATTTTGAGAATCCAACTGATTTGAAAACATATTTTACCCACCCAGCAAACGGTAGACCAGCAGTGGTATTTCTCGACCCCTGTCATATGGTAAAACTAGTGAGAAATACGTTCGAATCGAAAAAAGACTTTGTTGATGAAAATGGACACTCTGTACAGTGGCGCTTTTTGCAAGAGTTAAAAAAAGTTCAAGACAATTTAGGGCTTCATTTTGCAAACAAACTGACGGAGAGGCATCTAAACTTTCGAAATAGTATCATGAACGTGAAATTAGCTACACAACTACTGAGCAATAGTGTCGCTACAGCATTAGAATTATGTTCAGACAAACTAAAGTTGCCCGAATTCAAAAATGTCGCTCCAACTGTTAAGTTTTTGCAAACTATGAACAACTTGTTTGACATTCTAAACGCAAGTTCGTTGAACAATAAAGGATTCAAGCATCCTATTGAAATGAAAGACAAAGACTTCTTCTTCAATTTTCTTGCTGAAACAGAGTCTTATATACTGGGACTGAAAGTAAGGGTGCCAAATGTAACAAGGCGAACAGTAAACGGGCGTAAGATTATAATGCGCTCATTAGTGGAAAAGTTTGTTATACAAACGAAGTCAAAAACAGGATTTTTGGGGTTGGTGGTTTGTATCAAATGTTTTAGACTTTTGTTTCAAGAGCTCGTCGAAACAAAAGTTTTGCGATTTATTCTATGTTATAAGTTCAGTCAAGACCACCTGGAACTTTTTTTTGGCATAATCCGAAACCATGGGCGATGTAACAATAATCCAAATGCACGCCAATTCATGGGAATTTACAGCAAAACTTTACAAAATTTAGAGTTAAGCTCCAAATTTACAGGCAATTGCATTCCACTAAAAGACTTTCCTGTTCTCAACTGTAACAGTTCATCAATAAAACTGATTAATGAAACCACACTTGGATTTAGATTTGATGCCAACGATGAACCTACTCAAAACGTGAAAATATTTATTGAAGAGAACAACTGTGATATATTTACAACAATGCTAAATACAAATACGCAATTGCCAGATACTATTGAGCAAATAATTGGCTATATTTCCGGGTTCGTAGCAAACAAGCTGAATTCTAAAATCAATTGCGAAGAATGCACGGAATGTTTATTTGCAAGCGAAAAACTGTATTTTCATAAATTAATATGTCTTAAAGATTTTGGTGGATTGGCTTATCCCTCAGTAACTTTGTATAAAGTATGCTACCGTTCTGAGTGTGTCCTACGAAATATTATGAAAGTTCAATCAGGAAAATGTTTAACCAGCAAGCATAACCTGACTGTAATAACAAACAAATGCTTTCAATATGTGACCAGCTATAATGACATATTTAAATTTATTAAAAAGCACGCTACTGATACCCGCCCCACGACATACCGTTTATCAAAAGTATTATTCAAGAATTCCTTAAAATTCGTTTACATTATATTGCCAAAAACGATTCTCTACTGCACTCATCACGGCAGAAATTAAAAAAACTTACAATTTTCCGAGGCACATAACAAGTCAAACACAGTAATATCATTGGGATTCACGTAATTAAGTCATGATAACACTGAGCACTAATAAGAAGTGTTATATTTTACGTGGAGCGGCGGCCTACCAGACCTCCACAACCCATTAAATAGTGACACAAAATTTGTTGGCGAGACTGGTGTCAGATTATCTGGCTTCTGACTATCCGTAACGACTGCCAAAGATCTACAAATGACACCCGGGCGGGACCAACAGCTTACCGTGCTTTCCGAGGCACGGAGGAAACTCGATATGTTAAGATGTTCACCCATCCACAGACCAACCTCGGCAAGCATTGCTTAACCTTGAAGATCGATCGGTGCGGCTTTTATTACCTAGTTCCGTAGTACCGAGTTATTTGGTAATATAATACGTCAAATACCGATATTAATACCATCAATAACACGATTTAATTATTTGCGTTGCACAATATTACATAAAACATCCCGGCAGACGACGTGGCGTCGTAGAAATGTCGTTAGCGGCCTATACGTTACAAGCTAATTTAAACCCAAATAGTCAGGAAGTAAGGTCCATTTTTGGCTGTGCATCCTAAGTGGTAATAAATATTCTTTGTATGGTTTGACTAATCAGCGACGGGGTTTCGTTGTGTGAGTTTGTTCGGCTTTTTTTGTGTCAAGATTCGCGCCTAGTTTCGTTGAAGAAATGCTTCCATGTTTATTTCCGTTCACTGGAGAATACCATGTAACTTACTAAATGTTTAGGTTTGTTAAAATCATATTGGCTGTTTGACTATATTTCCTGTGCCTCTCACGTGACAACGATCGTTTGTATTTTTTGTCTGTGGATTCAACGCTCACAAGAGGTTGAGAACATCGGGGCTCCGGACATTCGATCACGGGCCACCGAGAGAACAAGTCGATTATTATATTCTTTGAGTTACTATCAAGCACAGGTATTAAGTAAAGGACCTACTGTAAGTCAGTCTGATTTAATAACTATTCTTTAAATATCATGCTAAATTATAAACTGTGGCCGTTATTTTGTTCTAAATGTTTGATTCTATTGCTAGTTGTGCAATTAATGTAGCAAGTATATACAATGTTTTATATTCCACAAAGACTAAGTAGTATGTGTAAATAAGTGAAAAGGTTATAAGAAATCCATTGTTAATAAACGTATGATTTGAACGTTAACCTACCTACAATACGTTTTATTTACTTTATTCCTTCAGACTTATAGTTATACATTAAACAGATCGATGCAATAAATATCTAGTTGAAGTCTAACTTCTGATTTATCTAATACTTGTCTAACAACATTTCTGTAAGTAATAAGAATCTCAACGATATTTGAGTTTTAACATCTAAGATAGACAATAACAGTGAAAATAATAGTTATTTATGCAACTGACGTATAATAAGGTGTATTAAAACACGAATGGGGGTTTCTCACACGAGGCGAAGCCGAGTGTGATAATAGTATCACATGGGTGTTTTAATACCTAATTATGTACAGTTGCATACAAGACTTTATCTACATCCATGTTATCAATCCTCTATAAAAGGTTCTGAAACAGTTTTTTGCAATATTAATACTCGTATTGAACATGGCGGCCGGCGTCATAGTATACGACGTGAATTCGAATAAGTTCTTTTTTTAAATTACGGCGCTGTTGTAGTGAAACGCGCGTGCATTACAATGTTCTTTTTTTGAAAACGAGTTGCATTATGAAATTCAGTACAACATTAAAACGCCCGTTTGGATGCTATTATGGTTACCATGGTTATTATGACACTGGCTGTTTTAATGTTGGCAATAAGCTAACTGTTTCAGAAACTTTTATAGATGATTTATAGCATGGGTGTAGATAAAAACTTTTACATACTCCGTAATCAACACATAATATCTAGCCAACAAAAAATATCTTAATAAAATAATTTTTATACCTATTTACATTTACAAAAAAAATAAACATAATAAATAAATAAATAAATAAATATCTTTGGACATTTCACACAAAATCTAATGTTTAAAAAGAGCTTAAATCACAATTTTACTGTCACATCAAGCCAGTGTTGTTATTGATACGGCAATTGCCGTAATATACGGTAATCCACGTTTTATTTTCACAAAATACGGTATACGGCAGGCCTTTCAATGCCGTATAAAAAAATACGGCAAATGGCTGTAAGTGAAACGAAACGTTTTTTAACCAGCGCAGCGAAACGTACCACTTACAGTACAGCCAATGGCCGGGGAAATCCAGACTCGCGACTAAAAACATATCGCCGTATCGTGCCATCTCTTTCACTTCAGTTATAAATGAATGAGACAATATATTTGCACTAAAGTATTGGGTCTATCTATGAATCTATGAGTCGAATAGCTCTAACATAATACTCGAGCTCATTCGTTTGTTACGGTTTTGAGAGAAATAATTCCTTAATTAGTGTTTATTTGTGATTTAAATTAATAACATGAGTGATTGTGACTCTGAAGGACCTTCTACGCCAAAAAAGACTAAAAAGGGTAAACACATAAAGCAAAAATATCGACAACAGTGGGAGAGTGACGATGTTTTCAAAGACTAGATTGCTCCTGTTGATGATGATGTGTATAGAGCAAAGTGCACCGTATGTGACGTTAAATTATCGTGTGAACTTTCAACTTTGCGACGACATGTGACAAATAACCAACATAAAAAAAAGACACTTGCTTCATCTTCTACAAAGTCTCTCAGTGCTTATTTTAAACCGCGTGAAAAGGACACAAACACCCTTGTTGTGGAAGCCGAAATAAAACTCGTTGCATTTGTGGCCGAGCATAACATTTCTTTCTTAGCAATGGATCATTTAACAGAGGTCCTAAAATCATGTTTCCCAGACTCTAAAATAGCAGCTGATTTGGCGATAAAAAGAGGCAAATGTACAGCAACTGTAAAAAATGTCATAGGAGAAAGCCAGAAAGAATACTTAGAAAATATTTTAAAAAACCAGAAATTTAGCGTACTTGCCGACGAATCTACGGACATTTCCACAACTAAGACAATATGCATCCTGGTCAGATATTACGACAAAGATTGCAAAAAAATTATTGCTTGCTTGTGGCAATTGGAAACTTTGCACGACAAAAAAACATCTGACGGGGCGTCATCTTCACGAGGATGTACAGCTGAAGCGCTTTATACAACAATCATAGAAACGTTTACTCAACGTGGTGTGCCATTGGATAATATAATCGGCTTTGCATCGGATGGCTGCAATGTCATGATGGGTCCTCACAACTCAGTTGCCAGTCGTTTACGTGCCGAATTGCCAGGAATACAAATACTTAAGTGCATATCCCAGCCAGCACAAACCTTCTGAGTAAGTTTTGTTTAACAGCAGTCATATAAACTAATTGCTGAATAAGACTACTGTAATTAGCTGATTTGGCGCTTACTCAGACGTTATTCAAGCAATTTGGGCACAAAATTATACTGCTAATAGCTGTGTAATAGCAACGTAACAGATGAATAAGTTTTGAATAATTGTACGACAAGCTGAGTATCTTCTGCGTAAAAGCATTTTGTTCTTTTGTACAAGTATTACAGCTCTGTTAGCCAGATGATGAATGAATGGTGAGTGAACTATGGTTAAGTCCTTCAAAGCTCAGATATTCAGATGATACACAGCGTTTAGCTAATTTCAGTATATTTTATCAAGAAGTTAATCAAATTAATTTGAAATTGACAAATCCGAACACCCGCGGTATGCGTTTGTTGGTAAACTGCGACATTGAAATATAATATGGCCGAATTATATTGCCTATCGTCAGTAAATTTTACCCTTATTTATGCTTAGAGAAGGAAATTGTAGGTGCGCATGCAACTTTACTGTGTATTTATATATACATTTCGTATAAAATTTTCACGCGCTACCTGATAAGCCGGGTTTTGGAGAAATAAACAACATTTCGTCTATTGGTTTGTTTTTACGTGTGAAATATTTTTTATGTTTTATGCAGTTTAAGGGTTCAAAAATAACCATGTAATACTTTTATAAGAATATTACACCGATTTCGTTATTAAAATTGAGTATTTGAGTATAAAATTCCATAAAATTGTAATAGGTTATGTTATTCGATATGGCGACGCTCATTCTGAATAAAATCTGATTGCACAGCGGCTTATCGTCTTATGTCTGCTTAACAAACGTTACGTGTCCACTTATTAAGTTGTTCTCTGGTTAAAAGTGGTCTGCATCTGCACTCAACATATTTTCGATAACTGTTCTATAATCACACACATTCGTACTGTAAATCGAACAATTAGGATTCAGTCTTATAGTAATGAAAACCCACACTATAGGTATATTACCTATTTGTTCTTTTTAGCTCTTATCAAATTCAGATAATTATTTAATAATCAATATAAAAAAGCTTTTTAACAAAAATACTTATAGATGAAGTCGGTAGGTATTTTTGTTATATAATCTAATCATATAAATAATAACTGATGAGTTTTAGTATCTACCAAACACAGCTCTTCATTCCAGTTTTTGGCTTACAATCGTTTAGGAACAATTGGGCAATGTAAAATCTAAGAAGTATTAAAGTATCATACTATTAATCATTATGTTATCAATTCTTAATGTTAACATTAGTCTTGATTACTGTTGGCGACGACAACACGAAGAACTACCTAACTAACTGATTGTAAACGTATAATTAAGTATGAATAAAATACCTAAATAAATAACAATGAAAGTAATCATAGATATAAGTAAATTGTACCTACTGAAGCATAGGATTAGTTTAATTACCTACCCTATACACCTTACATACCTTAGTACATAACATAATTATACATATCTTAGTAAACTTGATTGAAGAATGTCTACTTTTCGTGATTACCCAGCAAACTTCTGCATAAGAGTCTGTTACTATTGTTTTTACCACATTTAGCTGCACATGACGGTAATTTCGTACTTAAAGTGGCATAAAGCAGTTATAACAGCTATCTTAATTTCTGTTAAGTTACTATATGCTTCATAACAGAAACAACGCCTATTTTATACAGCAGCTGAATAACTATCAAAATGTGGTGTTTAATAGAACTAAAAGAGAACAGAATATAAATTATCCAGTATCATGCTTGATAATGGAATTTTATACCAATTTTATACAAAAGGTTACACAAACTCTTGAGTAACAGGTCTTTTTATGATGATTATTCAGTTTTAAGAAATAAAATCGGCAAATTACAAAACTATCTCAGCTAATAGCATTATTATAGCAAAAAAAATAATTAATACAGAACTTCGTAATACACACAGCTTCTATACATATATGAAATGATAAACCTCTTCATTGGTATATTTATATTTTATCTTCTTGCACACATACAAACTTGGTACAGGGTAACAATATTTAACAAACTATTTAACTAGGCAGTCAATAAGTATCAGTATAGACTAGATTTCTAGACAACCTTTAGGTTTTGAAGATCCAAGAGAATTAACTTAGAAACTAGGTGACGCTCCAAACATCACGTTTTTTTACCAACTTTTAGCCATACTTTTTGGCGGTAAATGTCAAATGAGATACCTTTTAACTACCAGCTAGAAAATACCAATACTTTTGACGGTAAACGTCAAATGAGACACTTTTTAACTACTCGAAAACACAGATACAAAATCATCTGAGTCAAATCACATACTTTCAACTCTAAATTCAGTATTTTAAATCAACAAAATTTATTATTATTTGGAAATCATGACATTCGGCCATCCGACACTGTGTTGCCTCCTGACACACACAAAACAATCATAATTTTTAAATTTTTGAATAAATCATGACATTTGCTATTGTGCTAGTTAGACAATTATTAACTTTAATAGCATTAAGAGTTAGATTAAACTTTTTAACTAGAAGGTGCGTGTTCGTCAACCACGACTCGATACAATGTCCAAGAATTAGTGATAAATACAAATCTGTATAAATGTTACCAGCGAACACATTTATATTGAAACAGTATAAAGTATTCAATTTAGCTATTACGTATCAACATAATTTATGAAAATAAACCAGATTTATAATATTGGTTGGTATTATTTGACACAAGCGTCAACGATGCAACCAGCATCGCGCACCACGCGTAACCAGCATCGCGCACCACGCGCAACCAACATCGCGCACCACGCGCAACCAGTATCGCGCACCACGCGCAACCAGCATCGCGCACCATGCGCAACCAGTATCGCACACAACGAGCAACCAGTATCGTGCACCACGCGCAACCAGTATCGCGCACCACGCGCAACCAGTATCGCGCACCACGCGCAACCACCATCGCGCACCACGCGCAACCAGCCTCGCGCACAACGCGCAACCAGCCTCGCGCACCACGCGCAACCAGCCTCGCGCACCAAGCGCAACCAGCCTCGCGCACCAAGCGCAACCAGCCTCGCGCACCACGCGCAACCAGCATCGCGCACCACGCGCAACCACAATCGCGCACCATGCGCAACCAGCACCGCGCACCACGCGCAACTAGCATCGCGCACCACGTGTAACCAGTATCGCACACCATGCGCTACCCGTATCGCGTATATACTCGTACATTACAACATGAAAATAGAAAAACAAAAAACAAACATGTTTAACACAAAAATTTACAATAAACCTTATGTATCCTAAGCGCAGATTGCGCTAGCATTTATCAGTTTACATTATCTTTGAATACAAAAGACTACCATTCATTTGCCTGCATTTCATTTAACTATTCATTCTCACTTCATTTTCTGACGATTCGTCAGTCTGATCCGGTCCAAGATAACCACGGATAAATCCCATCCACTGCGTATAAAAACAAACATGTATAACACAAAAATGTACAATAGACCGTATGCAGATTGCGCTAGCTTTTATCAATTTACATTACCTTTGAATACAATAGACGTATACCATTCATTTGCCTGCATTTCATTTAACTATTCATTCTCACTTCATTTTCTGACGATTCGTCAGTCTGATCCGGTCCAAGATAACCACGGATAAATCCCATCCACTGCGTATAAAAACAAACATGTATAACACAAAAATGTACAATAGACCGTATGCAGATTGCGCTAGCTTTTATCAATTTACATTACCTTTGAATACAATAGACGTATACCATTCATTTGCCTGCATTTCATTTAACTGTTCATTCTCACGTCATTTTCTGACGATTCGTCAGTCTGATCCGTTCCAAAATAACCAGGGATAAAATCCATCATTCTCATTTTGAGATTCAAACGCTTTGCGGATGGTTTGTCAGACGATAGACTTAGTACTATCATTGCTGCCCGGCAGTTTTCATCCCTTTCAGAAGCAATCCGGAGCGCCTTAGACGAAGAGTCTTCTTCATCAAGGCATAACGAAGTTATGAATTTTAGACCTTCATACTTCTATAGACCGAACAATACAAAGAATAAACCTGTCGGTCACAAAAACTACAATGGTCGTAATTATAGCAATGATCAGAGATCAGACATGCCAAATAACAATTCTACACAAACACGTACGTTTGTAAATTCAGGTCAAAGAGGTAAACGAACGCAGGCAAGTTATAGAGGTGCACGGAATGTGCAACGTGCTCCTTACGTACAGCACGCTGAGCACACTCAGCAAAATGACGCTGAACGTGTGGACGAAAGTGCCAATAACGAGGGCAATGACATCACCAATAATAACAATAATATAGAAAATCAGTTTTTTCGTCCCTAAATTTGAATGTTCCATTTCAAGTTATAATAATACTAGCATAGTTGAATGCACTGTAGATTCTACCTACCCCATAAACTTTTTGTAGACAGTGGAGCTAGCCTTTGTGTTTTAAAGTATGAATGGATAGAATCAAAGTCACATTTTATTAATAATATGGTTCCAGATAAGCTAACAATTAAGGGGGTGAGCGGGAATCTAACTTCCCAAGGATATATATATTTAAACTTATATTTCAACAAGTTAATTTTCAAAGAAAAATTTTACATTTTCCAAAACTTATCTTGTGCAGCTGATGGCATATTAGGCCATAATTTTTTTACAAAATATAACGCTGTAATAAGTTACAAAAATAATTCCCTAACGTTAGAAAATAATGATAATCACATATCCATACAGATACGACGAAATAATACTAACAAACATTTGTTTACAATTCCGCCGCGTTGCGAAATTATCCGGCACATACCTACTGCTATACGTGAGGATTGTGTCACACTAGCGCAGGAAATACGTAAAGGTGTTTTCATAGGTGGATTGATTTCAAAACCCAAAAATGGGGAAATACCAATTCGAATTTTAAATACGACAACCGACGAGGTTGAGGTGGATTTATCAGGTTTAGAAATACAAAGTGTGAATGTCTTCGACATTCTGAACTTTGAAAAGTCAGTATCAAAATCAGATAGAGTAAAAACGTTATTTAGTCTACTCAAGTTAAACACATACTTAAATGAAGAAGAGCAAATAAGTATTGAGAAAATTTGTGCCAAATACTCAGACGTCTTCCAATTACCAGGTGATAAATTGAGCACAACTAACTTATTAGAACATAGTATCACATTAAAAAATGACATGAGCCCAGTGTACAACAAGCCTTATAGAATCCCACATGCCTTGCGAAACGAGGTACGGAAACAAATACAAGACATGCTCGATAACGATATTATAGAAGAGACTACGTCAGAGTGGTCAAGCCCAGTTCTTCTTGTACCTAAAAAAACAGATAAAACAGGCGAGAAGAAATGGAGACTAGTAATCGACTATCGTCAATTACACAATAGGATTGTAGCTGATATGTTCCCATTGCCGAATATCACAGAAATACTAGACTCACTTTCCGGTAGTATATATTTTTCAAAACTAGATTTGTCCCAAAGTTATTACCAAATTAATCTTACAGAACATTCTAGAAAATATACGGCTTTCAATCTCGACCGCATGTATCAATTATCATTACAAAGAGACTCACGAAAATATACAGAATTCACAACTGATAAGATGTACCAAATGAAACGTTGTCCAATGGGACTAAAAACGAGCCCGAGTGTGTTTTCCAGGCTCATGACTATTGCAATGGCGGGGTTAAATTACGATAAATGTTTCATCTATTTAGATGATTGCGTTGTTTTAGGTAAATCGTTAATTAATCATAATAAAAACCTCACTAGTGTTTTAGAACGTCTTAGGAAAGTTAATTTGAAATTAAATCCACTAAAATGTGAATTTTTACGCAGAGAAATTATTTATCTAGGTCATAAAATTACACCAGACGGAATTAATCCTGACCCCTCTAAAGCTATTGTATTACAAAACTATCCAAAACCCACAAACGCGGATGAAGTAAAAAGATTTGTTGCCTTTGCTAACTACTACAGGCGCTTCATTCATAAATTCGCTGAAATTGCCTATGCTCTCAATCAGTTAAGCAAGAAAAACGCAGTTTTCGAATGGTCCCATGATTGCGAATCAGCGTTTAATACTTTGAAAAAGGCACTCAGTAATCCTCCCGTGCTAGGCTATCCCGATTTTTCTGAAGGAAATAAATTCATCTTGCACACAGACGCATCAAAAATAGGCTTGGGCGCCGTGCTGTCTAACAGTAACGGACAAGTAGTAGCATACGCGAGTCGTAATTTGAAACCCGCAGAAACTCGATACCCGATTCTAGAGTTAGAGCTACTAGCCATTGTGTGGGCGATTAGGCATTTTAAACCATATTTATACGGAAAACAATTCAAAGTTGTTACAGACCATAAACCATTGGTCTACCTATTCGGAATGACTGACCCTTCGAGTCGGTTAACTAAATTTAGATTATTTTTGGAAGAATACGATTTTACTGTCGAATATCTTCCAGGCAAACACAATGCAGCCGCAGATGCCTTAAGTCGCCTGCCTTTAAATATAACAGATTTAAAGAAAATTACCGAAAATGTAGTAACAGTCCTGACAAGGGCTCAGTCACATAAACAAAGACAACAAACCGTGAGTTACCTTCTAATTCAGAGTCCACACGTCCAAAAGTTGTTGAAATCCTTAAACGACCCTATGAAAGTATAGAACTAGTCCTAACTCCAAGGAAAGTAGTAAATAATAATAATTCAAAAGAACCAATAATGCTCAGCGAGAGAGGTCACTTTGAATTCGTTACAATAGAGTCGACAATATACCTAAGATCCCGATCGTATCCTACTAGTCCGGGCGGCGGCTGCATGATCACTTACGTCATAGAGTTACTGGAAAATACCACATTCCACGAAAAGTAGACTTAAAATAGGTAGGAAAAAATTTGGTCTGCCGGGGCTCAGCTTGGAGGATCCGTGGCAGTGAGGAGTTATGCTACCCACTTTGGACCATCATTTTACCTCATGTGGTTACTGAACGAAACCTTTTCGTTGGCTTTAGTGTCTATTAGTAGAGTCTAAAAAACTTTGTCGGCCGAGCGTGGTGTTGGAGGGTTTCGGAGTCCAACCATGTTTATGGCCACATCGGGTGGTCTATTTTACCTCATCGAGTTACAGGGTGAAACCAAGTTCTCCTAGTAGCTAAAATGATGCCCTTTAAAAATTCATTGGTCTGCCAGTTCGCAACCTGGCAGTTTTTGCAGTCCAACCAAATTTATACAGGGTGGAATTTTTTACCAATTTTATACCAATTTGATAAAACCTTTTGTTGGTCTGCGGTGATGGACATATTATAGACATCACAGGTCCATACTCAGCTTCGACCTCTGATGCTTCCATCATGCAGCAGATTTTACAAAATCATGATGGCCCATACGAAGAAGCACCGATTAATTATTATCTTGAACAAGACGATGCGTTCATTCTTGACAGGGGATTCCGTGACGCAGTTCCTCTTCTAGAAACATATGGTTATGACGTGCACATGCCCCCGACCAAAAGACGTGGTGAAACCCAGCTGACATGTGAAGAGGCCAATAAATCTAGGCTGGTCACCTTATGCCGCTGGGTCGTAGAGACAATCAATGGACGGTTTAAACGTGATTTTAAGATTTTTAGATACAGAGTATTTAATCGAGCATTGCCCTCAACAATGACTGACTATAAGATAGCCGCAGCGCTTATCAATGCCTTCCAAGAACCCTATGAGGACAGTCAATACACTGAACAATTCGTTGATATTATAAATAGGAATGTGCACAAGCCAAACCTTTTGGCAGACTACGTCATTGAGCACAATTTAAACAGACATAGAGCCGCATTTGTTCGTTTGGAAGCAAATGACCAGACTTTGGAAGATTTCCCCAGACTTTCCCAAGAAGAGTTGATATTGTTTGCTGTGGGCACTTATCACTGTAAAATAGCACGCTCCTATTGCAGCGAGCACATTAAACAAACAGGTGTCTACGAAATTGAAGTATATAGACATCCGGTGCTCGTAACAATTAATGGCGAAAGCGGTGTTTTAATAAGATGCCGTATACAATCGCGGCATGTAAGGAACAGAACTTACTATACGTATATTTTGTATAGAAGAGAAACCGGTATTAATGCAATTTCAGAGCATTATTGCTCTTGTATACATGGCAAAAGAACTTTGGGTAGCTGCGCCCATATTATGAGTGTACTGTATTACTTGGGTTGGGCCAGACATCAAGATGATTTTAATCATCCCGGATACACTCTGGAAGATGTAATCATAGACTTAGAGAACCAATAATGTGTATAATAATAAAATAATTTCATTTGCCTACTCTTGTTTTTTATTACGTTTACCCTAACATTGCACAAAATGTAGATGGCGTTTTTAAAATAGATGCCTAAATGTAATTTATAGAATAAGAGTAAAGAAAGAAATAATTTTAAAAAAATCACATTTTTGAAGCTCCTTACATAAAACAACTAGCAATTTATGACATTTAAAAAAAAGATTTTGGTAATGCCCCCTACTGAATATTATGTCACATATAAATACTTAAAATCTGAGATACATTTCATTTGCGCCGGGCCTGGGTTTTTTCCCCATACATTGTGAGCATTGTCCTTTGGCCCCCCTTTATAAAACCCATAAACCCCTCAGCCTCTACATGTAGGTACCAAAAAAAAAAAAACGAAATAAACCTACGAATGTAAATTTTGACAGATGTTCCAACGGAGATTTCATATCTCCATACCTTAGGACCAGCCGTGATATCTCGCTGGTTTGCGATCGAAAAATTTATAAATGGAGATCGTTAGAATAGCATTTTTTCGTTTTCGACGGAGATAAGCAGTTTCTCGACTGATATTTCGACCATTGACATAATTTCCATGCCACCGGAATTGGCCTCCAGGAGGGCAATTCCGGTGGCATGGAAATTATCTCCATGGTCGAAATATCAGTCGAGAAACTGCTTATCTCCGTCGATAATGAAAAAATGCTATTCTAACGATCTCCATTCATAAATTTTTCGATCGCAAACCAGCGAGATACCACGGCTGGTCCTAAGGTAAAGGACCAGCCGGCGGTAAGGTAGGTAGGTAAGATATGAAATCTCCGTTGGAACATCTGTCAAAATTTACATTCGTAGGTTTATATTCGTTTTTTTTTTTGGTACCTACATGTAGAGGTTTAGGGGTTTATAGGTTTCATAAAGGGGGGCCAATTTTCCATTATTTTTGCAATAGGACACACCGTTTTCGAGATATAAGCAAAAGAAAAAAAAAATACAGTACTGTTTTTGCACTTAAAGTCAAGGTGTTGGTGTGAATTTTAGTTCAATCAATCAATCAATCTGCCTAGCCTTTTCCCAACTATGTTGGGGTCGGCTTCCAGTCTAACCGGATGCAGCTGAATACCAGTATTTTACATGGAGCGACTGCCTGTCTGACCTCCACAACCCAGTAACTGGGTAATACGATACCCCTTGGTAAGACTGGTTGTCAGACTTTCGGGCTTCTGACGACCCGTAACGACTGTCAAAGATCCACGAATAACAGCCGGGACCAACGGCTTAACGTGCTTTCCGAGGCACGGAGGAATCTCGATATGTAAAGATGGTCACCCATCCACTGACCAACCCCGGCAAGCGTAGCTTAACCTGACGGATCGACCCGTGCGGCTGTTATTACTTAGCCACGAGCTCCTCCTGGTGTGAATTTTAGTTCATTACAACTAATAAAATTTTATTCAACACCTTTTTAATCGCGATTAAAAATAGTTTTATTTAGTTTGAAAATTAAAACCTATCTACGTCAGAAAAAGGACACAAATCACAGAGCACTATACAAATCATTGAAATGCGTTTCGGATCACGCTACTTTGCAATTACTATTTTCAGTAAGTAATTATAAAAAAAAAAACACAGTTATATAGAAACACAATATACTAAAATTATCTTTTATAATGTGTTTGCTTGGATTTAATAAATTAAACATACGTTATTAATACTAAAAAAAGAAAAACGTAGCATAATCGATTATAATCAAAGTGAGTCGATAAAAATGGAACGTTTTTAGACGAGATTAGGTTCTCCGTTGTAAATATTTCTCCATGGTCTACCAGAATATGGTTTTTTGATATTATCGAGATTTGGACCGGACATTGATGCGGAGATTTGAAACAGAGTTTTATCTCCATGGACGTGATATCTAGCTCGAGCCCGGAATTGGGTCCCAGGACCGAGTTCCGCGCCTACAACATCAAATTTTTTGATGAATTTAGGTGAAAAGCACAGCAGTACATCCAGTGATATAGACAGCGTGGTTGAAAATGAATGTTGGAAGTATGTTAGCACAGCTAGTGTCAAGGATCTTCAGCCATACGACGGTGATGTATTGATGTTCTGGAAAGACAGAAAGATCTCTTTTCCATGGCTGTCAACTTTGGCTCGAGCAATATTGTTTGTACCGGCGACAAGTACCCCAAGTGAAAGAGTTTTCTCTGTTGCAGGGCAGGTAATAACCGCAAAGCGGTCACGCTTAAATCCCATAAGTGTGAATCGAATAATATTTATTCACGACAACTATAGCCATTGCAAATCGAAAACCGACTCTTGAATTTAATTGATATTTCATCTTTTAACTGACTGAACCTATGTTATATTATTATAAACATTATTAACAACTTTAACAGTAATAATACCGTTAAAGTTTTTAATAATGTTTACATATTTTATATTGTCTTTGTTGATTATTTTTATAATTTTTAATTAATAATATAAGTTATTAAAGCACGGTTTAAGTACCTAATTTCATATTGATTAACAGCTACCTAAATTACTAAATACGAGACTGTTTTAATTGTAATTTTGTTTTCACTTTTAAAATTACTGAATATGAGACTGTTTTAATTATAATTTTGTTTTCTCTTTTAAAATTTATCTTGTTAATTCGGTTTGTCACGTCAAAATTAAAATAAATCTTAATTATACGTAAATTATTGTTTTATTTAAATGAAGGTAGTTAAATGAAGGTCACGCCGTCGACGCCGCCGTCGCCGATTTAAAAAAATCGGCGCGCCGCCGCCGGAAGTGTGGCCATCGGCGCTCATATCTAAATCCGAATGATCCTCGGTTGAAAAAAAACTTAAAAAAACAGAAGACTCAAGAAGCTCGCTCGGATAGTGAAAATGTCAAGGAGGATGCCTTAAGCATCTATTGTATTGACTCGAACAACACTTATTTGAAATCTTCGGAGCGTTGGGTAGCCTGCCAGCTATGTGGACAGTGGGCTCATATAGCCTGTGCAGGTGTTGATGACGAAGACTTGGAAGAAATCCACATCTGCTTATTCTGTGACAAATAAAATAGTATACCCCGTACTGCCCCGCACTGGGTACCCTGCACTGGGTACCCCATACTGCCCCTACCCCGGGGCACGATGGAGTTTTCATGAAGGTTTTGTGAAATAATAATTAAAAATATTATTTGATTTCTTACCTCACCAAATTCGGTGCCAAATGATAAATTAATAAGTAAGCAAAGAGTTGTCATTAATTTTGATTAAAAATATTTTATGCTTAATTTTTTATTGTTTATTTCCTTTAACGTCCCCGTTATACCCCTCCCCTACAGTTTACAAAACTTTTTTTTTAAATTTTCTTATTTTCCCCCTAAAAGTGACTCTCATATTCAAAATTCATATAAACTCCTTTGCAAAAAAAAACGGGCACCTTACAGTCATTGGCTTTTCTATGGATGATATTAATATTTTTAGTATGTCATTAGCATAAATGATTAGAAATTTCTTATTATCATTGAGAATATAGTTTTTAACCCTTAAATCCTGGAATCGGTGTTTTAGTCAATGTAAACAGAGAGTCGTGTTAAAATGGAATTTTTTAGGGTATAATTAAATGAAGACTACGAGTATTTTTATGGTATTTTAATAAAAAAAAGACATTAAAAAATAAAAATTAATAACGAGTATGACCTCCTCTTGCATCGATTAAGGCATGTAATCGTCTTGGCATGCTTTCCACCAGGCTTTTGATGGTGTCCTGTGGAATGTGTTCCCACTCAGCCGAAATCACACGTTTAAGCTCCCTGATGTTTTGTGGAAGGGGTTGGACAGATCGTACTCGCCTTTTTAGGAGGTCCCAGACGTGCTCAATAGTGTTAAGGTCGGGGCTCCGCGCTAGCCAATCCAGACGACGAATACCGACCTCTTGCATATAAGCGTCTACGTCGCCAGAACGGTGGTCCGAGTATTATCGTCCATGTAAATGGCATCTTCACCAATTACAGTCAGTGCGGGCTGTGCATGTTGACAAATTATTCCTGTTATGTACCTTTGCGCATTTAGTGAGCCATTTTCAATGAACACTATCTCGGTACGATAGCTGGAAGTTACGCCCGCTCAAAACATAACGGACCTTCCACCATAAGGGGTGATTTCTTCAAAACACACGTCGGTATAGCGTTCCCCTGGTCTTCGTAACACTCGCCGACGTCGGTCCTCACCATTAAGACAAATTCGAGCCTCATCGAAGAAGAGTACGCTTCTCGAGCTACCTAGTGTCCAAGATAGACAATTTCTAGTGAACCTCAGTCGAGCAATCCGGTGCTCACGGAGTAACTTGGGGGACCGCGCTGGTCGTCGACTGCGTATATCAACCGCTAAAAGCCTTCTCCTCACTGTCCATAGGCTAACTTGTGCTCCTCGTACCTCTTCAAGGTTTCTTTTGAGGTCTTTGTAACTGCATTTACGGTTCCTCAGCGCCTGAGTCACTAAAAAGCGGTCGTCTCGTGGTTGTGTGCAACGTTTTCTCCCGGAACCTTGCCTTCTTTGAACGGAACCTGTCTCTTGGTATCGAGTCCAGGTTCTTTGGACGGTGGAACGGTTCACGTTTAACCGCTGTGAGCCGTAACATTGGCTACACCCCTCTTCCAGCAGCGCTATAATTTTACTGGCTCTTATTGCTTTTTCTGCCATCACAATCGACACAAAGATATCTGTTTTAAGTCACAATAAGGCAGGATTATGCGACAAACATAAATTATTCTAATAAAAATAACGAGAAGTTAGTTTTAGTTGCCTGATAACCTTTTAACCGCAAACCCGTGAATAGTAAGTAAAAAGTCATAAACTGAAAAAGGCATTATTACTTTCAAAAACAACTGTTTCGAATTTGAAATTAACTTTTTTTTCATACCCAGACTCTTTATTAAGTGCCAGTAACATAGTTTGGCTATTAAAACCTCTTTAGAACTAAATGATTACAAATAATGTAGAAAAATCCAAACTGCCCGTTTTTTTTTGCAAAGGAGTGTATTTACTTTAGCTGTACGTGTTTGGTGTTACGTATGTGTATCAGTCTTTATAAAATATGTATTATCTGTGGTATTTCCGGATCCTGTTGTCTTGTCTCCGATTCCGATCGCCCGTCATGTAATGGCTGAATACACGATACATAAAATAGTCTGGTCGTCTTATTTATTTATAATACCTGGCCACCCGTCGTAACATGGTGTCAGAAGATACAGAAGAAGAAGTCACAGAAAACCACAAAAGTGCCGCAAACAGTGAAAAAAAATTTCGAGTAAAACGTCGCCGCGTGGTCCAGCCCTAAAATGCCGGAAAATAAAAACGCAAATAATACAAGTTGTCCCCTGCCGCCGAGTAATTTCAGCTTAGATATCAACAACTCGAACATGCCATTGGCTTGGAGAAATTTCAACACAAGTCTAGAGATTTACATGATAGCCAACAATTTAGAAGAACAACCAGACAAACGAAAGGTAGCCATTTTGCTACAAATCATAGGCCCAGACGCTCTTCAGATATTTTACTCGTTTAACATACAAATTGACAAGATTACCTATAAGGATTTACTCGCCAAATTTGAAGACTACTTCACACCACGTGTCAATATTTCCGTCGAAAGACATAAGCTGTTCAACAGAAAACAAGGTCCAGATGAAGAAATTGAGACATATGCCACGGATCTCAAGAATCTAAGTATCCAATGCAATTTTGAAGGTCTTGCCGATGATATAGTAAAGGACATATTCTCATGGAACTTAAATTCATCTTGCTCGTACATCAGAGAACGTATCCTGATCGAGAAACCATCAACATTTGATGCCGCCGTCAGTCTCGCTAAAACACTAAGAAATACTAGGTTACAGGCTAAAGCTTTAGGGTTTCTGTGACCCAAACACGTACGGCTAAAGTTAATATATGAATTTTGAATACGGGGGTTACTTTTAGGGGGCAAAATGAACATTTAAAAAAGAAGTTTTGTATATTGTACCGTGTGACATATCAAATGAAAGGGCCTTACTGTGAGGGTCTCAAATATATATTTTTTTGTAATTTTAAAATAAATCGTTTTAAAGTTATTTAAGAAAATAGACGAAAATTGACCATTACCCCCCCCTTATCTCCGCAACTACTGAGTCTAAAATTTTGAAAAAAATACAGAAAATAGCTCTATGCCTGTAGATTACAGGACAACATATAAGAAGTTTGTGGTCTTAAAATAACATGGTAAATCTCTCAATATTGTGAGTACAAACATAAAGCTCGCTTAGTTGCTCGCGGCTTTAGTCAAGAAAAAGGGGTAGATTACTCAGATACATTCTCCCCTGTAGTACGACATTCAACCATGCGTATTTTATTCTCACTTGCTGTTCAATATAATATGTCAATAGAACACATAGATGTAACTACAGCTTTTTTGCATGGCGATTTGAATCAGACTATTTATATGGAGCAGCCCCAAGGTTATATATAGGGCTTGCAAATATTCGACAATTTTGCAATTCGAATATTCGATAATTTTTTGGGGTATATTCGAATAATTCGAATATTGTTCGAATATTAAATAAAAAAAATAAGTTTTATAGAAATCATGTCCTTTAATTTCTAAATAGTCTTTATTCTCTAAATCAAAATAATACTAGTTAAAGTTAACGCAGTGTTACAAAAACAATTAAAATATCATTTTTTTCTGTTAGAAAACGAAGGATTAGAATAGCTAACATTAAACTGAAAATAATCAACTAGTTTCTTCAAATTACATAGCTAACACAATAATCAACGTATTTTTTTGGAAAAGTTTTAATGGTCAACTTAATACAGTACTCATGATATTAATACACCACAATGTTATTCTATTAAAATAATCGCGGTTACGGGCTGAAGTCCATTCGTCTAAAGAGACGGAAAACTTCTGTCCTTTGGCTTTCAATTTCTGCAATGTTTCCTTAAGTTCGCCTTTTAATTGCTCACTCTTTTCTACCACGATCTTTTTAATTGTATTTGGTGACTTCGGTAAGTCTTCATAGCCACTTTTTTAAAAAGATTTCGCAACGAATCAGATGTACAGAACAAACTAAATGGAAGACCATCACAAGCAGTCATTTTTGCAACTATATTTTCCACATTATCAGTTTTTTTTAAAGAAGTCGTCAATCAATTTAACTTTCTTCTTCTTTGGCTCATTTTCCTGTAGGTTCGTGTGTGTGCCCGATGTCCCTGGCGCTGAAAGTTCATCAACAGTAACCCTAGTACTATCAACAGGGTGAAGTTTCATATGGTTATGCAAACAAGTAGTTGTGTTTCGGCATTTAATCACTTTTTACATTGCGCATGAACTCCATCTGAAGTTCTCAAAAAAAAGTTCCATACTGACGACTTATCTCGCGTACCTTTGGTGTACTCTTTAAATTCTTATTTGTTTTGCAGTTGCTCCATGTTTTAATGTTTAATCTAATACCTGAAATGTCGAAAAATTAACCGTCAACACACACTTCATAGTGTTTTAAAAAATCTTAAAAAGAACACAAATGAGAAGTAAACGAGTTCACAAAATAAAAGCTTTAGCCAAGTTAACTAGTAAAAAAGCTGCATTTTTGAGGTTAGAATTAGTATTATAATAAAATCATTATCACAAGTCAGAAATGCAATTATAGTAGCTACTTACATTAAAGCACGTAACTGATTCACTGGATTGTCGTTGGGTATACAACTGTACATTAAATAAAACAACGGGCTCACTAAACAAAATAAAACCGTCTAACACAAAATAATAACAACCAAACACGCGTGCAAATGGTGGACAAATGCACAAAGGCGAACCACCCCACCCGACCGCGCGCCGGCCGCATCTTCCGAATGTTCCCGATCGTTGCCGAATCCTGTCGTAACACTCGTAACGCCCGCGAGTCGAACGACGTTACCTTGTTTGTACGGCATGCATGAACGTTGAATTTTGTGTGCACATCAGATTGTTGAGTTTTGTTTTCTAGGAATCGAATTTTCGAATATCGTAAAATTTCTATTCGAATATTTGAAACAGTTGATTATTCGAATAATTCGAATATTCGAATATTCGAATGCAAGCCCTAGTTATATATCAAATGACAATAAAGTCTGTCTTTTAAGAAAAAGTATTTATGGCCTTAAACAGGCTAGTCGCATAATGTGGAACTTGAAGGTGCACCAGGTACTCTCTAAAAATGGATATATTAAAAGTAAATGTGAGCCATGTGTATTTGTGAAGAAACATGACAAAAATCTAACTATAATTGCACTGTATGTAGTGATACAAAGTTGTTGCGTAATTTGTTACAGATAAATTTTTCTGTTAAGTATCTTGGCCAACTTAAAAGTTGTTTGGGTATGCGAGTAACTAGAAATCAGGATATTTTAATATTAGACCAATCAGAATATGTTAAACGACTTCTTCAGAGATTGAATAAATATGTTGGAGTGTAAAAGTGTTTCTACACCAATGATTGTAAATCATAAATTAAATAAGCCAAGCTCTGAAGAGTCACATAATGATGTTTTTCAATATAGAGAATTGGTTGGTTGTCTGATGTATCCTTCGGTATGTACAAGACCAGATATAACATGTTGCTGCAGTCAGCTGAGTGAATTTTTAACAAATTTTGATAAAAGCCATTGGATGGCAGCAAAACGTGTCTTACGCTATTTAGCTGGTACAATCAATTTGGGACTATGTTTTTATAAAGGAAATGCTTTAAATGTAAAGGCATATGCAGATGCTGACTGGGCAAATGATATGAGTGATAGGAAGTCTTATACAGGTTTTGTGGTACAGCTTGGGAATAATACCGTAAGCTGGGAATCTAGAAAGCAGCGTTGTGTCGCTCTGTCTAGTACTGAGCTGAGTATTTGGCCATTAGTGATGTAGCTAAAGAGTTATGTTTTATTAGGAATTTCATGTATGAAATAATTAATAAAAATGTTAATGTTGTTGTCTTTAATGATAACCAAAGCGCACAAAAGTTGTAACTGGCAAAAGAATATTCACATAAGCGCACAAAACATATAGATTTAAGATACCATTTTGTGAAAGACTTGATACAAAGATATTGTTTCATTGTAAGATATTTACCAACCGAAAGTATGACAGCAGATGTGCTAACTAAGCCACTTAATAAAGACAGCCATAATAATTTTGTAAGAAATTTGAATTTAAAATGATAATGACTAAGTTTGACTATCTTATTATTTGTACTTAATATAATAGTGTGTCATTGTCTTAAAAAGTATTGTTTAATTTCTGTTGTAAAATGTAATGAATGAAGCATGTTATTTCTGACTATGTTTGAGCATGAATATTTCAATGTTAAAAATAAGGGGAAGTGTTATGATTTGTGAATGTGTCGTCTTGTATTCCTAACATTGAGTAAGAAACCATAGCGTAGGATAGTATTGTCTATGTTATAATCTATGGACTTGTATGTTCTGTTTTGTCTCTGTCACTTCCTCTTTAGACCGATAACGGTATGTTAGATTTTGCTCTTCTAAATTAAATCTAAATCAATCTATTCCTGTTGTTAAAGTAAAATTGTATTCAAACTACGTATAGTAAATATACTGAGGTGCATACAGATTCGTATCTATCATTTATTCCAAAACTCCCTATCTGCCGATTTATCTGCACGCAATGACCACTGCACTGTGTCCTGCTCCAACAGTTCTGCACAATAAATCTAAGCCCACAAATATTGTAGATATACACAACAGTAGTAATAATAGTGAAAATTTAGATATTTTTAACTTTTCTCAATATGGAAATGTAGACTATATTTCTCCTATAATTTTTAAATGCATCATTAATAATATACCTATAGACATGGAGCTGGACACAGGGGCAGCAGTCTCATGTATTCCAGAAGTAGTATATAAGCAAAAATTTTCTAACATTAAGATTAATGAAACACGAGTTGAGGACATACAATGGTGAGATCATAAAGCCTGTAGGTAAAATTAAGGGATCTATACAGTATCAAAACACAGAAATTAAAGGTGAACTATTTGTAGTAAGAAATGGAAGCAAAACTTTACTGGGTAGAGATTTAATAAAAAAAAACCAAATTTTAGTAATAAAGATATTTTATCTATTAATGCAATAATTTTTAATAGCGGTTTAGGAGTAAAAAAAGGGGAAGAAATAAGATTAAACTTAAAGGAGAACACTAAACCTATATTTCACAAACCTAAACCAGTTCCACATGCATTCAAGGAAAAAGTTGATCAAGAAATAATTAAGTTGGTGCGGGAAGGTGTATTGGAGAAGGTAGAAACTTCCAAATGGGGTGTCCCTTGGTTCCTGTTATCAAGGAAAATGGTAGTCTCAGGTTATGTGCCAATTATAAAATAACTATAAATAAATATTTAGAAAACATTAACCATCCTTTACCGCGTATCGACGATATTTTTATAGCTTTACAAGGGGGTGAAAGGTTCACAAAGTTAGATCTTCGCAATGCTTTTAATCATCTACTAGTGGATGATGATACAGGTGAGTTACTAGCCTGGTCGGCACCAAAAGGTATTTATAAATTAAAAAGACTTCCGCATGGTACCAAGCCTGCTAGTGCAATTTTTCAGGCAAAAATGGAAAAAGTATTATTAGGTGCTAAAGGAGTAGTCAATTTCATAGATGATGTGTTAATCACAGGGAGTAATGACTTAGAGCATCTAGATAATTTGAGAGAAGTTTTTGAAAGATTTAAAAAGGTAGGAATTCGGTTAAATAAGTCTAAATGTTTATGTTTTCAAAAAGAAGTTAAGTATTTGGGTCATATTATTTCCAAGGAGGGATTTAAAAAGGACGAAGTGAAGTTAGAAGCAATTTTGAAAGCACCACCACCAACCAATGTAAGTGAGGTTAGGTCTTGGATTGGTATGGTAAATTATTATTCTAAGTTTGTTCCACATTTGTCTTGACATTAAAACCTATTTATGAGTTGCTACAAAAGGATAAGAAATGTTCATGGCCAAAAGATTGTAGCAGTAGCTTTAAAAGAATTAAATAGGAGACAGTCTCTGATAATATTTTGGTGCATTTCAATAGAGATTTACCCTTAAGACTTTCATGTGATGCGTCTCGGAATGGTATAGGTGCTGTGCTCAGCCATATAATGCCAGATGGTTCTGATAGACCTATTAGTTTTATTTCAAGAGTATATTCAAAGGCTGAAAAGGGGTACTCAATGATTCATAAAGAAGCTTTAGCTATTTATTGGGCAGTAAATAAGTTTTATCAATATTTAATAGGTATGAAGTTTGAACTTGAGTCTGACCACAAACCTTTACAGGCATTATTTGGTGAGAACAAAAGTCTCCCACAAATGGCTGCAGGTAGGTTGCAGAGATGGTCTATTTATCTAGCTAACTTTGATTATACATTTAAATATATTTCAGGTTCAACTAATGTAAATGATAAATGATTTATTTTCTGTAAGTAGGTTTGTACAAACACTTTTACACGTCAAACATATTTTTTTTTTAAACTAGATGAGTTCGACGTTTCCTATCTGACTACTCTGAGAAGAAACGCCGAAACAAACTCAGAGGTCACAGTCTCTTTTAAAGTCCAGACATAATCTTGGTCAGATCATGTGAAGACCATGTAGATTGCAGTCTGAAATGGTCTTTTGATGAAAGAACCACACAGATTGAGTGGACCTGTCCAGTCAGTGCACGCATTTGTCAGTAAAAGCAGACTGTATGTCTAGGATATGATTATGAAGGTCAGGATAAAAGTGAGAGTGATTACATAAATTTTGTAGAACAGCAGAATATTATTGATTTACATACTGTGAGGTCTGAGACTAGAAAAGATTCAGTTTATAATATGATTAGGTATGGTTTTCCAAACATGACACAAAATAATAATTTAAAATCATTTATGCAAAGAAAAGGTGAATTGTACATTGATCAGAATGTTATTATGTGGGGTTACAGAGTTGTAATACCAAAAAAATTACAGTTAAATTTATTAAAACATTCAACTCATGAGGGTGTGGTAAAAATGAAAGCAAACACAAGGTCTTATTTTTGGTGGCCTGGTTTAGATAGTGATATTGAGAATTTTGTAAAGACTTGTGATGTTTGTATGTCAGCCAGACCGGAACCACCAAAGTCAACTGTTATTTCATGGCCAAAGACCAATTTCCCATATGAACGTGTTCATGCAGATTTTCTAGGGCCTGTTGAAAATAAAATAATTTTGTTAATTATTGATACTTACTCCAAGTGGCCAGAAGCTTTTATAATGAAAAACTTAGATTCTAAATTAACTGTAGAAAAGTTCAGGGAATGTTTCAGTAGGTTTGGTTTGCCTAGATTTGTTGTGACAGATAATGCTGCTACCGTCTGTAGTAAAGATTTTTCCGAGAATGGTATTCACCATGAAACATCTTCTCCATTTCACCCAGCTACAAATGGTTTTGCTGAAAATGCTGTAAGAAATTTGTGCTATATTTTGTGCTAGTAGCTTATGTAATTATGGATACGAAAGCTCAGATACCTGAACCCCTACAATTCAAAAAGTTTATAGAAAAGATCTTACCTGAAGGCACCCCTGAATATTCCTTATCAGGTTCGGCGCGTTCACGTAATCATTTGGATCAAATTACTTACAGCGCCAGCCTGATGTCGAAAACCGCCTCCCGTGACGAAGTAAATCTAACGTCTGTTAACGCTCGCTTTGGATTGCTCAACTGCGACGGTTTTAAATTTATAGACGCTACAATTTTGGATTTTATAGCCGAGATTCCGAATAATTACGACTTTTGAATTTATGGTAACACTCGCCTTGTAACGTCAGTTAAAAAGCGAATTCTATTTTAATTTAATTTACACTTATAATTACCAAAATTTCATGAAAAACCGCCATAGAAGTACTCAGATATTTAAAATTAAGTATAAATACTTATTTAACAACATGAAGGACCTCAAATACCAACTTTCGTTTTACAAGAAGAAAATTTCACCGAAAAGTGACACCTGCCACTCAACTATTTATTATTAAAGGATGGTATTTAAGAGTACTTCAATTTATTCCCATTTCATTTACCTAATTTTGCCTGTGTTCCACCAAATATACTGAATGTGCACCAAAATATGTTCATTAAAATATGTCATAACGAGCATCTATTGGATATGGCGCTCGGCGGCCGCTGCCGCATCACCGCTCGCTTCGCTCGCTCGCCGTCGCGCGTTAAGGGTCACTGTTCTAACCTAACCTAACCTAACCCAAATGATTCACCAATGTGAAGTTTCGGACGCGCGGGTGTTTTGTGTAACATTCAGGAATATTTGGTGCACGATCAGTATTTTGAAGTACGGATAATATTTTTGGTGAACACAAAAATATTATCCATTATTAAATAATACCATAATACGTCATTGAATACGATGCAATCATCACTCCTGTCCCCATCTCGAGACGAGTACCTCACTCCGATTGGAAGTGACGAGGATACGCCTTCGCCACGGCCGCCTCCGCTGCCACAGCCCGTGCAGTGTTGTAGGCGGCCGCTATTCAACATTACCCCCGTTGGGAGCGATGATGAGGATGTGCCTTCACCTCGGTTGCCTTCGCAGCCACAGCCCGTGCAGTGTTGTAGGCGGCCCCAATCCAACATTACGCCCGTTGGGAGTGACGATGAGGATGTGCCTTCGCCTCGGTTGCCTCCGCTGCCACAGCTTGTGCAGCGTAGTAGGCAACCAGAATCACCTATTTGTAATATGAATGTTGACCCATGTATCTTTTTGACGTGTGAGCAGTGTTCCGACGGTCGTCATTTCAAAGGGCGCCGTGGCCTCAATATTCATATTGGAAAAACACATAAAAACGCCCCTTTATCTTCCCATAATTCCAACCCTTCGATTTCTCAGTCCGCCGACTTGCTTCTTTCTGCCACTTCTAATATACATTTCGACAAACACCTCAGTGACCTAAATTCAAAAGTGCCAATAGTGAAAAGAATCTCGAGGGGAGCTAGAATGTCGCTAGCTAGGGCACTATCCGCTGCCATCAATAACTGCATACAAAATCAATCAAATAACCAGAATCTTGGCAAGAACTTTTAACATTTGCATACCGCCACTTCCACGCTCCATCAAACAGTAACAAATCTTTAACTTTATCAAAATCAAATTGCACCACTAGTGATTTCCAAAATTATACAGATGTCACTCATACCCCAAAAAAAACATATAACATAAATAAAATAGTCGAAAGCAAGGCAATGGATGGTGACCTTAGAAATGCAGCGAGAATTTTATTCTCTGATGATACTCTTGCTCCTAATAATGACGAGACTGAAGAAAGCTTGCGTGATAAACACCCTTCTGCCACTCGAACCTCCTTGACTCTAAATCCCTGTACTTCATCTGATTCGACATTTCAAGTCAAAATTGAAGATACTTTGGACGCCATCATGTCGTTTCCCAATGGATCTGCGGGCGGCATCGACGGAATAACTCCTCAACATCTTAAAGATTTGGTTAGCGTGTCTGTCGGTGACGTCGGCAGGACATTGTTATGTGACATAACTAAATTTTGCAACTTTTTATTTGTAGGGACTATTTCGGATTCATTCAAACCATTTTTGTTCGGAGCACGCCTCTGCGCTTTTAATAAAAAAGATGGAGGCATTCGCCCAATTGCTGTTGGCTGCTCCTTCCGCAGACTAGCTTCAAAACTAGTCTGCAGGAACATTTCCCAAAATTTAAAATCACTATTTCAACCAACTCAATTGGGATTTGGTAGTCGAGGAGGTTGTGAGGCTGCAGTATATTCGGTTCGCACATTTCTATCCCACGACAGCGAAGCGGATGTACTGCTTAAGGTAGACGTAAAAAATGCCTTTAATTGCATTGACAGGTCAACCCTTCTGAACGAAGCATCCATCCATACTCCAGACGCATATAATTATATTCGGCAATGTTATAGTTCCTATTCAAAATTATTCTACAACGACAAACAAATTTCATCAGAAGTAGGCGTTCAGCAGGGTGACCCTCTAGGACCAGCACTCTTTAGTTTAGGAATCCATCCCACTATATCTAATTTAAATTCAAAACTGAATGTCTGGTACCTGGACGACGGAACCTTGGGAGGTAAAGGTGACACGGTCAAAAATGATTTTATCAATGTTATCAACAACTTTCGAAACTTAAATTTGGTTTTTAATTTTGCAAAATGTGAACTATATATATCTGACAAATTCAACCCGATCAAAAATCGATCGAAAAATTCTTATTCAAAATTTTCTAGAAATTTCACCGGAAATAAAAATTCTTCAAATGGATTCACTTTACCTTCTAGGGGCTCCGTTACTCGAGGAGAGTGTTAGACCTCTTTTGGAAAAAAAATCAAGAATACTTTCGGAACATGTAAATAGATTGGGCTTATTAAATTCTCATATCGCATACACAATTTTAAAACATTGCCTTTTTGTACCAAAATTTACATATATTCTCAGAGCATGCCCAATCTGGAAACATACGGACATTTTAGAAAAATTGGATGCCACCCTCAAAAATGCTTTAGAAAAAATTCTAAATTTAAACCTCGAGGACAATTCCTGGACTCAAGCCACTTTATTTATTAGATCTGGTGGCATCGGAATAAGAAAAATTTCTAGCGTAGCTCTTCCGGCTTTCCTTTCGTCGGTGCACAGTGTAAAAAACTTGTGTTCTCAAATTTTGAATACGCCAATACCTGAATTGCACTATGCATCTGACGCAATAGAGGCGTGGAAAACTCTCTGCCCCAATGAAAGCTTCCCGAAGGAACCAACGAGCCAAAAACTTTGGGATGTTCCATTGGTGCAGAGAGTCCACAATAATTTGGTTCAAAATTCTTTCAGTGACCAACACCGCGCAAGACTTCTAGATGTCTCTGCATTTTAATCGGGACAGTGGCTACACGCCCTACCGTCTGTCAACCTCGGAACGCTGTTCGACAATGGCAGCTTCCGCATCGCCGTCGGTCTCCGACTGGGTGCTGCCATCGTCGAGCGTCATCGGAGTTCATGTGGCAGTGACGTCGACAGGAACGGACTCCATGGACTATACTGCCAACGCAGTGCTGGCAGATTTTCCCGCCACGGCTCCATTAACGACATCATAAAACGGACGCTTGCCACCATCAATGTTCCTACTCTATTGGAACCTTTAGGGATGGTTCGTGATGATGGCAGGCGTCCGGACGGCCTGACGTTGATCCCCTGGGAGCGGGGAAGGGCTCTTGTTTGGGACGCTACATGTGTCCCCTTCCCATCTCAGCGGATCGGTTTTAAGGGCCGGAGCCGCGGCGGAAGCCGCAGAAGAGGCCAAGCGACGCAAATATGTGACGCTTTCTAGCAACTACATATTTGTACCGTTTGGCTTCGAAACTTTTGGTCCTTGGGGTCCCAGTACTACAAAATTTTTCAAACAATTGTTTCCTCGTCTAGTCGACGCCGCTGGTGACAGGAGGGCTGGCTCATTTCTCGCACAGAGAATAGCTATTGCTATTCAACGCGGAAATGCAGCCAGTGTTCTTGGCCATGCCTCATGGACACCCACTTTTGTTAGATTTTTAAAGTTTAGTTTTAGTTTTATATTTTATTTAACAAAAAGGTATTATATACAAAAAATAAAGTTTTATTTTAGAAATTTTAAGTCATCTTTATTAAAATCATTGAAAGATAGAAATAATTATAATGTACCTTTTGAAACATTAATGAACAGATATGTTTTTCATTATAGGAATTCAATACATATAACTACAGGTATGACACCATCTGAATTAATGTTTCAAAGAAAACTAAGAACTAGATTTGACTTGTTAATTAATAATAAGAAAAATAGCAATAAAATGATGATAGAGGGAAAAAGGAAGGAAGAATTTGTAGAAGGAGATATTGTGTACTGTAGAGATTACAGATATCCTAATAAGAAGAAATTTGTTAAAGCTAAAATATATGAGGTATTGGACAAAAGAATTTATTTATGTAAAACTGAAGATAATTTAATTTGGAAGAGACATGTAGATCAGATTATTCGTGCATCAGATAAATTTTTTCCTAACCCTATTCACAGTAACTTTAAAGATAATGATGTGTCATTGTCATTACCTATTCAGGAATAATTCTGTAAGTTTACCTAGTCAGGAAAATCTACCAGCTATTGAGTCTAGTTACGCTGTGAGGTGCAAATCCTGTAGAAAGTTGTGCTAGTAAAGAGTTAGTGTTAACTGATGTAGAAAACAAGAATGTAGCTGAGGAGACAGTAGAAATAAGACATTCGGCTAGGATCAGGAAACCACCCCAGCGTTTAAATTTGTGAGGGGGATATTGATGTGTATTGGAACATAATACATTTTTTATATATTATCTGTATACGAGTGGCAACACTCTCTTTCACTCTTCGCCTACTGTACCCATGTTGTGTGCGACTACGAATTAAACAGTTTAATTATATTTTGTGGTATTTATATTTATTGGACACCCATATCCATGTTCCTGAGGGCCAGGGCACCACAAGGCACGAAGACACCTCAGTGATTTCAGACTGTGGGACTAGCAGGTGTCTCAGGGGATCACCAAGGATCCGTAAGCAGTCATCAAGAACATTCAAGTAAGATCTTTCCATTTGTTTCTTACTTTGATAAGTCCTCGTCATGGAGGCCATACATGCAAATCAAACAGCCATCCAAAAGTTAGCTACAAATATCAAAAAGGACTTAGCAGAACATAAGACTGCTGACTATTTCAAGCGACGTTCAGAAAACTTAAAACAGTATTGATTCGATTACCAGTACCATTACGACCGTCGTCTTACGGGAGAAAGCAAGTCTCATCCGTATTTTAGTAGCCGTGCATACTAACGAACAGAAAAGCTATACAACTCGATCAAGGTATTCATCAATCAACAATATCAAGTTTTGTTGATGAAGATGAAGGAAGCTCAACAGGGAGGTTCTACTCAAGAGGTACTGAACTGTCAAAATTGTCGGAGTTTCTAAGCTTCTTAGAGAGCAGATTCACCGTGCAAGAAAATCGAAAATTCCAAACCATAAACAAGCAAGCAAAATAATTCATCATCGTCTTTCAAGAATAATTATTCAGCAAATAAGACTTCGGTAAATAATATCGAATTAACATGCCCGTTGTGTAAAGAGTCACACGGACTATACTATTGCAGTAAGTTTTTAAATATGACACCAAGTGCAAAGCGACAAGGTATAACACGATTGCATTTGTGAAAAAACTGTCTTTATTCGCATGGTGATAAAGAATGTACATCAGAAAGACGCTGCCGCGAATGTCGTGGCAAACATAATACACTTTTATTAGAACGCAAAATCAAGAATCACAAGAAAATCACGTTTCGCAACTAGGCAGCAACCTGATCGTAGCCACTGGAATGATCAAAGTTCAAGCAAATGACGGATCATACCACAAAATGCGTGCGCTAAATAGATCAAGGCTCTCAAGCCTCCCTTTATATCAGCCAGAGCGGCACAACAGCTAGCTTTATCAAGAAAGTATTGCAGGGCCGTCATCTGCGGGTTAGGAGACAAGGAGAGCAGTAGCAAGGGCGTTACGAACATAACATGTTGTTCGCATTTTGATAATTTTACATTTAATACAGATGTGGTAATCATGGACACGCTGATTAATCAATTACCAAGAAGTACATTTACCAAGCCAACATGTGCACACCGAGCAATGCAATTAGCTGGCGTTACGTCAAGTCGATCAACTGAAAAACCATTCGCTGTGGTGGGAAGGACCGTCGTGGCTGCGGAACTACGACCCTGACCAAGAAACTGGGCAAGCAGTGTTTACCACAGACGAAAAAGCATGAAAAGCCAAGCTTAGTAATCACATATCGCAGCAAGAAAGCGCATTTTGGGTGAATTAGCAAGAAGTTCACTCGAAGTGCATGGATATTAAGATTTATCAAGAAAGCGAGATACAAGAAGAACCGCATACAAACTTATTTTAAATTACAAGAATTAGTGAATGCTAATCATAAAACAATAATTGTATAATGTACAGCAGAGAGAATTTTCCCAGGAAGTACATAACTTACAATAAAATAAGCCACTATCAGCAAAAAGCAAGTTATTGCAATTAGATCCGGGGGCAGATGGCCACATCATGGTGGTCACATTGAAAACAAAAAAAATGGGCTTATCATGAAGCCTATTCTCAAGCTGTCCGTTCTCCCTGTTAATGATAGACTCGACAAACAAGAGTCGCGTTCCAAGGAAGTGAAAGATGGCAAGCCATATCAAAACCAAAATGTAAACTACAGCTTCTCGTCGCCGGTAATGTTACTTTTGTCTTTCATGAGCATTTTATTATAAAATATTATAAAAACTTTTTTACAAAAAAAAATAACCGACTTCCAAAAAAAAACTGCAAAGTGAAAAATAACTTTAATTTCGAAATCGGTGTCTTTGGATCTGTATTTTAGTTTTTTGCCACCGACTTACACCGAAATTAATGTTATTTTTGACTTTGCAGTTTTTTTTTGGAAGTCGGTTATTTTGTTTTTGTAAAAGTTTTTATTTAATAAATGTCGCTTAAAAAAACACTCCTCCTACTTAGTCGTTCACTCTTGACAGAGTGGTCGTGGTTGATGACTCTGCATTTTCTTTGGCCAAAGCAGCCCTCGCGATGCTCCTCCACTTATTCCGGTCTGCCGCGTCTCGAAAGTTCTGAACTATGGAGGTTATGGAGGAAAAAAAACTTTTTAATAAAAAAAAAATAAACCGACTTCCAAAAAGCACTACAAAGTGAAAAATAACTTTGATTTCGGAAGTCGGTCTTTCGTTTTTTTATTTACTTTCTTTTTTTTTGCCACCGACTTCCGAAATCAAAGTTATTTTTCACTTTGTAGTGCTTTTTGGAAGTCGGTTTATTTATTTTTTTGTTAAAGAGTTTTTATTTCTCGCTTTTTAGTGGGTCTGTTTATAATTTGTATAAGTTACAATAGTCTAATGTCAATTGCTCATCACATGTTACAAAATATTGCTTTTCCCGATGCTGGGACGTTAATTGTTGAGGAGTTCTGCTGGTAAGAACCAGGAGAGCTCCTCAACAACCACTCACCACACGCATTGTGTGACGAGCGGAAATTGCTTAGCAACCATATTAAAGTAATCGAATCGCAACCCGTGAAATATTTATCATTGAGTAGTTCCGGCAGCCATCTGTGGTCTTCATCATCAGTTCCACTTCACCAAGTGGTGCTTTCCGAGAGCAAATGCACGAGCTACTATAAAAAAATCCAAAATCGCTATAGGTGTGCCTATAATATTTGAAGAGTTCCTTCGATTTCTCCAGGATCCCATCATCAGAACTGGATTTTGACAAAATAAAAAAAAAAAATAAAAAAAAAAAATACAAACATCCCATTTGAGAACCTCCTCCTTTTTTAGAAGTCGGTTAAAAACACTACAAAGTGAAAAATAACTTTAATTTTGGAAGTCGGTACCTTTGGATCTGTATTTTAGTTTTTTGCCACCGACTTCTTTAATTAAAGTTATTTTTCACTTTGTAGTGTTATTTTTTTTTTGTTGTAAAAAAGTTATTATTTTTCACTTTTTAGTGGATCGGTCATGAGGAAAAATAGGCTAGTTGACAAAAGCCCTGTGGTGTTCTTACTAGATAAAACTTACATTCATCCGACATATCACGATAAAAGCTGTTGGCAAAGCAAAGAAGAAGATGGATTATTGATTTCAGAATCAGCTGGAAAACGTTTTATAATTGCGCACGCGGGTTCTAAGAGCGGATTTGTAAAAAATGCATTATTAGTGTTTAGGTCACAATCACATTCTGCAGATTATCACGACGATATGAACGCCACAAACTTTTTGAAATGGATGACTGAAAAAGTGGTAACAAATCTGCCTGAAAAATCTCTTGTGGTAACGGATAATGGATTATCATTGCAATCAGATTAACAAAGCTCCTACCATGTCAAGCTTAAAATCACATAATATATGCAGAAGTGGTTAAGACAGAAGCAAATTTACTTTGAAGAGAGATGGACTAAACCAGTGTTATATGATATTATTAAAAGAAACAAAGAACCACCGCTCTTTGTAGTTGATGAACTACTGAAACAACACTATCACGAAGTGGTAAAATTACCTCCTTACCACTGTGACCTAAATCCTATCCAAAACATTTGGAGTTTGGTAAAGAGACGCTTTGCTGATAAAAATGTGGCTCAAGATCCAAAAATAATAATAGAATTGATAGAAGCTGCTTTTGCTAGTATTACGCCAGGAGACTGGAGCGTTGGAACATCTTGAAGATGAGTACTTTAATAATGACGGACTAATTGATGTGGAAATGGAGAGATTCATAATATCAACAGAGAGTGATACTGAATCTGATGATTCCACCGACGAACAATTGAGCAACAGTGATTGCGATATATCTGGTATAAAAGAATTATATCATGATGTCCACAATTATTGCATTAAATTATATTAAAATTTATAATATTGTTTTATTGATAAATATTCTGTAAGGAGAATCCACTCTTACGTCAGTAACTACCCCACTTCGCCTATAAAAGCAAGGCGCTGGGGATAGAACGCCCTACCCGACATGCCCCCGCGGCTTAGTCCCCAAAGACCGAACCCTTGGTTCGCAGGCCTCCACCAGCAGGCTTTTCCTGCGTTGAGGTCCTCGCAACCACCTCTTTTACCCATGCCGGCTCTAGTGGATCCTAGCATCCCAAAGCCACCCCTTACTCAACCCACTAAACTCGCGGCCGCGCCAAAAAGCGCAGCCGCCACTACCGCTAATGTTACCGTTACCGCGACCCCGAACACTATTGGGGCCGGCAACAACACTATTGACCCGTTCAACGTAATTACCGGTACGTTCCTAACATTTATGTCGCCCCGTGCGATGCAAATGGCTAACGAGCTGGTCGTCGCCAGAAGCGCTGGCGACTTGCGCAAAATTCACGACATATATAACGCATACCCGGAGATCACGCAAGCCCTGGTCTCCTTCTCCAATAAATCTAACCAATAATGGATAGACAAATTATTGCGAGAACCAAACTCCGATCCCTTAAACTAGGCTTTTTCAATGCCAACGGCATTAAAAACCAACGCGACGAAATCTGCACTTTCCTCCGCGACCACCAGTTAGATATCCTCCTTGTACAGGAGACCTTTTTAAAACCCAACCACCGTAACCCTTCAATTGCCAACTACCGTATAGCGCGCAATGATAGGACGCGATGCCACGCGGGTGGTACCCTAATCTACTATAAATCCACCCTTTATTGCATCCCCATTGACCCTCCTCCTCTCTCACGTTTGGAAGTGTCTGTCTGCCGCCTTGGCATGACAGGCCACCAGCCGATCACTTTAGTATCGGCTTACATTCCACCCCGTACCGTCCCAGAGAATTACCAGAATTTATCTGACGACTTTAATATCTTATGCGGCTTGAGTGACTCCGTCATTATAGCGGGCGATCTCAACGCCAAGCATACCGCCTGGAATAGCTCCTTGACCACTACCAGAGGTAGACATTTGTTCGACCTCTGTTCCATTTTAAACTTTGACGTCATTGCTCCAATGACTCCCACACACTTTCCCCACGACCATAACCATACCCCTGACGTGCTTGATGTAGCGCTTCTAAAGAATATCAACCTTCGGTTGGACTCTATAGAAGCGATACATGAACTGGACTCTGACCATCGACCGGTTGTCGTAAGTCTAGTCCCCCGTTTAGGTCTCCGTGACCCCTCAGAGCCCCCTCGCACCCAAAAAGTGACGGATTGGACGAAAGTAAGCGATTGCCTGAAATCCTCCTCTTCCCCTCACTTAGACGCTATACCCGACCAATTTGACTCTATCGCTGACACGACGGCCGCGATCGACTCACTCACAGAACACGTACAATCTGTCCTGAACGATTGTTCAAGGGAAATTCCTGCGGCGGAAGACCGCCGCTGGAAGTTGCCGGACGATGTACGTGAGCTGCTGACTGAGAAGAACGCGGCGGTCCGTGCCTACAGCAACTTTCCCTGTCGCGCGAACAAAGTCCACATGCGTTACTTACAGAAGTCTGTAAGGACACGTATGGAGGAACTGCGTAACGCCGGCTGGGATAAGATGCTGAGCGAACTAGAGCCAAACCACCTTGCCTTCTGGGAACTCCAGAGGAGACTTAGATCCCCGGGGATAGCATCTATGCCACCCTTAGTTCGCCCGGACAAAACCATTGCCTTCGATGATGTCGACAAGGCGGAATGCCTTGCCGACAGCCTCGAGGCGCAATGCACACCCAGCTCTCTACCGGTTGACCAAGCTCACCTCTCTGAGGTCGACGCGGAAGTCGAACGTAGAGCCTCCCTTCCTCCCGTCGAAGACCCTGATTGTCCCCTGCCCCCCGTCACTCCGGACGAGGTGCACGAGATAATCAAGGGTCTGAGACCCCGCAAAGCCCCTGGCTCAGACGGAATCACCAATAGGGTGGTCCAACTGTTCCCCGCCCACTTAATTATGCTAATGGCCACCATCTTCAATGGTGCCCTGAGCAATAACATATTTCCGCAAGCCTGGAAACAGGCCACCGTTATCGGTATAAATAAGCCCGGTAAGCCCAAGAGCGAGCCCTCTAGCTACCGCCCCATTAGCCTGCTCAGTGTCCTCGGCAAAATCTATGAGAGACTTATTTATAAGCGCCTCAGAGACTATGCCGAGACAAAGGGCCTCATACCTAACGAACAGTTCGGGTTCCGTACCCAACATTCCTGTGTAAATCAGGTTCACCGCATCATCGAACACATAGGCGCTGGCTTTCAGCGCGGTTCGATGACGGGAGCGGTATTTTTCGATATAGCGAAAGCTTTTGACAAAGTCTGGCACAACGGCTTAATTTATAAGCTTTACAAACTCGGAGTGCCAGACCGTCTCGTGCTCATTTTACGTGACTTTTTGTCAAACCGCACCTTTCGATACCGTATCGAAGGAGCGCTATCTTCACCCCACCCAATTCGCGCAGGCGTACCACAGGGCTCTGTAATTTCACCCCTTATCTTTATTCTATTTACCAGCGATATCCCGAAAAGTAGAAAGGCTCAGTTGGCTCTGTTCGCAGACGATACGGCCATTTACTACACGGGAAAAAGCCCAGACGCGATATCTCGTACTCTCCAAACCTCAGTCGATAACCTCGCCTGGTGGTTTCGTAGGTGGAGAATCGAAGTAAACCCGGATAAAAGCCAAGCGGTTCTCTTTCTGAAACCATACCACACACGTCCTTTACCCCGACCAATCATGATGTTTGACAAGCCGATCCCTTGGGAGAAGCGAGCCAAATATCTCGGTGTCGCGCTCGATGAGCACCTAAACTTCTCCGAGCACATAAAGCTCGCTCGTTCACGGGCCGCTTTTGCCCTCGGTAGACTACATTCCGTTCTGAATGCACGTAGCAAATTGTCACTTAAGTGCAAGTTGCGCATTTATACAGCCGTCATTCGGCCCATCATGACCTATGCGGGCTCGGTATTTGCTCACGCCAAGCCCCACCACATACATAGAATGCAGACACTGCAAAACCGTTTTCTCCGAAAGATAACGGGTGCCCCCTGGTTCGTTCGGAACGAAAACCTCCACCTTGACCTCAAAATCCCAACGATCCGACAATTTCTGAAACGCAATTCCGTGCGTTTCTTTGAAACCGCCGCGAAACATCGCAACCCTTTGGTTGTCGAATCCGCCAACTATGTTCCCTCCCGGATTAGTAGGACCCGCCGTCCTAAACATGTTCTCTCCGAACCTGATGACCCTATAACTCTCCTACAGGAGAGTAATAAGGCCACCAGTACGCTCCGCAAACGCAAGCTAAGACCTACGTTCCGACCCCGCCGTCGAGGTCGAAAACGTAATTGCCCACCTCCCTCTTGCCCTCTACTCGGCGAGGCTGCGCCAGCCGGTAGCGCAGCCGAGCCTGTAGCCTCTAACCCGCCACTAAACTCCCCTTGCCCACCGATCATTCTCGTACCTCGTACCTTGGATGTTATCGCGTCACGACCCAGCCTGAACCCTCTGGCTGTCCTCCCTACCCTTACCGCAGCGACGTGCAGAGTCGCTCAAACCCCTAGTTTTAAGTCTTAGTTTTAAGCCTGGCCGGAGGCTTTAAGCTCTCGCTTAAAGCAGCCACAGGAAAGTCCGGTTAAACAGTCTCGACCCCCCGTGGTCAACTGCGAGAAGCCATTCCAAAAAAAAAAAAAAAAAATAGAACGCCCCTTTTTGCTGCTCTGCGCTCGGACTGGACGGACGTGTGAATCATCAGCTAGTCGTAAGGTTACGTAAGCCATTTGAGTTTAGTTTGGTACAAAAGTGATAAAGTGTGCAGTGTTTGGTTTAGCGGATTTTAAGTCTTAGTTGACTGTAAGTAATTTTGTTGATTGTGATTTGAGTCAATTGTAATTATGAAGTAAAAATGGTTTTTTGTTGTAAAATGTTTTTTTAATTGAATTTCCACTTCTGAAGCTTATATCAGATGTGGGATAAAGGACTTTTAAAGCCCACTTAGACGAAGTTTTGTAGCTAAAAATTGTTGTGAACAGAAAAACCATTTTCTTTTGATCCTTTCAACTTTTTGCAATTACCCACTTTATCACTTTTCTTTTTATTTGATTATTTTTCTTGTCTGATTTGTTTGCCTGATTTGACCGTGATTTTCTTTTTGTGATAATGGGGCGTGACAGCTCGCGTACTCGTGAAAAAGGGTCACATACTCGGGAGAAGTCACGCGATCGCAAACGACGTCGATCTCGTGGGTCATATGATCGCAGTAGTGGTAAATCATACCGCGATTCGAGTAGGAGTCGTCGTACTTCGCGAGATGGCTTACGTAATCGAGATCCGCATGATTCTCGTAATCCCGAAAGGCACCGATCGCGTACTAGGGATAGGCACGATTCGCGTAGTAGGTATCGTTCGCGTAGCAACATTGGCAATAGAAAGCGCACACGTACTCCTTCGCTCCCGGTTCAAACGAGTAGAAAACTACCCTCAAGAATAGTGAGGTTTTACCAAAAGCTAAGGAGCCAATAATAATCTAAATTTGGCTAAATGTTCGTTCCTCGTCACAGAAGTAGAATATTTGGGGAGGTTAGTTAATGAGCGTCAGGTTAGGCCGAGCCCACGAAAAGTGGAAGGCCTAGTTAACACCTTGCCGCCTGAAAATGTAAAACAAGTGCGCCAACTCTTAGGTTTGGCGGGTTATTTTCGGCGGTACATAAAAGATTACTCCACTAGAACTGCTCCCATTGCTCATTTAACCCGTAAAAATGTCAAATTCAATTGGGCTCCCGAATGCGAGGCTATTCGCCTCGATCTCATTAAAGAACTGACCAATGAACCGGTCCTTTCCATTTTTAACCCTAGCTTTCCCACCGATGTCCATACAGATGCCAGCAGTGCTGGATACGGTGCGGTACTTCTACAAGTCCATCCAGATTCAAAAAAGCACGTTGTGGCTTATTTCAGTAGGTCCACTCAGGGTGCCGAAGGGAAGTACCACTCCTACGAGCTGGAGACCCTCGCCGTCGTCAAAGCCCTCCAAAACTTTCGCCACTATTTGGTTGGTTTGAAATTTATGGTGGCGACAGACTGTAATGCCCTTAAGGCAACCGAACAAAAGAAAGACCTTTTGCCTCGAGTAGCCAGGTGGTGGATCTACCTCCAAGACTTCCATTTCTCAATCGAGTATCGAAAAGGAGTGATGTTACCCCATGCAGACTACTTAAGTCGCAACCCTGTCAGCGTCAATCAAATTTCTAGACCAAAAAATTGGGCTCAGATTGCACAATCAGCCGACGAGGAGACGCAAAATCTGATCCAAAGACTTCACGATGGCAGTCTCGATGCTAATCGTTATTCCATCCGAAATGGAGTCTTGTATTACAAGTACACCACAGTAGGCCTAGATCCATGCCTACACTGCTATATACCCAAAGGGCACAGACTTAGTCTCTTGAGAGTATTTCACGATGAGCACGAACACATTAATGTAGAGAAGACCCTTGACCTTATTCTAAGACATTTTTGGTTCCCCGGACTCAGAGAGTCCGTTAGCAAATATATTGCTCACTGTCTCGTGTGTGTGTCGCAAAAGAGAGTTCCTCGGGCCCCTCTACAAACTATTAGTTCCTGGGAAAAACCCGACACACCGTTCCACACTGTTCATGTTGACGCCTTAGGCCCTCTGCCTGTGTCTGAAGGGTACAAATTCGTTTTACTCATCATTGACGCTTTTACCAAATATACCCTCCTCTACCCCATTTGTAGACAAAACGCTGGTGAGTTAAAACGCGTCGTTTCCCAGGCTATTTTTTTGTTCGGAGTGCCTAAGCTTATGGTCAGTGACAAGGGAAGAATGTTCGAGTCTAGGGAGTTCGTGACTTGGATAAATGAACTCGGTTGTAACCTGCATTACATAACGCCGGAAATGCACCAGGCAAACGGCCAAGCTGAGCGTTACATGCGTACCGTCCTCAACATGCTACGTATCCAGTCGAACTATAAGAACGTACCCTGGCCAAAAACGTTGTGGAAACTTCAGTTGGTGTTAAACGTCACGAGACAGAAGACTACGCAAGTATCACCATTGAATCTTCTGATTGGCACTGAATCCACAACTCCTGTGGTTCGAGCTCTCGTGCGTGATATAGCTGTCGAAGGATCGACACCGAACAGAGAGGCCCTACGTGAATTAACCAGAGGCAGGGTCCGTAAACTCTTAAGGAACAATCAGGCAAGACAAGACGAATAGGTCAACCAACGGCGACGTCCACCTCGCCAATATAACGTTGGCGACTGCGGGTTTGTTATAAAATTTTCCCAGTCAACAGGAAAACTTGACTCCGGAATGCGTGGTCCGTATAAGGTCGTAGAAGCACTGCCTAGTGGACGCTATACGCTGCGTTTGCTCAGCGGTAGCTACGGTAAAGCTACGCAGGCTGCCCAGCACATGGTGCCGTGGCGCGGCGAGTGGTGCCCAGAAACGTGTGCCGCATTCTTTGAGAGTAAGTAAATCACTATTGTTTGATTTACAAAACTAGCATTGTGTTTGTTTGAATTTACAGACAGGAGTGATGTTTTGGCTGCCGCGTTGTGCTGCAGTGCCGCCGGTAGCAGGCGCGTGCACCGGTCGTGTTGGCACCTGTTGCTGAGTCACTGGTGGCCGTATAAATTTGGCCATTTGTGGTCAGTTTGTGCGCTCAAACGTAGGAGTATTCCTACGTTTGCATGTTGAGAGAACTCGTACGTATGAATACGGTCTGCGTATCGAGTGGGCTCGTACGCATGATTGCGATCAGTGTATGGGTCAGCTTACACGTATGAATACGGTCTGCGTGTTAAGCGGCTTGCACGTATGAATACGGTCTGCGTGTCAAGCGGGTCTGCAGGTTGTCAGACCATGTTGCAGGTGGCGAAAGCTGAATGCTGGTCGCGGTCGCGGTCGCCGTCAACAAGACAGCATTAGATGCTCGTACGCGCTCTATGTTTACGGGCTCTCTCGACGTCTTAGGTCGGCCGAATCGTGGTTGATTTAATGTTGAACCCGTCTCCTCAAACTTCTGTACCCAATTTTTAATTGCACGAGTTGATGGAGCTTGATTTTTATTTCGTATGTTGTACTGTGTACAAAATTTTCGTTGCGCTTCAGTCGCAGAATCGTTGTTGCGATAGTACTCGCGTACGCAAAACGCGCGTTGTGCTCCGCTGAACGACGCCATTGCACTGAATTCCAACTAGCCGCTCTCGCGTTAGGTAACGCCCCGCACCCCCCTATCTCCCGCAATTGGAAGCAGCCCTCGATTCAAATGTTACCGGACTTTTGGTCCACCCTGTATATATGTATGAAAACATGAGGAGTTACTTAATCGCGAAGAATTGCTTATTCTTTCCATCATACAAATCAATACAGGAAGCTAAAGGAAAATGCTACCCACCAAGATCAAGCATAGAAATTAATAATATTAAAGCAAAGGTGAAACTTCAAGATCTGCTGGATCACTATTGCAAGAATTTTACAAATCGATGGTGTATACAAAGTTGGCAAGACACATTTAATGCTTTATTCTAAATGGGGCTGTGATGGTTCAAGCGGACAAAGTGAATACAAGCAAGTCTTAGCTGAAGAAAGTGAGTTAATTTCTGACACTAATTTATTTATAGCTTTATTAGTGCTTCTGAAACTTATAAATATTAATACAAATGAAACTGTGTGGGAAAACCTTGTTCCATCATCAGTAAGATTTTGTAGGCCCATTTTAATACAGTTTTCAAGACAAGAAGTGTAGTTAATGAAATTGAAGCTCAAAAGGACGCTCTTACACCAACTTTAGTCAATATGAATGAAGAAGGTATCGAAACTAAACATACATTATTTTTAACCATGGTTGACGGGAAAGTGGCTCAAGTTTTGTCAGAAACTTCATCAGGTGCTTTATGCACTATTTGTGGTGCAAGACCAACAGAGATGAATAATTCAGAAAAAGTGCAAAATAAACCAGTTGATGAAAATGCTTATCAATATGGGTTATCGACATTGCATTGCTGGATTCGATTTATGGAGTTAATTTTACATGTATCCTATAACCTAGGCTTCGAAAAATGGTCTGCTACAACAAACGAAAACAAAGATTTGAAAAAACAAAAGAAGGCATATGTACAAAGAAGGTTCAGAGAAGAGCTTGGTTTAAATATAATAAACCTAAACAAGGTACTGGTAACAGCAATGACGGTAATACAGCTAGAAGATTTTTTCAAAATTATCAGTGCAGTGCAGAAATTACTGGTGTGGACGAGGAATTGATTAAACGATTTTATGTCCATAAAGTCCTAATTCACGGAGAAAGCGTCATTCGGCATTATTCAGTGTTACCCCTAGGACAACTTTCCGAAGATGCGCAGGAATCAAGAAACAAAGACTATAAACGATTCAGACTTCATCATGCTAGAAAATGCTCTAGAATAGCTACAAATGAAGATGTTCTACATACACTTTTATATACTTCGGACCCTTACATAACAAGTTTAAGAAAACCGTCTAGTAAAAAGTCTATGGAACTTATAGATGAAGCTTTAGAGCTAGTTGAATAAAAGTGTTTTCTTAGTTAAAAGTAATGGTACATAATAATAGCAGAAATAATTTTAAGAGTTTAATTTGTGTTTATTATAACATTTAAGGTCATATTATTTAAATATAATCGTACATTTCTGAATATTTTTCAACAATTCAAGTTTACTATTTTTTTTACACAATAAACATATAATTATATCCATTAATTGTATATTATTTAAAAGTACACAGGCCAAAGGAGTTAAGTAACCAGACACGCACACTACAAAACTATATCGCTACTGTACGTACTGCTCACAATGACAGCCACGAACACATCCCATTCATAATTATACAGATATGAATTACATTTTTGAAAATTAAAATAAAAATAAAAACATTTACCACCGGCATCGGGAACAGTGTTATAATTATTACCAACCATTATGTGAGTGAGTGAGCTAACGTCTTTTAAATGATAGTATAACATGATTTCGCAACGTATGACAGTTGCTCTTGTGGCGCAACAGGTAAACATTCAACCTACAGTGACAGAATGACCTGAGTTCGAGCCACGAGTTTACTAAAAAAATATTTTTGAGATTTTGTAATTTAAAATTAATATACTAACTGAATAAAGCGATATTCTGACCAGTTTGAGAATCTACCACAAGTTTCTCGCCTACTTAAAATTATTTCCCAGTTTAGAAGCTAACTACCCGCTTTAAAAATATATTCCTGCCTTTAATTGTGAACTTATGTAGTCAGTCTGCATTAGCAACCACACATTACTCTTTCTTTTGCACTTGAAGTTTGTGATTGTGATATATTGATTAATTTAGACCATGCATCATTTAACAATATTTCAAAAAGCTCAGATGATTGTTTTGCATGAGCAAAACATTATTTCTATTAGTGAAATCGCAAGGCGCCGAATTCTATCGGTGAGTGAAATTATTATTATTAATAATAATGTATTAATTTATTATGTCACCGTGATCCCACCCAGTAATTTTATTATGATTGTCTGTTGTATCTCATTTAACGAATTGTGGATATGAATAGTTGAATCGAATAGGAAATGACACCGGAATAGTTGAATCTAATATAATGAGTGGCTATGCAGTTAACAAATAAATACATTTGTTAACTACACAGTATTATAATAATAGTTTTTTTATCTGTGTTTTGTAATAAAATATTCAAAAATATAATGAATATGTTTGTAAATGATTAGGAGATAATAATAAAATACAATTTTTAAAAAAAAAATTTCAAACAATTTATATTCTAAATAAAGTATAATAATATTGATTAATACTTTTTTCAAAAAAATAAAAAATTACATTTTATATGTGCATTAATGAATAAAGTAAAATAATAAGTGTTATTATTATATTATTTTTTATTTTTTATTAGTATGGTTGATTTTATTTCTATTTTTTTTTTCTTATTATAATTTTCATTATTACTGACCACTAGCCTTATATATCAATTATATTTAAGTATATAAATATATATTCTCTGCATTGTATTTATATTGTGTAATTTTTATTTCTTAATTATAATTTGGGAGGAGTATGTTTAGACCTAATATTTTCACTTTTTTTTGTAGAGAAAAACCGTTCGACTGTCGGTGCATCGTCACGCTGAGCGTGCGTGAGATTGTTACCAGAATAACAGCAGCAGCACACAACGTCACTATGCAAACTGTACGGAACCACCTGCAAGCGGACGGTTTGACATGTTGCAGACCGGAGCGTAAAATTTTATTATCTACCGTGCACCGTCAAAATCGCGGAATATCGGCACTTCGATTGACAAAACAATGTCGTCATAATTACTGATGAAAAATGTCTTCTTGTCATCTTGAGAAAGTGTAATATCGATAATCACCACCGACTTATCGTAACATATAATTATACTACCTTTAAATTTCAGACATTTTAACGTTTTTCCCTATTATTTTCCTAGAAATAATTAATAATGGTTGGTAATAATTATAACACTGTTCCCGATGCCGGTGGTAAATGTTTTTATTTTAATTTTCAAAAATGTAATTCATATCTGTATAATTTAGATAACTGAACTAGCGACCCGGCCCTACTTCGCACGGTTTTTACGACTTGGCAAAACATGAAGGTTTCTATTTACAATATATAAGTTAAATATTTATTATGATAGTAGAAAGAAACCGCATCAAAATCTGTGGCGTAGTTTAGAAGAACAACGCGGCCACACAAACAGACACGAAAAGCGACTTTATTCTTAATACTTTCACAGCATATTTAGCCATAATAAATTAAGTCGGCGGTACTGTGTAGGAGTGTGTGAGTGATGTTATTGTTACTGGATCAGATTATATTTTTTATCTATGTGACATGTTTATTCACTCCGCCCATTGTTTTAAATAAAAAGATGTAATAGTATGTTCTAAACATATTGTTGTATTTATAATAAAACATGTTTACTTGTGATGTTCTTTTTTTTAAATAAAGATATTTATTAAAAATGGTTTTATTTATTTAAGCAATTTTAAATAATTAAAACATTTTCTTAACAAAAATTGTTCTAATTGCTTTAGCTTAAAATTATAAATCGCAAAAAGAATCATCACTTCAGAGAATTGAACTCGCACATTAGTATTCAGATGTATGATGCCTTATTCATTGGGCTACGAACGCTTAAGTTTCCAATGCGAAATTATGTTATACTATAATTGAGAAGACATTAGCGCACTCACTCTATGAAGGCGATGTGTGCGTGAGGGCATTGTGTGCTGTACGTAATGAATCGTTTTAACAGTAGCGATATAGTTTTGTAGTGTCACGCACACTACAAAACTGGTTACTTATCTCTTTTGGTGAGTGTACATTTATTCAAGAATACACAAAAAAAAAATCAGCAGGAAATCTATAAAAACATGGAAGTTATGGATTTATGACCCGAAACCGACTCAATCTCCACATAGTGCGCCGTTACGAATGACATTACTTGCAATGTTAGTTTCATTTATGAACTATTTGAATATACGAAAAGGGGGGTTCAAGTGCTTTTTCTTAACGTAGTCTAGCAGGTGACGGCAGCGGCAGTGCCGCCCGACCGCAATTCATGACTGACGCACCGACACCTACTGGTTTCTATAGGAACATAATATCACCACAATCAATACATAGTATTGGTGTTTGCACTTCCCTCTAACTTGTCATGAAAAGTAATAACAATATTTGTGAAGGGCGGATATAGTTTCAATTGTACATTTTTAATTGTGGTAATGAATTAACCATATCTACGTTTTTCATTTCTAATATCCTACCTTATTATTACTAACATTTCCAGTTCAAGATATGGGTGTAGGTACTATCATAATATGTAAATACACCTCTGCCTAACTCTTCGGGTAAAATAAGCCTAATGTTATGTTATGTTCAAGTTCTTATGAAGCAAGGAATCAGTAAACACAGTACAAAATCGATTGTTGGTTTAGCCAGCACCTACTGCAAGTACCTACGCACTTGATTCATTAATTACATTTAAAAAAACTGACAACAAGAATATTATTATTGACTATGAATGTATTGTTTATTCACCCATCAAGAAAAACTAGCACAAAATCAAGAATAAAAAACATGACCGATATTACTACCTTATTTCTCACTGACTCCACCATTTCGTATCAGTCATTTTCACGAACCTAACCTCAAAATATTGAGTAGGTAAATGGCAAATAAATACAAACTGCGGGAATCTACGTAAAAAACAGTTAACATTATAGGAAGAGCATTAAATTCTCCTGCAAATACACTGGGTTTGGTTGTGACACCGGATTTTTCGTTTGGTACAGGGCGCCCTATATCTGAGAACATTCTCCTTTGCCAGCAAATTCAGTTCTTGTGGTAGGCCATGCTTCTTATCACAATAAGCAAGAAGATTCTGCCCCTACCTCGAATTCAAAAAAGCAGACATGCAAACTTGGCTTCGTAAAAAAATATTGAATTTGATGAAACAATGCTGAAGCCACAGCTGTACAAGTTGATTACGCAAAATAAAGATCGCTTCATGAAATTTAATATAGATAAAATACATAAAGACAACAACCACTCAGTGTTACAGCCTTCCCCCTTACCACCCCGAATACGTTGCAAAAAAAAAAAACGTTAACTGGAATGTTAATTCGGCCATAGAATTGGTCCAGCAAAAAGTAAATGAAATGGGGGAAAGTGGCATTGTGCCGAAAAATGAAAATGATAAGGATAGAGAAAGAATATAAAAAAGTGACGTTGTCATACTTGTCATCGAGAGATTGACGGACGGGTTTATCATCCGTGTCAGTGACAATGCCAGTGAATCGGGTAGGGAGCGTGGGTCACAGTGGATCCTGGGTCACAGTGGATAAATCATTGTAGGTGTGTATTTAAAGCAAACAGACGCGTACGCGTTCGCGACGTTGCCGTTCTTACACTCCCCCCGCGACCGAGCTAGTCGTCATCTTAGTATCGGAGTGGACGCACGCGGTACGGAGCATCCGTCGACAAGTAAGCCACAAACTTTTATTTTACGTGTTTTTGTAAAACGTTTTGCCTTTCCGTATATTAGAATTTTACAAGTGTTGATAATGTGATATGATCTAAAGTTACTTTAGAGAATTTTTGTTACTCTAATATGTTTATTTGACAAATAAATAATTTGGTAGGATTTTTTAATTAAGACTTCTCCAACTGGGGCACAGTGGATCGTTTTGAATTGGGGTACAGTGGATCTTGTATCCACTGTACCCCAAGTCAAAATATTTATCGTAAAATTATTTTGTTTTCAGGGATAATGCCACGAAACAGGAAAAGAAAGACCAATATTGGTCAGCACGCTGAAGAGGAGATGCGGGCAGCTTTGCATAAAATATCGGAGGGCCAAAAAATAAAAACTGTAGCTAAACTAATGAACATTCCATATACAACTCTATACAGGTATAATGAAAAAATTAAAAAATCATTGAATGCCAATCCTATTGATACCAACAGAGTTACACCAAATTACACAGTGCGTAAAATTTTCACGGATGCTCAAGAGAAGGATTTAGTCGATTATTTAACAAGATGTAGCAATATGTTTTATGGTCATACCTTAATAGATACGCGCAAACTTGCCTATGAAATGGCAGTTATATAAATAATATCACAGTGCCACAAAAATGGCATGATACGAAACTGGCAGGCGTTGAGTGGCTGTACAGTTTTAGAAAAAGAAATCCAGCTCTCAGCTTGCGAACACCTGAAGGGTGTAGCCTAAGCCGTGCAACGTCCTTTAATCGCCACAATGTAACGATGTTCTATGACAATTTAGAGAGGGTTATGGCTAGACATGAGTCGTTTGGGAACGGAACTAGAGTGTGGAATCTAGATGAGACGAACACCATGACCGTTCAGAAATCTGCTAAAGTTTTGGCAGTCAGAGGTCAAAAGCAGGTGTCTAAAGTTACCAGTGCGGAAAGAGGGACACTCGTTACTATGTGTTATTTTGTGAATGCTTTGGGAAACACGTTACCGCCTGTTATGATTTTTCCTAGGGTTCACTTCAAAAGTCATATGATTAATGAGGCTCCAACTGGAACTTTGGGCCTAGCAACACCAAGCGGATGGATGAGTTATTCATTGAGACGATGAAACATTTTATAAAACACACAAATAGTAGCAAAGAAAATCCTAGTTTGTTGATCTTAGATAATCACGAGTCTCATATGTGTACTCAAGCATTAAATTTGGCTAAGGACAATGGTGTAACTGTTTTGACAGTTCCACCTCATTCGACGGGGAAAATGCAGCCGTTAGATGTTGGAGTTTTCGGCCCATTTAAAGTGGCATACAATAGGGCAGTCGATAATTGGATGATGCGCAACCCTGGTAAAACATTTTCCATTTACGATGTGGCTAGCTGTGTCAATGTAGCACATCTGAAAAGTATGACCCCAAACAATATATGCAATGCCTTCAAGGCGACGGGCATTTTCCCCTATGACAGAGATGTTTTCACCGAGGTGGACTTCGCTCCTAGCGATGTCACCGACCGGCTCCCAAACAATGAAAATGAGATCCCGGAAAACAGAACTGAAGAAGATCGTCAAACCCACAACAATGAAGACAGAGATAGGACGCGCACTCCATCACCTTCACTTTTACAGGAAATGTATAACATCGATTCATCAACACCGCCCCGTCGTTCTAATGAAGATCTTATGTTGTTATCGGTGGAAGATACCCAAAACGAACCGCTACCTTCGACTTTGACTGAATTACCCCGGATATGCCAGCTTGCTTCTCAAGCCATCGAAACTACTTCTCAAACAACAACCACATCATTGATTAAGCCTATAGAAAGTACCTACACCATCAACATCAAGAGCTGAACCGTCAAAACCTTTTACAAGTCCGTTTGAGTTCCGTGGAATACCAAAAGCTGGAGCAAGAAAGCACGGGAGAGGAGAAAGAAGGAAAGGTAAAAGCATGATAGCAACTGATACTCCAAATAAAATTGAAATCGAGCAAAGGACCAAAGAAAAAAATAAAGGAAAAAAAAGGAAAGAGTCGGCAAAGGCTGCCAAAAAGAAAATTTTTGAAAGTGACAGTGAAGAAACTGATACAATAAGTTTATACTCGGAAGAGGAGCCGACCTTTGATGAGGAAGAAGACAAGGTTATCCACATAGACCCTACGAAGTTCTCTCCGCTACAAACTAGTCCAAAAGAAGGAAACTTTATATTAGTAGAATTTAAGGTAAAAGAAAAGAAATTTTATTATATTGCGAAAGTTATTGGGAATAAAGTTGGAGATATAGAGGTTAGTTTTCTCCGAAAATCTGTCAAAAGTAACAACAAGTTTCATATGCCTAATATTCCTGACATTGCAACAATCACACTGCAAGACATTAAAATGATTCTACCTCAACCAGGATTTACTGGGAGCACTAAAAGAGCCCAAGGATTATATTGTTTTGATATAGAATCCACCAAAATAGATCTGCGTTAAATATTAATACTTACTTTTAAGTAATAATTTGATCTCTTATGTGAAGTGGCCATACGCTATTTATTTAGATTTACTTAACTGATTAAAATTGAGACTGAAAACTATAAATATTAAGAGGTTTAAAAACTGTTTCGTTTTACTTGTTGACTTTATTTCAATTAGTCTATATCTATAGGATCGGAGGATTAAGAATATTATGATTGTAATTGTTTTTTATTGTTTGTAAGAGGTTTAGTTATGTCAACCTTATAAGTTGAAGGACAGCAGATGTGTTCTATTTATTGATCGTTTGATTTTTTCATATTGTGAAACTAGTACCTAAGTTTAAAGTATTATAGGTACTTTCCAAATACAAAGTCCACGTCTAAATTACCTCAAATAAAGATTTATGTTATGTTTACAATTAAACGCCTGTTTAATGATTAAAAATAAACCACTTAATTTAAATACACGTTTTTTAATGAATATAAATTAATCATTATCCAGTGTGACTCACAGGATCCAGTGTAACCCAAATCAGTATCCACTGTGCCCCTGTCATGGGGCACAGTGGATAATTTATCACTTAAAATAAAAATAATAAAAAAAAATACTGAGTGCTTTTAGGTCTGTTTTTGTAATACAGGTTCAAATTTAAATATATTTTCTAGGACTCAGTCAACATGATAGAAAATTTGAGGTAAAAAAAGTAAAGTTACAAGTCATTGAAAGAAAATGGATCCACTGTGACCCACGCTCCCCTACTGACTCCGAGGAGGAATCGGATTCAAGTGAAGACGAAGGAAGCGATATTTCCATGGACGTTCCTTCCACAAGTAAAGAAGTTTTTATGGAGGGGATAGAGCCGTTGTCATAAATACAAAATAAAAAACATTATTTCTTATATTTTATAAAAACCTATTTTATTTTTCCTTGAACTCCCCCCGTACTCGACAAACTGACAAATAAGTACCGTAAAGCACCTAAAACATTCACACAACTTTCCAGTTATAATAATTATTACATGGAGCCTAATCATTGTCGACTAGACTGTACCGGCGCGTCACGGCACTCGCAGCTAACTTACGAGCCGCCATTAAGTTTGAATCGTACTGTACCTACCGATTCCAGTAAAGCAAGTTACGATTCGTTTCGATGGACCACCTGTACAGATAATCGAAATTTCAACTTTTAACAACTTTGCTATAGGCCGCCATTTTGAAATATCGTTGTCGGACGTGGCGCACATTGTTACACATGCAAAAATGTATAACCAACCCAATTTTTATTAAATTTAAAGCACTTTAAGTATTACTTTTCATTGTTTTCATTTTTTTCTTTTCCATCTTTTTTGCTTGTTTAAACCAAGAAAACCATTTTTGTACTTAAGTATTTTTTTTAAATACTTAATGCTCATGCAGAATCATCACCTGCACAACTTTTACTCGAAACATTTTTCTCTAGGAACAACAATACTTTTCGTTATACTTAAAAAAAATATTTTTTATTATAAAACAACTTTCCCGACCTCGCTCAATGTAGAGACTTTAGCATGTTGTTCTTTATATTATTCTTGTAATTTTAAGCCCAAATTCGCTCCGTTGGAACACACGCTTGCTAAATTTCATGATTCTACGTCAACGGTAAGTACATACCCTATAGGTTTTGATTTACTTGCGACTTAAAGTACGTCGCATGAATGGCTGTATTTTTTTAGACCATAGACCTAAATATTTGATATTAATTTCAACTTGTACCTCCACGCGTTCCTGAGAAAAATTGTCCTGACAGACTTACAGACTTGAAAATATTTTTTATGTGATAAAATTACAAATTAACAATTTTCCGACTTTTTCCTTTACTTGTGCTGTGAGACCTTGCTTCTTGCCAAATTTCATGATTTTAAAACAACAGGAAGTACCTTATAGGTTTTGATTTACTTGCGAGTATCAAAATATGCCGCATAAATGTCCATGTTTTTTTAATGCGTTGACTTAGAAGCTTGATTTTTACGGAGCTCTTTGGGACCATACTTCCGACGTATTTGGTATTAATTTCAACTTGATACACCTCCACGGGTTCCTGAGAAAAAGCGTCTTGACAGACTGACAGATAGACAGACGGACAACGAAGTGATCCTATAAGGGTTCCGTTTTTTTCCTTTTGAACTATGGAACCCTACGAATGAACAAAGCAGATGCAATACGTAAGTTGAACCTATGGTTTATAGCGACTTATTCGACCCTTTCCAAAGTTACATTACTTACTGCTTTTTTTCTCAATTCTATGTAAGTATAGATAGTGCACGAAGACGCGCCCCAACCCCTCCTAACCGTTGCACACGTATATTATAAACGGTTAGGAAGAGTAAGTGGAGCGCGTCTTCGTGGATTGCACTATCTATACAGGGTGTAAGGGACAGCCCTCCGCAAACTAACAGGGTGCATTCTGCTCCTCATTTTGAATCATATTCCACAGGAAATTTTCTCAGGAAAAATTTTCATTTTTTCAAAATTTTTCGGTTACATTTTCATTATTTCAACGTAAAATTGCATTGTGTGTTCGCAGCACTACATTTATGTAAAAAAAACTGCAAAAAAAACAGCAAAAAAAAAACCAGCAATGGATGTTGAAATACTCTAACCAACGACGCGTGAAATCAGCTGTTCACTTTCTATCTAGCTACAGAGTTCATCGAAGTCACCGCATACCCCCCAACAAGTAATAGACGCTCCGATTTGTGCACAAAAACACAAACAAATCAGGTTTATTGGATTCCCGTAACGTTCCTGAAATAATTTCATGTACCGGTCATCTTAGTATGACATACTGAATTCACCCTATCAGTTTGCTGGGCTGTCCCTTACACCCTGTATAGGTAGTCAAATTCATTTTGATCATAAAATCTGTAATAGATATCAGCAGACAAAAAATAGCTGTTGATGAATATGATGGCAATTATAGAAGACAACTTTTTCAACAATATATTACTCCAAATTCGAAAATAACTAGACGCTAGGCCATCATGGGCCACAGCCCACGATGGTTTAGATTCCTCGAGCCTAGAGATGGGAGAATTCACCTACCACATACTATGTACGATTGTACGTGTAAAAAAAGGAGGACTCCGCGCCACGCATTTCGAAAGTGAAGCACCGTACCTACCGATCTACCCATAGATATAAGAAGGAGATGTGCCCAGTATGTTAAAATGTATAGGAACCCTGTGTCTCCACTTTTTCCCTTTGTCACTTTCATGATTTTAAAGACAAATACGGTAAAAAACTTGTACTTACATATGGAAAGTGATTACGTGATTTACATGGCTTCGATTTTTACAAGAAAACACTAAACAACACGGCATTCTTATAAATTGTAACGGTCACAGACGAAAGCGCACTAGTTCGCTTAGACGGAATTTGTACTATGAACGGCTCATACTGAGCATGTCGCGCGGACACATTTTCGTCCGCTTACCACTTCTCCTGTTTTTTATATTACTATGGATCTACCATATAATTACTTTTTTGCAACCAATTCACCTACCACATAAGTACCTCTTTTTTTCAACCCATTTACCTAACATAGAGGCAGGTACTTTTTAGGTTTTAGGAGGCAGGTTGGGTAGGTGATGAAAACCACATGGATATCGAAAAAAATCGTCACAAAGCCCAGTACCTACATATACCTAAACAAAAACTACCAAAAAAAAACTACTTCGCCCATCAGTCTTTCATGCACTGTAGTTTTAAAAAAAAAACCGGCCAAGTGCGTGTCGGACTACGCACAATGAAGGGTTCCGAAGTTGGGATTAAATTAATTATCCCAAGAACAAACTTATGATTATAGTTGAAAAACATTCCAACAGTAAATGTAACTCACAATATTGAGAAATTTACCATGTTATTTTAAGACCACAAACTTCTTATAGGTTTTCCTGTAATCTACAGGTATAGAACTATTTTCTGTACTAGCTTTTGCCCGCGGCTTCGCCCGCGTAGATGTCGGAAAATATCCCATGGGAACGATCATGTGGAAAACATAGAGTCGTCCGTTATAACTATGCAAACTCAAATCGCTACGATTTAACGTTGCCGTGTATGGTGGGCTTAAAGCTCCCAGTCGGCATAATTTTTTCCGACATCTTCAACAATTATCGTCATATTTCAGACAATTTACAAAAAACCATAACCACTGAATCACTCCGTCCATTGGTGAAAACCGTATGAAAATCCATTAGTCGTAAAAACGTCGAATCTCAAGAAGTCAAGATACGAACTATGACTACATTTTCAATCCCTTAAATCTCTTAAAAAGTAGGTACTTACACAAACATTTTAATATTATTTGTAAATTTTAAAATCAACCCATATTGTACTCCCTTATGGGATGATTTAGCTACATATCAAGCTATACATTTCCAGTATAAGCTGACCTCTCATTGTACGGAAATTCTATACAATGCGAGATCGCCTTAAACTGGAGATGTTTAGTAGATGTTTTTATGTAGATTTTTATATTTAGATGTTTATATGTAGCATAAATTTGAATTTTCATATCCATAACTTGAGAAATTCTAGGTTTACCATACAAACTTTCATCCTTTGTATCACCCCTTGTAGGATTTTTTTTGTCCTTTCCCAGGATGCTATCTATAAGGCTTTGCCAAATTTTATCGAAATCCGTGCAGTTTGATGAATTTTAAAATGAACCCCTATTTTACCCCCCAGGGGATGATTTTTCAAAAACCCTGAACCGCATATATCTTTATTTCCTACCAAAATCATAAACTTATCTAAGTAACTAAGTTAAGAAACGCTGGGTTTCTCAGACAAACTTTCATCCCCTATGTCACCCCCTGGAGGATTATTTTTTAGGAAAAAAGTAGCCTATGTTTTCCCCAGGATGATATTTTAATAGCCTTGCCAAATTTTATCGAAATCCGTGCAGTTTTGTGAATTTTAAAATCAGCCCCTATTTTACCCTCAGGGATGATTTTTCAAAAACACTTAGTCGCATGTTTCTTTATTTCCTACCAAAAGCTTAAATTTGAATTTTCATATTCCTAACTTGAGAAATGCTGGGTTTCCGATTCAAACTATCATCCCCTATATCAACCCCTGTACGATTATTTTTGAGAAAAAAAACAGTCTATGTCCTTCCCCAGGATGCCATCTATAAACTTGCCAAATTTTATCGAAAACAGTGCAGTTTTGTGAATTTTAATATTAACCCCTATTTTATCCCCTTAGGGGATGATTTTTCAAAAACTCTGAACCGCATTTTTCTTTATTGCCTACCAAAATCATAAACTTGAATTTTCATATACATCACTAAGTTAAGAAATGCTGGGTTCCTCATACAAACTTTCATCCCCTATGTCACCCCCTGGAGGATTATTTTTTAAGAAAAAAGTAGCCGATTTTCTTCCCCAGAATGATATTAATAGCCTTGCCAAATTTTATCAAAATCCGTGCAGTTTTGTGAATTTTAAAATCAGCCCCTATTTTACCCCCAGGGATGATTTTTCATAAACACTTAATCGCATGTTTCTTTATTTCTTACCAAAAGCTTAAATTTGAATTTTCATATTCGTAACTTGTGAAATGCTGGGTTTCCCATACAAACTTTCATCCCTTAAATCACCCCTTGTAGGATTATTTTTGAGAAAAAAAGTAGCCTATGTCCTTCCCCAGGATACCATCTATAAACTTGCCAAATTTTATCGAAATCCGTTCAGTGGTTTAGGCGTGAAAAGGTAACAGACAGACAGACAGACAGACAGACAGACAGACAGACAGACAGACCGACAGACAGACAGAGTTACTTTCGAATTTATAATATTAGTATGGATTTTTTTCCAAATGTTAGGCTCAGTAGTTTCGGAGATAAGGCGGAGGGAATGGTCAATTTTCGTCTATTTTCTTAAATAACTTTAAAATGATTTGTTTTAAAATTATAAAAAAAATATATTTGAGACCCTCATAGTAAGCCCTTTTGTTTGATATGTCACACTGTACAGATTGCAATTTTTTTTTTTTTCTTATTTGCTCCCTAAAATTGTCCCCCATATTCAAAATTCATTTATTTACTTTATCCGTACGTGTTTGGGTCACAGAAATACATATGTGTACCTAATTTCAACTTAATCGGTCCATTAGATTCGAAGCAAATTGGCTGTGACAGACGGACAGACAGACAGACACACAAGTGATCCTATAAGTGTTCCGTTTTTTTCCTTTTGAGGTACAGAACCCTAAATACGAATAACCTCACATCAAGAATGTTGATATTTTTTTGTAAGTTTGTGTTTTTTTGCCCAATGCCCAAGAACATCCCGCATTAAGTTTTCATAAAACTAACTGCATTATTAAATGCCAACAGTTGTGTACGCCAACATTTTCTTTTCATTAGCGTGACTGAGATTGCAATTGCTTTTCTCTTTCAGAACTTGTTCATAGCAGATTGGTTTGTTTCAATTTTCTTGTATTTCGCCTTCTTTTGTAGAAATTACTGTATTAGGTATCATGACTGCTGCAGGTTCAAGAAGAAGTTGTGGAAGAGCTGAGGTTCTGATTTATCTGAAATAAAACATTGTTGATATTATGTTAACTGTGTCATTGATTTCATTTTATTAGGGAAGTCTCCAATTAGTTTGCTGTCCCAAAAGTACCTGATGCAAGTGTTATCAGACCCTGGGGGCTTACTGTTAGCCCTTATAGCAGGGCAGAAGTTGAACGTTTCCAGTGAGAGAGAGAGACGAAGCTATATACGTCCTATGGTACCGTCTCTCTCTCTCACTGGAAACATTCAACTTCTGCCCTGCTATAAGAGCTCATAGTAAGCACCCTGTTCAAGATAAATTCTTATGCAATCACTCAATAATGGAAATTAGTGACTTTATTAGAATCTAACTTTTGCCCGCAGCTTCGCCTGCATGAAGGTCAGAAATTGTCCCATGGGAACATATGGGGATAAAAAGTATCCTATGTGTTAACTCTTTGAGTCACACCTTTAGGGAAACAAAGATTTTGATTTTTATTATTTATTCTCGTATTAATTATTATCATTTCAGTAGCAAAAACAATTACGAAAAATAATCTTAGATTTAAGGCTTAAATTCAAATAAAATGAAATTGAAAAATATGAATATTGCCAATCATTTGGAATAGGTCAAGCAAATTGTGTTTGATTATTATACTTAACCATTCATCACTAGATGGCATATCTAAATTTAAAAAAAACTGAAAGTGATAGTAACACTAACCAATAAGCCAGAAAGAGTTACTCCTGGTTATAAACTATCTGTGTGCCAAATTCAATCCAAATCTGTTCAACCGTTTGTGTGATTGAGTAACATACATCCAAACATACTACATAATTATTATTAGTAGGATTAGAAAAAAAACCGGCTAAGTGCGAGTCGCACTACGCACAATGAAGGGTTCCGTAGTTGGGATGAAATTATCCCAAGAACATACTTAACATTACAGTTGAAAAGCATGTTCTCCCATACATTCCAACAGTAAATGTAAGTTTGTACTTACAATATTGAGAGATTTACCATGTTATTTTAAGACTACAAACTTCTTATAGGTTTTCCTGTAATCTACATGTATATACCTATTTTCTGTATTTTTTTCAAAATTTTAGGTTCAGTAGTTTCGGAGATAAGGGGGAGGGGAATGGTAAATTTTCATCTATTTTCTTAAATAACTTTAAAACTGTTTATTTTAAAATTATAAAAAACATATATTTAAAACCCTCATAGTAAGCCCTTTCATTTGATATGTCACACAGTACAGTTGCAAAACTTTTTTTTTTAATTTTCTTATTTATTCATTTCATTACGTCATTTATTTACTTTAGCTGTACGTGTTTGGGTCACAGAAATCCATATTGGTACCAAATTTAAACTTAATTGGTCCATTCGATTCGGAGAAAATTGGCTGTGACAGACGGACAGACAGACAAACGAGTGACCCTATAAGGGTTCCGTTTTTTCCTCTTGAGGTACGGAACCCTAAAAATCATGGTGATAAAAAAATTGAATTATGTTTTCAAATAATTAAATCAAAACACTAAATATGTAAGTGGGAGTACAAATTGGCATCCACATCCATTTGTTTACATTTTTATCAAATACTTTTAGAACAGGCCATAACTAGGTATTTGAATAAATGGGCCAAATTAGTGAAATCATAAACACACACTGAGGGTTTCATGATACCACTTCATACACAATATTTTTATACATAAATTTTAGGTAGCCTGGGTACATACCTTCCATTCATCGGTGTGGTCAAGTATTATGTCCTCTTGACACTCGCAAGAGGTAGTTCGCACCAGCAATCTCCCATGCGGTGAGTATTCTGATGTTTCTACTCTGTTAGTCTCGTGCTGTTGGCTACTTGAGTTCTTCAGAGACATTAAAAATTTTCTGTTGCATCTCATCAACCACCTACAATATTCTATGCTGCGCCACCACTAGAATTACTGGAATATTCTCTGAAAAAACAACCAAAATTATTATACTTACTGTCATTGTTAGAACAATCAATAACACTAGTTTAATTTTAAATAACTTTAATTAGGGACTTAAGACGACCCACTGACCCTTACATGATTTATCTTTTATCAAGAACACAAAGTTCTGTTCCAAGTTCTTATCTAATAAACTTAATTTTTTAGGTTATGAATTTCAATTAGCAGGATTCTCTATGTATGTTTCATTGTTTATTACAATTCATGCATTTTGGTGTTTTATGCAGATTGCTTTGGAGATAAGACGACCACGGACCAGATCTTTAGATTATTTATCACAAAAATGTACGAAGGTCTGCAAAATGTATGAAGTTAAGTACTTACCCGAGATAATTAGTTCCTACTTCCCAGTTTAGCAAATTGATGTGAAGTGCTGGACTCTGTGAATTACCACAAATAAAGCACTTCGTAAATGTTGTTTCATTGTGATCTGGCGACATAAGCATTATTTGGGTGATAAAAACACACGTCGATGTCGGCTTTACTCCGTTAGTTAAGACCAATGGTTAAGACATTAGGTATGGGCGTTATTTCACGTCACTAGTTACAATAACTGGCTACGGGGCATGTAACCGAATAACTAGTTTCGAGTGAAACGATAAACACGTGATTTTTGTAACTAGTTACATTACAATACAGTGACCGAATGAATGAGCCGAGAGTTCCCGAAATCCCGAGCGGTGACAAATAAATCCGAACTAGTTATGGGCGTGTAGCTGAATAGCTAGTTTCGAGTGAAACTATAAACACGTGATTTTGTAAGTAGTTACGTTACATTACAATGCAGTGACCGAGGGAGGTAAGGTATATTGATGGTTTGTTTATTTACATTTAGTTCAAATTAGTTCGCTCATGGTCAAGAATAACTATTAATTGCCCCATGCATGTTTTTGCAATACTTTGTTAAAACTTGTTAATTTTGTTAACTATGTAAGTAATTGCATGGTTACAAAAACTTTTGTGATAAGTAACTAACGTAAGTAATTACATTAGGTAATTACTTAATCATTTAATATTTTCGTTTCGTAATTATCTGTAATACTTCGATATAATAACCATGTTGAATCACTGAACAGAATTTGAAAAAATAACTAGTTACTAAAATCACTTGTTTTCAAAACTGGTGACGCCTTCAAAGTCACTAGTTACGTTACGTTTCGCGTAAATCACGTAACGACCCACACCTATAAGACAATAGTCCACAGATAACTATATAAATACTACTTAATCTGTGACTATATATAAGTCAGAGCAATAGTCACAGAAAGGGTTGCCACCTGTACTATATTATACAGTATCGTACTATATTGCGGTCAATTGTACTATACATTATAGAAATATAATATAGTACGAAATATACTATATTTTCATTGTTGACTCCACTGCTGCACTTTTTTGTATAAACATGGACTAAATTGGAACGTACCTGTAGTGACGCGTTGTGAATTTTAGAACGAAACGCACTCACGAAGCCTCGTTACGGCTACGCAACGAAACGTCATTTCTGTTTCTATTCTGTGGTGAGGTGAGGGAAGAAAGAAACAGAAGTTTAATTAAGCTCATTAAAAATGAATTGCTGATTTTTATTAATATGGAAGTAAATTGCTGTGATTCGTATAATTATTTTAAAAACAATAAACTACAATAAACAACAATATTATCCAAAGCGCAGAGTAACAATAAATATACCTGGAAAAATAAATAATGTTATTCTGTGTTTGTGTGTTTCTTTTGTACCTACTTAAACTGGTGTGTTGTATGTTGTTATTTCAATAAAAGTAGGTTTACTTCTTAATAGACAAATATGTTTTTTTTATGAAATAATATTATGTCACTCTGTTCTTCTTTCTTCTCTCTTGTTATCATATACGTCTCTGTACGGTTTATTAAATTATATTATATTATTCTAAAATACTCCAAGTCTTTCTTTCCAGTACTGATAACTTCCACAATTTACAACTGGTTATGGGCCCAGTAATTCAGTTTATCAGCCTGGAAGAAATATAAAACCGTAAGTTCTACAAAATAAAACGTTTTTTCAAAAACGGTTTTCGAGCTACGGGCGAAAACAAAATGGAGGTTTCAATATCGACCAGTGCAAAATTTAACGGTGAAAATTGGCCGTTATGGAAGTTTGAAACACAAGTGGTTTTAAAGGGTCGAGGATTGTATAATATTGTTTCGGGGATCAAGACAAAACCTAAAGATGACTTATTAAAAGAATGTGAAGAGTGGGGTGCGCTGGACGCCAAAGCCCATGAACTTATTGTCACGCGAATGCAGTATGGGCCACTCGCACACATTCAGTCGTGTGAGACATCAGCGGAGATGTGGACGAAATTGAAGGCAGTTTATGAGAAGGAGTCTGTCGTAAGTGTCCATCTACTCCAACAGAAATCCTTTACCATTCAGTTTGGTACGGATTCAGTCTCCACATTCATATCAAAATTAGAAGACATTCGGGCCAGACTAAAACAAGCTGGTGACCCTATTGATGACAAATTAGTCATCACCAAAATATTAATGTCTTTACCACAAAGATTTAAACATTTTCGCTCAGCATGGGAGTCTGCCCCGGTTGAAAAACAGACACTTTTAGAGCTAGTGCCACGTTTGCTGCTGGAAGAAGAACGAGCTAACGCTGAAGACGATGTGGCAGTTGCACTTGTGGCACAGCAACGAGGCAACGGGAGCAGAGCGCTGACTGAGTGCGCCGTGTGCGGAAAATCTGGCCACTCTAAAAAGGACTGCTATAAAACCAAACAGTGTAGTTATTGTAAAAAGATTGGACATCCGACTAAAAATTGTTTCTTCAAAAATAATAAAACAAAGAAAAAGAACAATGATGTCGAACAAGCTCTAATAGCTTCTGTTTTCAACAGTCCGCACGACATATGGTATATGGATAGTGGTTGCACTCAACATATGTGCAGAAGCCGAGAAGTCATGTCAGAATACAAAGACTTGGATTACGAACATTTTGTGCAGCTTGGTGATGGAACAACTATAAAAGCCCTCGGCATGGGGAACATCCGGTTGCAGGCTTATAATGGCACTGAATGGCCGATCGTTAGTTTAAAGTCTGTTTTATATGTTCCAGATCTGCATGTAAATCTTTTTTCTGCAACGAGTGCGCTAGATAAAGGCCTACAGATGGTGTCTGACCAAAACATTTGTAAGTTTATTAAATACAAAGAGGTTATAGCTCTGGCAAAGCGCGATGGCCGTTTATTTAAAATGCTATTTAAAAATATTAGCACGTCTAGAGCCTTGTCAAGTCAAACTGACGTACTGACGTCGTCAAATGTGTGCAATGATAGAGACTGTGAATTCATGCTTTTTCATAAGAAACTCGCTCATCAAAATTTCGCATATGTAAAGAAAATATTGCTAAAAAATAACGTGTCGCTCTCTTGCATGAAACAGCATTTTTGTACTGCATGTGTAGAAGCTAAACATTGCAGGACGCCGGCTTATTCTAGCTTTTCCAAAACGAGTAGCCGAGGCGAAATAGTTCATGCCGATGTTTGTGGCCCTTTAGAGGAATTATCCATTGGGGGCTCACGCTACTTTCTGCTACTGAAGGATGACTATTCGCGTTACCGATCTGTATATTTTTTGAAAGAGAAAGTCAGGTAACTTCAAAAATTAAAATTTATCTCGCTCTTTGCGAAAATGAAGGAAACCCTGTTAAGATATTGCGCACGGATAATGGCGGTGAGTTTGTTAATGCTGAATTGAAAAGTATTTTAGAGTCGAAGGGAATAAAGCACCAGACGTCCGTCCCGTACACTCCTGCCCAAAACGGAAAAATTGAACGCGAAATGCGAACAGTTATGGAGGCCGCTCGTACACTAATGAAAGCGAGTCAAGTTCAAAACAACTTATGGGCGGAGGCTGTAAATACTGCTGTTTACGTAATTAACAGAACAGGAGTAATTTTGCAAGAAAATAAAACGCCTTATGAGCTCTTTTATCAGAAACAGTTTGATGTGTCTTATTTAAAATGCGTTTTCGGCTCTGAAGTATGGGCGTATATTCCAAAGCAACGGCGGCGAAAACTGGATAGTAAGAGTAGAAGAGGTTTATTCGTTGGATATGGCGAAACTACAAAAGGCTACAAGATATTTTATCCTGAGAGTAAAACTTTTTCCTTGGAAAGAGAAATAATTATATCGCCACACCATGAGCCAACTAATCTACCAGGAAAAGTAGTGGAACATATTGCCACGGTGAATTTCGATGTCGCTGATCTACGTGCTGCTGCGTCGGCAGTTTCATCAAGTTGAAACACGTCCGTTTCCTATACTGATGCTGCGGATGTACCTGTTGATAACTCCGAGTGTCTTGAAAGTGACAATATGGTTCAGAATGAACCAACTATTAATGACAGTGCTATTTCAAGTGTAGTGGACAATATGGATACCATGGTTTTGCGACCAAGAGCAAATATAAAACCACCTATTGCTTTACAGGATTATGACACTTCATATTTTACTTTTTTAGATTCTGAGGAACCTACTTCCTTAAAAGAGGCTAAGTCTTCCTCAAGTGCCTCAAAATGGGAGGAGGCCATGAAGTTGGAAATGAAGGCTTTATCCGATAATCAGACTTGGACATTTATTGACAAACCTGAAGATGGTGTGTTGACTGTAGACAGTAAGTGGGTATTTAGAATTAAACGCAACGAAAATAATGAAATTACTCAATATAAAGCAAGGTTGGTAGCGAGGGGATTTATGCAAACAGATGTTGATTTTAATGAAGTGTATTCCCCAGTAGTTAGGTTGGTGAGTGTGCGAACTTTGCTGTCAATTTCGTGTAACAACAGTTGGCCCGTTCATCAAATGGATGTTTGTGCAGCTTTCCTTCACGGAGACATAAAAGAGAATATATACTTAAAGTTGCCTGAAAATTTTGACATACCGGTTAACAAAACCTGTAAGTTAAAGAAGTCATTATACGGTTTAAGACAAGCGCCACGTTGTTGGTATGATAAGTTTCATGATTTTATTATCGGTCAGAATTTTCAGAAAACTTGTAGTGATCAATGTATGTATTGTTTTAAAAATGATAAAAATATGGTTTACGTTTTAATTTTTGTGGACGATATTTTAATCACAGGGTTTGGTCCAGTAGTACAAAAAATTATGACCGAAATGTCTAAAGCTTTTAATATGAAATATTTGGGATTGGTAAGTAGCTATCTCGGTATTCAAATTAGTCATGACATAGAAAAAGGTACTGTCTCTCTGAACCAGACCCAGTATTTGAAAAATGTTCTAGACAAGTTTAACATGTCTGACTGTCATGGTGTGTCCACTCCGATAGATTCAAATGTAGATTTATCTAAACTGCAAAAGGATAAATCTGAAAATGATCTTACTGAATATCGGTGTAGACAGGTCATTGGCTGCTTAATGTACGCCATGCTAGGCACTAGGCCTGATCTTTGCTTGAGCATAACAATGCTTTCAAGGTTCCAAAGTTGTGCTAGTCAGGATCTTTAGGTGTGTCTTAAACGCGTCTTAAGATACGTTAAGCCAACTATTAACTTAAAACTGATCTATCGCATAAACAAAAACAGCGATGTGCTTATAGGCTATGCTGACGCCGACTGGGGTGGAAATCCTATAGACAGGAAGTCTACTAGCGGTTATTGTTTCTGTGTTTATGGAAACCTTGTGGCTTGGTATTCGAAAAAGCAGTCTACTGTAGCTCTTTCTTCCTGCGAGGCTGAATATGTCGCTCTAGCGGCTGCCTGCAGTGAAGGATGCTGGCTTCGGTCTTTGCTCATAGAAATGTTTTTTTCTGAAACCTTAGTTGTGACTATGTTTGAGGATAACCAATCAGCTATTCGTTCTTGTAATACTCTTGTCCAACCAAAAAGAATGAAACATTTGGACATTAAATATCATTTTATAAAAGAAAGGATATCCAATGGTCATATTAAAATCAGTTACGTATGTTCAAAAGAACAGGTAGCTGACATTTTAACAAAGCCCCTATCAGCTCAAGTGTTTAAAAATGCTAGAGATCTTTTGTTTAATGTATGTTAAGTACCTACTGTGTTATAGTTTCATAGATGCCTGTTCTTAATATTTTGTCTAGGTGTTTATGTTAAGAAGTTAGTTGTGTGTTAAGTTTTTAACATGTTTTTTTTTTTGTACTTAACGTGTACTTTTATTGAGGGGGGCTGTTGTTATTTCAATAAAAGTAGGTTTACTTCTTAATAGACAAATATGTTTTTTTTATGAAATAATATTATGTCACTCTGTTCTTCTTTCTTCTCTCTTGTTATCATATACGTCTCTGTACGGTTTATTAAATTATATTCTATTATTCTAAAATACTCCAAGTCTTTCTTTCCAGTACTGATAACTTCCACAATTTACAACTGTCCACAGATAACTATATATAAGTCAGAGCAATAGTCACAGAAAGGGTTGCCACCTGTATCGCGAAAAAAAATCAGCTGTTCAGTACATTTTGACGAATTATGCGAACATAAATGTATTGAACAGCTGATTTTTTTTTCGCGATTACGCGAAAATTTTTTTTTGTAATGTGTTTGTTTTCCGATGTCGAGTATGTGGACGAAGTTCTTGCAGTTAATTTTTTACACCTAATATAATGTTTAAACATGATGATTTGATGAATGAATGAATGTGTACTATTTTTTTTCCGAAATTTCCCAAAAGTACTATATTTTGGCAAGGTTTTGAGAAAAATACTATATTTCTTCAAAAAAAAGGTGGCAACCCTACTCACAGAGCACTTTATTTATAATACTGGACTGGACACAGAGCATGATACTGGTAGATACTGGATAACTGGATAATAGTGTTCACTGTTCAGTGGTTCAGTGGCTTTACTGCAAAGATTCCACTGACCTCTATTGTACAACAAAGATTCAGTATAATCTATATCTATAAAAGGAAAGCGTTACTGACTGACTGACTGATCTATCAACATACAGCTGAAACCACTAAACGGATTGGGCTGAAATTTGGAACACAGGTAGCTATTATGACCTAGACATCCGCTAAGAAAGGGTTTTTGGAAATTCGACCTTTAAGGGGGTAAAATGGGGGGATATTGTTTGTATGAAAAATCTTATTCCTTGAGTTAATAAACTTGAAACTTTGCACAAATATTTATCTAATTAAATTATGATTTTTGTGATTTTTTGTTTTTCTAAACTGCCCCCTAAAGGGGAATTGGGGGGTCTCAAAGTTTGTATGGAAAATTTTTAACGCGCAATCCGATTAACTCAAAACTCAGTATTTTATACTTAAAACCAAAAATAAAGAATAATGTGTGTCAGGGTTTTTCGAAAATCTACCTGTAATGGGGTGAAAAGGGGTAGTCAATTTCACTGGGGAGGATTTTACTGCGTGGCTTGATTAACTCGAAAATTGGTGTAAATAAATAATCTTTGAGTCAAGCTATGGAAATATCTCAAACCATTTTTTTTAATTCCACCCCTGTGGGGGTGAAAACAGGGAATACAATTTACATGAAAAATGTTATTCATTTGGTTTTAATTGACTTGAAACTTGGCACAAATATTTGCCTAAGTTTGTCATTATTAGTTTTTTAAAACTACTCCGGAGGGAGGGTTAGAGGGGGAGGGGCAAGGGAGGGGTGGTGAGGAGTGTGAGGGGGAGGATGATGGACGCAGGGAGAAAGGGCAGGAATTGGTGAGGAGAGGAGGAAGATATGGTGAAGGCTGAGGGGTGGGGAGGGGTTGGTGAGCCGGAGGTGGAGGAGAGTAGGAGAGGGAGGGGACGGGGTGGTGAGAGAGAGAGAGTGAAGGGGAAGTGATGAGGGGGGTGTGAGAGTGAGTGAGAGGGGGAGGGAGAGGTAGCGGAAGGAGATGTGGTGAAGGAACGAGCTAAACTCTGGAACTACCCTACCAGTCGAACTTTAAAAAATCTTTTTGCATTAATGATAGCCCAAATCTTATAGAAGGCATATTTAACATCACTCTAGGACCCTTAGGGGCCGAGCAAAAAGAAAAAAATTCTGAAAGAACGCTAAGTGAAAACGAAGTAATAGCGCGGGTAGGCAATGCGATGCGACGGGGGGGTCGAGCAAAAAATAAATTTCACGCGGACGAAGTCGCGGGCAGAAGCTAGTAAATAATAATATAGGGAGCTTTACTGCTTCACTCACTGACCATGACAGTGTCTCAGTCAACCGTCAACCGGCATTCCGGCAACATACTAACCACATAACATTAATTTAATACTCAAGCCGAGATACTAATCGACCACAGAAGAAGTTGATAGTAAACCGACTATCGTATTGTAGTAGTCGGTCAGTGGGTGTCTTGGTTATGCCGCGGCCACACTATACGGACATCGCCGTTGATTATCGCGATGAAGGGCGATAACCGTAGGTGTATCTACCACTTAAGGCAATAATTTGACCAAATCATGACCAAAGGGGAATGCCTACTATCCTTACTGTCCTAGGTCCAAGACGGACAGCAAATATTACTCTATACAATTAAACATGGACCGTCTTATTACAAAAAAATGCTAATTATTTACAAATTTAATCTGTTAATTACCTAAACAGGTCTGTGCAACGATTAGTTTTAGAGATCTCCGTGGCCGCGCGGTTCTCCGCGTTTTGATGGCGCGGCCACATTCAAACCCTTCTAACTTTTTAACCATAGCTTTGACAAATTTGTGGTTTTGGGAATCAACTTTTAGAAATTGTTACAAAATCTTGGCATTGTTTTTTTTATTGAATAACGCCATGGCCGCGCGGTTGAAAAGCACACAATTTAACTATCGCGATGTGTAAAGTATTTATGGGCATTGACGTTGCCGTATAGTGTGGCCCCGGCATTAGGGGCGGACCCTAAACACAATGAGAAAGTTATTGAAATGAAAAATTAAACCGTGCACCAGCATAGAACTACTAAGTATTTACTTTATTTCAGTGTGCACCGCCATCGGTAAAATAAAAAGATACCGATCTCTTCTTTATCCGAACTGCCCGAAACGAAGGACCGAGGCCCCGAGGGACACAAGACCACAGGAGTACATTTGGAGACCGACACTCCTACACTCACTCCTAACAAAATATAAAAGTACTCTGTGATACAAAAACAAATGACATCTACCCAATGACGCATGTACCTACTCTGTGCTGTGCTTCGAGCTCTCAGAACAATAACTTAAGTTCTGAGGTCGAGCTCCTGCCTGTCCGTCCTGTGATCCTGTGTGTCTGTCCGAGTCCTCCCTCACAGCATTTTTTTTTTGCGACTTGCTTTGGTTTGTTGGGTACGTCCCTTACTTTACTCTTTGGGTACGTCACAAATTAATCTGTGGGTACGTTATCGATTTGTGCGTGACCCCTTCCGAATTAGCGTGAGAGCGATAACGATGTCCCGTCATCCCGTGAATCCTCATAGTAGATGACGTCATGACATGCATAATCTTGCGATAACGCCGACCATCCCTAAATCAATATCAACGTTTGCACAGTCGAAACATCGCATGAAAACATATTGATATCTCTATTTCTGTCAATGTATCTGACAGAGATATCAGCAGTGCGATTCTGTAACCATCTCACCGTGAAAACTTAGGTGAAGTGAGCGTGGAGTGAGCTGTCAATAGTGTCAATTCCTAGCAAAAACAAACTCACTTCACCTAAGTTTTCACGGTGAGATTTTTACAGAATCGACCGGCAGTACTTATGTTTTTAACTGAATAAACAGTCGCCGCCTAAGCAAAGCAGAAGGAGAAATGTTTGGTGTATATGTTACTGCAAAAGCCCGCATTGCGGTAAATCTTAGGATTTACCGGTAAATCCATCCGAGATACGAGTCGACACGACTATTATTATATTTCAATCTTTGATTTCGGACATTTACAAGTGTCTGCGGTAAAACCTAGGACTTACCGACTGAATGCCGGTAAAAGTACGAAATTAAAGATTATTTTAGAACAGTTCGGGCTTTTACTGGTGAGATTTGGTAAATCTTAAGATTTTCCGGTAAATCCTAAGATTTAGTAGTAGTTCGGGCTTTTACAGTAACATATACACACAAAGAAATACTGTAATCCTACCATGATTATAAGTTTTGACGTTGAGCGAGAGCGCGTTCATGAGCGTTCCAAATCGATGACAGCTCTCAGCTATCATAATCGTAATAATATTTAATCTTAATTCATTAATTTTCATTGCACCGTACAACTTGAATCGTTCTTATTATACTTTTTCAACTTAATTATGAATGATTCAAGTTGTACGGAGTTCATAATAAAGTTTTTCAACTTTACGGGCTCACGACACAGACGGAGGGCTAAGAACGATTCAATGAGTTCATTTAGATAAAAACACAAATAAACCATGCAAATAAAATTAAAAAATAACATCAACGTCAATGCCCATCATCGCCATAAACATCGCGGTAGTTATATTCGGTCAAGGTTCAAATTATCGCGGTAAGTTGTGTCCTTCATCGCGATAATCAACAGCATATCCCGTTGATGTGGCCGCGACATCAATGAGGGCTACCACTATGACACGTTGACAGCTCTTATACAGTAACTTAAAACATATCTAAATAAATCAGAACGCAAATTATTGATGTGAGCGCTGTGAGCGATTTATGGCACAATTCGGAATGCAGCCAAAGTGGTCGAGTAGGAGTATTATTGGGAAATTATAAGTGCAGCATTTAGTTTAGTTATTTAGTTTTTGTGATTGTGTTATCTGTCAACACAACACTGTCAATGTCAATCGTCAATCAAGTATCAACACATTTCAACACAATACTACTTATTCTGTCTGTGTCTCTTGAGTATTAATGTTCTGTGGTCTGTGTCTGTGATCAACACTGTAAAACTGCTAACAATTTTATGAATTCTATTCAAAAAATTAAAATCAATTCAGGTTTAAATCGGTTCGGTCAATGGGTCGTCTCGTCTTAGGGGCTGAGTTCTCTTACGATGTTCTTATAATCTATGGTTCTAGTTATGATGGAGAGAAAAAAAATGTAGATAATAATTTGAAGCGTGTATTAACCTTACGCTTGTCATGTGAACCGTAGTCACAGTCACCCACCCGCATGAGAATAGTGAATCGAATTGCGTACAACTTACTCGGTTTTGCATGTTTGTTAAGTGGGTTAATTTTTAAGCACAGACTACTTATAGATACTACGTATTTTGTAACTAAATAAATACCTATCAAGGTGTGAAAGCTGTAGTGCTAAAGGATAAGAAAGAGTGTCAGGTATCCGAAGACGATGTCGAGGATAGAGTGAATTGGAAGAGAACGACCAGGAAGGCTGACCCCACCACCATGTGGGATACATAGCCAGGAAGAGAGAGAGTTTGGTTCAGTGGGTAGTCTTAGGGGCGGAGTTAGAGTTTGGGTTAATTTGTCCTTCAACTGTTGTTGCAGCTGAATTTTTCGCGACTAGAAATATGTTATAAACTACATCTTGCCTGAGTAAAGTGGCTCAAGGATCCCTTGCAGAAATATCACAAGCAACATCCATTATCTTTGAAATTACAAAAAATTTTTGATTGCCCTAAGTTGTTAGGAATTTCTCTGTTGCAGAATCAAGCATGGATTTGTGCCTTATCTAAATTGTTTGACATCAGGATTCTTGTTATGACCGCCATGTCTTCTTATTCATCCAAAAATAACTAGAGATAGTATTGACGAAGCCAATGTACACACGGCTGCACATCAGGCTATACATTTCCAGTCTATAGCCATCTATGACAGAAACCAATACAATGCGAGATCAGCTTATACTGGAAATGTATAGCTTGATATGTAGCCGTGTGTACATGCTGACAAGTATTCTAGTTTGTTGTTACTACTATTCCAAGAAAACTTTGCAGTTTCTGAATGTTTGTTAAAAATCCCTAAGAAAAAAGTTTTATTAACAGTGCTGTACCAAAAGGTTTTTTATTATTTTTATAATCTTCTTCTTTTTGTGTTGATGGTACTCTTCTATGTTTTTATATTGAATGAGCGCCTTGATGTTACTGACAACCTTATGCAGTGTAGGGCGTAGTTAGCTACTATTTTGTAATCTGGTTACTAATTACGATTAAAAGTAGTTAACAGCAGTAGCAGTAGTTAGTAGTTAGTAGTGTATTTAGTTACATGTAATCTTAACTACATGTCATGTAGTTAAGATTAAAATGTAACTTAACTTCAGTAATCAAACTTCATGAAGTACTTGTTAATTTGATTTCTGCAATCTAGTAGTTATAATTACTGATTATGTGAGTTCTAAGAACTTATATTTTGCAATTAAATAAACATGTAATGTATTGTAAGATATGTAAGTATATGTTTGTTTGTATGTTTGTTTGTGTTTGTGTGTGTGTGTTTGTTTGTGTTTTGTGTATATGTTTTGGAATCTGGGTGCATAATAAAACTTCAGTTTATTTCACTTTTATTAAGCATAATTGAAATAAATAATTCATGAATAATTAAATGCTAGGATTGAAGTTGTAGATATGTACCTATATATATCAGATATTAATTGCTTTTGTGTTAATTGACATCTAATCGAAAAATCAAAATTACTCAGCAAACATCAACTTAATTCAAACTATTTGCGAATCAAATAATATTAAAAAAAAAGTTGTATGGGTGGTCATATCATTTAAATTAGCCTTTAGTACTAAGGGAGATGCGGGTAAGACGGGGACGCTAAGGTAAAGTAGTAAAAAAATAGGGTAGGTATTTAAAATAATATCAGTGTTATTAATCAAACATTAATTAGGTAACAAAAGATAGAAAATTATAATCATCAAAAATGGAAAATACACCATCTTACCCCACATATGAGGTAAGACGGTATACTAAAAAGGGGCAAGATAGGGACAGAGGGTAAGATGGGGACTAATTTTCTTCACATAAAATACGTATCAATATCTTCTTCATCGACTCCAGCACAAGCTGTGTGGGCCCATCGTCCACACCGCTGCCACCCTACCCAGTTTTCCGACGATTTTAGATAAGAATTGTTTTCATAATTGCAATATAAACAAACTGTATCTTCTTGTGCTTCTTTTCCTGTTATCGTCTTTTTTCCCTTGCCTTTACCTTTGGCCTTTTTAGTCGTGGTATTATCAACAGCTGGTTTTGCAGGTCTTTTTCTTTCCTCTACTTCTTTTTTATACGGAGTGGAAGTGATGATGGCAGTTTTACGCCTTCTGTATTGTTTTCTTTTTTCATTAGACTGAACTGCTGGAATGGCTATGATATCACTAGGAGAGGCATTTTTAAAAATAGATGCGAGATCACGGCGAACTGCTCGAATAGTAGATCTAGTTTGTGCTGCATGTAAAGACGAAGGTCCAGGCTCTGGTTTAGTTTCAGGTTCAACGGCAAGTGGGGTTATTGACTGGGCTTGGTGTGAAATAGAAGAACTAGGAGTTGCAGATTTGGTACCGTGCAGTAATCTTGTGAAGATATTAGACTGATCTCAGAATGTGTTTGCAAACGAATAGGTCGAGAATGGCTGTTAGGTTGAGCATTCGTTTCATGTCTGTGCGGGTTCTGCAGGAGTACCATTAGATGTGGATGGAATGTTCTCGATTACAGCATGTCGCTCGATGGAAAGGTCCGAAAATGGTAAATTGGTGGCATCAGATGTAGCTGGGGTGTCTTCATTAACTAGACGGTTCGCTGTTTCAGCAGGCAAAAAATCTACATCTGTAAAATTGTCCTGATTGTATGGCATATATACCACACTTCCTGAAGCCATTCAATGCCGTGTTCATAGTAGCTGCCTGAAGATATGCTTGTCCAAATATTTCGATTATTTGGAACATAGTTAGCACTCGGCCTGTGTGCGATCGTAACCAGTTGGTAGCAGCATGGTGGTCATAATAAGTGCTCAAAGGCCTCATAAATGTAACATCTGCAGGTTGCAGTCCGTGGGTACAGTGTGGAGGAAAACAGAGTATAATTACCTACTCTGATTTGACGAGCTATGTCTATAACTTCCAAATTTTGAGTATGACTTACATGACCGTCAAGAAGTAGCAGCACTTTATTGTCAAGAGTAGCTACTGAAAATTTAATAAATTGCTTGAACCAGATCGTAAATATTTCCGTGGTTATTCATCCGGTGGAGCATGTTCTAATATTTCAGCCTTCATGCGCTGTCGTGGAAATATCATGAGTGGTGGCATGAAAACAATAATTTGAAGTTGCTTTTCGAAATCCTGACTTTTTTGCCAACACCTCTTCTACTGCTTTTTTCATAGCTTTTTAGAGGCATGAGGAACAGGGTGTAAAGTTCACTCATGCTCCATAGAAAAGGGAGGATCCTCCGACCAGACGGGTGTCGTGTCTGGTGGGCTACTGCCCGACGGTTGATGTCGGGACGTTGTATATATGCTAATCGCGTGGTAAACTCTAATTGCGCGATGCAGGTTTGCGTGACGTCATGTCATTGATGCGTAGTTCATATGTGGCGATGTAGATGCCGCCACATCACTCCCTTCCGGAGACCAGTGGGCTGAGTCGTGTATCTTGCGATGCTTGCCAGTGCCAGTTGTGGTTCCAGTGAGTCGGAACCGGGTGCCGCATAGTTCACGGTGAGTCGGAACTGTCTGCGGTGATACCCCAGTGAGTCGGGGTGGCGCTGCGTTATGCTCCAGTGAGTCGGAGTGTACAGCGCTGGGTTGAGGCTGAAGGTAATGACCAGGAATGCGCGTCCGCTGCATGCTGGTGGTCAGGATACCTGTTGAAGCCGTGGATGCTGGCTGGCTGTGTGACTCGCCGCTCGAAAGCTTGAGGAAGTGATGCTGATGACGTCACGCTGATGTAGTTGCACGAAGGCTGCGCTGACGATCACGTCGGGGTCACCAGTTTAGAGGCATGAGGAACAGGGTGTAAAGTTCACTCATGCTCCATAGAAAAGGGAGGATCCTCCGACCAGACGGGTGTCGTGTCTGGTGGGCTACTGCCCGACGGTTGATGTCGGGACGTTGTATATATGCTAATCGCGTGGTAAACTCTAATTGCGCGATGCAGGTTTGCGTGACGTCATGTCATTGATGCGTAGTTCATATGTGGCGATGTAGATGCCGCCACAGCTTCTTTAGACCACTCTCCCCTCGTTCTTTTTTATAATTTCGTACCATTGCACAGTACCTGAAAAACAACAAATGGTTGCAATATGACGACAACCATAATACCATAAGCCCGTCGAAAGAGGCAAGATGGGGTCATCATGCCTCGCAAAGTTTGCCCCATCTTACCTTCGCTTGCATAATTCAGCAAAAGTATTAGTAAAAAAAAAAAAACCGGTCAAGTGCGAGTCGGACTCGCGCACGAAGGGTTCCGTAACATATTATATGTTTAACAATCGCAAAGATAACTTTTTACTTATTTTATAATGATACTGTGATTTACAAGGTTATTTTTGCAGTTGCAGAAAATCACCCATGTTTAAACAAAATAGGTATCTTATGAATCGCCGTTTTCGGTATTGTTGCTTAAATACAGTTTTTATGGTACCAACATGGTATAAAGAAGTTTCAAATTCCTAATTTGTTTAATTGTTGCGCTAGAGCTCGTACAAAAATGGTCTAAAATTTACAACTTTTGCGGCCCCCTATTTCTTAATTTTAGAAGATAAATAAAAATATGTTTGTACTCTACTCAATGAGTTCTAGACGATGACACCCCACATGCTAGATTATTTATTTTTTTTCAAAATGAAAAGTTTATTGTATGGGGACCGACCCCTTAAATTTTTAACTTTGCTTTATTTTTATTATTTGTTGTTATAGCCGTAATAGACAGCGGAGGCTTAGTAAGTTTGTACTGGACTGTACGTGGTGGTCTGATTTCGTGGATTTTAATTTTCTTGCACGGAACCCTAATTATTTTTCTAAAATAAAAATAGCCTTAGTTACTCCTTAAAACATCAGCTATATGCCGTCAAAATTGGTGAAAATTCGTTTAGCAAGTTTCCTAACTTGACTCAAAGTACCATTTTTTTAATCGGACTGCGCTTTAAAATTCTTCTATACAAACTTTAACATCCCTAAACCTCATTATTACTTACTTATGCAAGTATTTGTGCTAAGTTTCAAGTTCATTAACCAAATTAATAAGATTTTTCATATAAACTGTATCTCTGTTTTCACGAACACAAATACCTAAAGAATTTCAAAAATCGTCTGGTATGTTTCCATAACTTGACTCAAACATTATTTACACCAATTTTAGAGTTAATCAAGCCCCCATAAAATCCTTCGCTATAAAATTAACTTTTCAGCCCTTAGGGGTAGATTTTTGGAAAACCCTGATACGCGTTCGTTTTCATTTTTGGTCTCAAGTATAAAAACTGAGTTTTGAGTTAATCGGACCGCGTGTTAAAATTCCTCCATACAAACTTTGACACCCCCAATCCCTCTTTAGGGGGTAGTTTAGGAAAACTCAAAATGATAAACTTTATAATTTACTTAGATGGATATTCGTGCTAAGTTTCAAGTCTATTAACTCAAGGGATAGGATTTTTCATACAAACCTTCATCCCCTATTTTGCCTCCTTAGGGATGGAATTTCCAAAAATCCTTCCTTAGTGGATGTTTACACTATATAAGGTATCTATGTGCAAAATTTCAAGTCTCTAGGTCTATTGGTTTGGGCTCTACGTTGATATATTAGTCAGTGACTTAGTCAGGACTTTGATTTTTTTATATATATAGATTTACCATGTTATTTTAAGACCACTGACTTCTTATAGGTTTTCCTGTAATCTACAGTTATAGAACTATTTTCTATATTTTTTTCAAAATTTTAGGCTCAGTAGTTTCGGAGATAAGGGGGGGGGGAATGGTCAATTTTCGTCTATTTTCTTAAATAACTTTAAAACAATATATTTTAAAATTATAAAAAAAATATATTTGAGACCCTCATAGTAAGCCCTTTCATTTGATATATCACACGCATAGACTTATAAAAAAAGATGGACTCCGCGCCACGCATATCGAAAGTGAAGCGCCCTACCGATCTGTGTGCGTGATTTGAGTACCTGCAAAGACGCCGTCGCTCGTGTCACGTAATGGCGGCCGGTCGGCATACTATGATGTAAATGTGTGCGCGAGGCGTGTTTGTACAAACGGACCCGGCATACTTACTGTGCTTCACTTTCGATATGCGCAGCGCGGAGTCCATCTTTTTTTATAAGTCTATGATCACACGATACAGTTTACAAAACTTTTTTTTTAAATTTTCTTATTTTCCCCCTAAAAGTGACTCTCATATTCAAAATTCATATATTTATTTTAGCTGTACGTGTTTGGGTCACAGAAATCCATGTGTGTACCAAATTTTAACTTAATCGGTCCATTAGATTCGAAGCAAATTGGCTGTGACAGACGGACAGACAGACAGACAGACAGACAGACACACGAGTGATCCTATAAGGGTTCCGTTTTTTCCTTTTGAGGTACGGAACCCTAAAAACCGGCCAAGTGCGTGTCGGACTACGCACAATGAAGGGTTCCGCAGTTGAAAAGAATTTATCCCAAAGACAAACTTAACACTGAGTTGAAAAACATGTTCTCCCATACATTGATATACGTCACGGACAATTCTCCAACTGCATATTTAAGTTTGTATTTGCAAAAAACTATGCATAAACATATCATCACGCCTGGTTTCCTCGAAGGGTTGGGCAAAGGTGTACCTGTAGTACACCCACATTTTGCCAGAAAAAGAAAACTAAAAACTATTTTTAGGGTTCCGTACCTCAAAAGGAAAAAACGGAACCCTTATAGGATCACTTGTCTGTCTGTCAGTCTGTCAAGACCCTTTTTCTCAGGAACGCGTGGATGTATCAAGTTTGAAATTAATATCAAATGAGTAGTTCTCACGAAAGATGTACACGTAACGAAAAAGTTGTTATGAAATATCGTAACGAAATAGTTTACAAAGTAACGAAATAGTAAACTAAAGCTGAGTGTGCATTGAGTGCTTTAATAAAGATGCAGGGAATAAGGGAATTAATTAAAAACATGTTTTTCATTATAGGTACACTTATTATTAGCTGAAATCAAAATGAAGTATTCAAATTAAAAGAAAGGAAAAAGAAAAAGTTTTAACAGAGAAAACTGAATTAAAAATAAACTGCGTCTTCTATATTCATCAGAGAAAGACTGCCCTCTTTTTCGACCAATTCTATTTTTTAAACTATATTTACTTCAGGAACACAGTCTAAATCTTTAGTTTTAGGGACCACAAATTTTACATCCATGTTTTTGTCTCTACTTTTGTAAAATGAAATTGAGTACATCTTTTCACCATAATGTATCTTAGTGATTACTCCAACGTAATACTTCCATGTCTTTTTGTAGTAGCGTACTAAAGTCGTATCTCCTAGTTTAATAATCTCATTCTTCTGATTATCTTCGGCCTCAATGTTAACGTCATTCTTAATAATGTCTTCATTTATTGAGGGTTCCACGGCAATCTCTATTATTACTTGTTTATGATTTGTTTTTCCTTCATCTTTGTTTTCAGGTAAGTGCCTTCATTGTCCTTAACGTCTTCAGTCTTTCGCTCTTCTTTGTTTTTGGTACTATTTTCAGTTTTTTCCTTCACCGCCGTTTTCAGGTGAGTGTCTTTATTATCATTTAAGTCTTCAGTTTCTATTTCATTATTATTTTTGGTATTATTTTCAGTTGTTTCCTTTATCTCTGTTTTCAGGTAAATGCCTTCATTGTCCTTGCCTTTATTGTCTTCAGTCTCTCTGTATGATTTAGTTTTGTTATCTTTTTTAGTTATTTCCTTCATCGCGGTTTTCAGGTAAACGTCTCCATAATCCTTAACATCTTTAGTCTCGCTGTCACCTGTGTTTTCGATATTTGTTTCCTTCATCGCTTTTTCCAGGTAAGTGTCTTCGTTGTCCGTAATGTCATCAGTCTCTCTGGCATTTGTGTTTTTATTATTTATTCCCTTTAACGGTTTTTTCAGGTAAGTTGTTTCTTTGTCGTCCGTAATGTCTTCAGTCTCTTTGTCATTTTCGCTCATGATATTTTTTTCATTCAACAATATTTTCTGGCTTTCAATCTCCTGAACTGCAACCTCATTGTCATTTTTGGTCACGACATTTTCTTCTCTTTTCGACGTTTCCCTTTTGATTTTTATTTTAAGAGACTCTTCTCTTTCTTTCCATTCATAAGTGCTACCGTCAATTTCTTTGTTTTTGGTGTTATGCACTGTAGAGAGATCAAAATTTTTGTCAATTTTATGCAGCTTGAAAGGATTATATGTTTGCAGATTAACGTATTTAAGATTTTCGGGTGTGAACCGGATTGACGATAGAATAGTCACTTTTCCACTTTTGTTTTCCTTATTTGTGTTTTCATGCTCATCATCAGTGTTAACTTCTTCTTCATCTTCTTCCTCACCTGTACATCATCCATTGTACAATCTGAGTCGGAGTAAATACTCATTACGTCATCACTTATTGTAGTAGATGTACTAGATAAACTCTTTGACCTTTTACGTTTCTTTGCTAGTACAGGGTGTCTGGTGGCAGATTTAGGTTTTCAAAATAAAATAAAATGAATACCTTTATACGTATAGTTTTAATAAAAGTGTTAAAATACAGAGTCATAATGCGGATTTTATTTTTTAAATATGATGTCATCCAAATGTCTTCTATCTTGTTGCACACACTGTTCAAAACGAAGCCTCGTATTCCGCGCCACACGCTGCAGTAAACTCGGTTCAATTGCGCCGATTTCTCGCCGAATATTTTCTTTTAAGTCCATAACAGTTCGCGGATTGTTGGTGTAGACTCGCGCTTTGAGGTAGCCCCACAAAAAAAAATCCATTGGCGTTAGGTCGGGGGACCTTGGTGGCCACGGGATGTCCCCAAAGCGACTAATCAGTTTTTCAGGGAAATTTTCGCGCAACATATCCATTGAAGCTCTGGCCGTGTGTGCAGTCGCACCATCCTGTTGAAACCACGTGTGTGATGAGAACGATGGATGAGCTCGCAGGCTCGGCAAAAAGAAATTCGGAATCGCGTGGCCCCGTGCATTTTCAAAAAAAAATGGCCCAATTATCCCACTCGCGGATAAAGCGCACCAAACAGTTACCCTTGGGCAATGTAATGGTTTTTGGTGTTTCAATCAAGGATTGCGAGTTCTTGGAGCCCAGTAACGACAGTTTTGCTTGTTAACGTGTCCGTTTAGATGGAAATGAGCCTCGTCACTCCAAAAAATTGAATTCGCAGTGCGAAAACGCTCCAACATGGTTTCACAAAAAAATTTGCGTGACACAAAGTCATTTTCTTTTAATTCGAATGATTTGAATTTTAAAAGGATGGAACTTCATGTCCCTTTTCAAAATTTCATGAACAATCGCTCTTGGAAGTCCCAGTGAAGCTGCCCTTTTCCGTATTGAAAGTCGTGCATTTTCACGTAAACTTCGTTCCACCAGTGCGATGTTTTCCGGGGTCCTTGACGATCGACTAGGGCCTGGCCGTGGTGTGTTCATAGCCGAAGCAGTTGCGCGGAACCTCTCCACCCACGAACGAATTAAATTCACACTCGGTCCATCGCTTATCCGTCGAATATTGAAATGTGAACAAAACTGCCGGCGAGCGAGTACGTAAGAATCGTAGCTCTTGAAAAACGCTTCGATAACGAATGCGCGATGCTCACCCGACCACTGCGACATCGTGACTGAGAAATCCGCACGATCAGTCAGTGTTGCTAGATGACCATCACGCGTTCCCCCCAAACCTTGCCCGAAATCCCCCCAAAATTTAGGTTTTCAAGGAAAAATCCCCCACAAATGGTAAAATATTTTTTTTATTAATGAACGATACAATTTTCGGTAGGTAAAAAAAAAAAATTTAATGTCAAATTACTCGAAAATGGTTGACATTTGCATAGGTGTCAAATCAGTTTATTTGGTTGCAAATGACCTTTCCTACATCCCCTTAATTGATTGCCGACATTATTACCAATAAACCCTGTATACATACCTATACCTACATGACGTGTAAATCGTTGGTTCAAGTCCAAGTAGTACCATAATCAGAGCTACAATTAAGTAAGTATATAAAACTTGAGACATGCTTTCATCTAGGTTATGATAACTACAATAACTTTATACTGTTAATATTGGGTCACTTTCTCTCTTCTTTTTATACCTCTGTTCTGTCTTTTTTTGTTGTGATAGTGCCATTAACTTCAAACACCAAGGCGCAAAGACCAAGTATGATTTAATAACTTCGTTTTACCAGACTATAATGGCGATTGACGGTAAAAACCTGTTTGTCTGACCAAGCGAGCGACCGACTGACTTTTCCCAGATTACAGATTTGTTAATCAAAATCCCCCCATTCCCTCCAACCCCGTTTTTTTCCCTCCAACTATCCCCCCAAAAATATTGTCCCCCCAATTTTCCCCCCATGATTATAAAAAACCCCCAAATTTGGGGGGAATACCCCCAATCTGGCATCACTGCGATCAGTGGGTCTAATGACACCACCCTCCCCCCCGCACCGTTTATAACTTTTTGAAATATTCGATTTTTAAAATGTAAATCTGCCGCCAGACACCCTGTACTTCTCTTGTTTGCATGCTTTGTCGTTTTTGAGCTTTAGGTATTTTTTTATTGCTGTCTTTTTTGTTTGATTTTGATTCTTTTACATGTGATTCGTTCTTCTTATTGTTGAGTAATGTTGAAGCTAAAGTGTTCGTTTTAATTAGCTGATGTTCCTTGCTGTAGTAACAGTCACAGCAAGTGTTTTTTTCACAGTCGAAACAGCTTAGCCATTTTTATTTAATTGGTCCATCTCCGGTAGTTGCTATTTGATGTACTTTCATTGTACCTTTTATGGGCACAACGTCATTTGGAATCATTTTTGTCATCTCTTCGACTTTGTTTTCAGGTATATAAAAGATTTTAATGTTGGTGTTATCTTTCAAGTGGTCATACGCTTCTTTCGCGTCTGTAATGTCATGACCGTGTGCTATTTGACTGTCTAGCTGTCGTTTTATAGCCCCACCAACGCCGTCCGCTGGTCCTTTGCCATGGGAGGCTTCGAAGAAATTCCACGTTCCAAATTGAAATTCATAGTCAGAACATCTTTTCTGGAACATGTAAAAATTGTTTTTTTGTCTGTATTGAGTAGCAGGACTGTCTGAAAAAACATGTATTTTCTTCGCTTTCAGCTCTTTGGTACAAATCTGCAAAATGGGGTCCAAGTGAGCCCAAATGGCACCGGGACCATGCTCATTTATTGGTGAAATTGTGCATATCGATAAAGGCTTTTTATTTTTTGTGTAGAGTACACTTGTGTGAAGTGTGATCTGGTTCCTGCTTGCGCCAAAATGTACTGCCTGAATTTCCTCGGCTTGTTTGCAAGCGAAGTTTTCGGAGAAATCTCAAACAAGACTGATTTCGTCATCTTCAAGATTCTTTATGCATTTTTTCCATGATTGGTATTGATGATTGACATTGTAGTGATGAATTTTGAATTGTCTTAAGTCTTTCAGGAATTCCTTGATTAAGTCACCTACTGTCCCTTTAACCGTTATTTTAGCATATTTTTTTGTCTTTTTTTCTTCACATTTTCCTTTGGTGACTTTAGTATATGTTGTAACAAATCTACTAGCATAAAGAAATAAAAGGGGCTAAGGTAAGATTTGAACATTTTATATTGAAAACTAAAAGATAAAAAATACAGACCAGTTTTTTAAAAAAACACATCCTACCTAACACACACACTTATTTAGGAAGGTAGAGGTTAGCTTGAAGTAGTAATTTGAGTAAGTCCAGGTTAGGCAAACACGCACGAATAGTATGGAAGATGAAGATTTGGTATTGAATCGCTCCGTTAAATTAAATGGTTATTTTCTTAACCCTCCTTCAGGGATCGACCGCAGTCGGGTAAGTTTAAGTCGCTGAGTAAGTTTTCCCGGTCGACGAATAATAATTTTAGTTAGGAGATGTTTCGTTTATAGCTTCCGGAGCAGAACTGACTAGTCTCCGAGTCTTCCATCCATCGATTCATCAGCGTTTTTCAAAATCGTCTTCCAATTTCAGATCCTTTCCACATTTGAAGCTTTCCGTCATCAGAATGCCAAACGCCACAGTCAATGCTTGAATCTGCCAGTAATATACGTTGAAAAACCTCTAACCTCTTCGATGAATTCCGAGTGTGTGTGGATTAATTTTATAAAAGTAATTAAAGATACAGCCATTCAATAATAAATCAAAATTATCTATAAAATACAATATTGACCTAACGTATTGATAAAAAGAATTTAGATTACATAAATCAAAAGAAACGTTCATAGTCTATGCCATTATGAAACTCTATGAGAGATAGTTAGATAGTTAAAGCAAAGACAGCTTGACAGCCTGACGTAAGTGTCATAACAATGAAAAATACCTATAGAAAACGAATTGTTTTAGACCAATTCGCAATATATGAATGTAAATCTTTATAAAAGAAAAATAAAAATGGATGCAAAGTGTAAGTAAAGGTTATGTAGTGTCCGAAGTATGTAGATACTATATTTCCCCATCGACCCCAAGAAAATTTTCAACTCTATTGAAAATTTTGAAGGTTAAAAATATTACAGCATTCACAAAACGTACATACTTCATTCAATCACACCGACATCTTACGAAGTTAGGTCAGGTAGGATTCACATTCAATGATCACTACTCAACCTGATAAATCAATAACAGTAGGCTTATTTTCGGAGTTGTAATCCGCTCGCGTCTAAAACCATTAATAAAATATATTTAACAAGGGCTTATTTTTATGGAGTTGTTAGCCGCTCCAAAAGATTCAAGGTTTAAGAAAAACCAAGTTTAAGAGAGAAAACTCAAGTTAGTTTGAGTTTAAGAATAACCCAAGTTTAAGAAAAACTTAGTTTAAGAGAGAGAACTGTAGAGTTCAAGTTTAAGAAAGGCTCAAGGGAGACTTGAGTTTAGAAAGAGGATATAAGAATACCTCTAAGGATATATAATGCATTAGGGGCTTGTTTAATGAGTTGCTACCGCTCAGAAAGAAAATAAAAAATGCATTAGGGGCTTATTTAGGGAGTTGCTACCGCTCATAAAATAATGCATTAGAGGCTTATTTAGAGAGTTGTTACCGCTCCAAAAAGAAAAAAAAAATGCATTAGAGGCTTATTTAGGGAGTTGCTACCGCTCAAAAAGAAAAAGGTGGAACAAGTTTTTACCGAATAGTTTTAAATGAGAGAGGGAGTATTTTAATGTTGAAGGGTGAAATAATAAGTTTAAAAAAAAAATTCAAGTAATAAATTAAAGAAAATATCTCAAAAGAGAAAAGATTTCTAAAAAGTCCTGGGAAGTTTCTCAAACTCAGCTTTGTTTAAAAGTTCTAAGAAAATAATTCTATCCATTATTAAAAATGAATGTTATATAAGATAAGAATATTTTAAAGGGAGGTAAGTGAGGGTTAATGAGTGCAAAAGACGACTCTAAGAGAGTGAGTGCTAAAGACGACTCGAAGAGAGTGAGTGCTAAAGACGACTCGAAGAGAGTTTAAGAGGGTCCCTTAGCATTTAAGAGGTCCCTTAGTATATAAGAGGTCCCTTAGTATAGAAGAGGTCCCTTAGTATAGAAGAGGTCCCTGAGTATAGAAGAGGTCCCTTAGTATAAAAGAGGTCCATTAGTATATAAGAGGTCTAAGAGGTCTCCTAGAGGGTTTAAGAGGTCTCCCAGAGGGTTTAAGAGGTCTCCCAGAGGGTTTAAGAGGACTCCCAGAGGGTTTAAGAGGACTCCTAGAGGGTTAAGAGGACTCCTAGAGGATCCGAATTAACGATGCGACTAAAAAATAACCACAAACAAAAAGAAAGGCACAGAGGCAAATAGAAAGTTTTATGTGTGTAAGAGTGTATATTAGTGAAGTATTTGTAATAAGTGTTATACAGATATTAGGTTTGTATAAACGACTATAGGATATTCTCCTATAGTACGTCGAAGAGTAAACCAGACCCCAACTTATAAGTGACCACGAATGGTTTTAAGAACACTCCCAAGCGAAGAATGGGTACGATTACCAGTGGGTAAACGTAGTGGTGTGCAAGTGTGTGGGGTGCAGAATAATGATGTAGAAGTAGAGAGTTATGTGTAGGTGGTAACGATTATAGGATATTCTCCTATAATACGTTGTAGAGTAAGCCAAACTCAACTTGTAAGTGACCACGAATGGTTTTAAGAACACTCGCAAGCAAAGAATGGATGCCAATTACCAGTGGGTAAAGGAATGTGTGTGGGGGTGTAGTATAAGTTTGTTAAGTATGTGCTGAAGAGGAAAATAAGTTAGTATTAGCCCCACGTTGGGCGCCAGACTGTAACAAATCTACTAGCATAAAGAAATAAAAGGGGCTAAGGTAAGATTTGAACATTTTATATTGAAAACTAAAAGATAAAAAATACAGACCAGAAGGCCAATTCTCGTACTTAAAAAACGTTCACATGTCAGAAAAATTGCCGCAAAAGTTCCAAAATATCATAAATCGTATTCTACTAAACCAAAAAGCTAAGTCAAACGTGACGTTTCATGCAAAGACATTGCAACTAGATTAGAAAATAAGAAATGTACTAAAACGGTATTCTACTATAGTTTTGACTTGACAAAGGAAATATAATTGGCATTCCCGTAAATATAACAACGTCAAAACTGACGTAAGCATGAAATTATTCGTACACTGATTTGTGACGTAAAATTTTAGCTTTTGCAGTTTCATAATTCTAATTTTATTGTGATTTTAACCTTGAAATCATCATTAAAATCCAAGATTCACGAAGTAAAAACTTATCCACTAACACTGTTTTATATTATGTTGTGGCTGTGTAGTGATATAATACAAAACGGGTGGGTTCGGCATGTGGGAGTAATTTTCATTCCTCTCTCAATATGCAGTCGACGAATCTGCGGCAGAATATCGTAAAGAACACAGCAGCAGCTGTTGTCAGCATCACCGGCTGCGGGGTCTCACATCAGACGAATTTTCCATAAGCGATGCGGTCGTTTTTATAGAAACTTACCGACTCACCAAGGCTTACGAACTGAAGCCGCAATCCCACAGGATAAGCGAAAAAATGTACCTACTAGGTGTTCCAGCCAAGGTTGGTCTACTAAGTACACATTGATTATACCAACATAGTATTGATTGACATGCAACAAGGCAGCTATATTCTAAGCATCTTCATCATCACTATCACTGTATCTACTTTTTCTCTGTTTTCATAACCCTGCGCTTTGCGCGAGTACCTAGTAGCTCCTTCCAGACTTTCCTTCAGATTCCCAGCCGTGTAGCAAGCCACAATGGCCCTGAACCACCCACGTGTGTTCAAAACACAACACTACAATTTGCTTTTCACTGTGACAAGAAAGCCCCGAGAATAGGCTAAAAGTGTGACCGATATTTTAAAGAGATAATAACAGAATTTGTTTGTCGGTTCCCTATTATGATACTTAATATTATGTTTCCTTTTTAGATTCCATACATACAGCACACAAGATACGTGTAACACATTTCTGCTTCATATGACTATCTGATAATCAAGAGCAATAACAATATGAGACAATAATCCTCCCGAAGTCACGACAGAATTGCGGTCACGGCAACCAATTTCAACGGAGACAGCCAAATATGCAAGAGATAGAACAAGACTAGTGTTTGCGCATACATAGGTGTACTCACTCTCATAGTCCAATGAGACAGCAATAAGACACAATCGGGAACAGATTAGGTGCAGTACCAACGGCTGTAAGTGTGCTTTCCTAGGCACGGGGGTGTCATACACTATTACATTACTATTTCGAGGGATCACGCGGACGGCACACGGTGGCAAGAATGAGCAGGGCAGTCGTTCTGATTGTCGGATGTTAAGAGCGAAAAGACACGGTCCATGTCCGGTAAAAAAAACGTTTACAAGCGCCCTAATACATAGTGTTACTTATGTTGATTATGTGTGATATTTGATTATTCATTAAAAAGTATTCACTTTAGTAGTAAACTTTATTTTTCTGCGCAGTCACTTCACTTCTGCTCTTCTGTGAAGCACAGGACCGGTCGATATGGCGACACTGGCGATGCTTGGGGTAGGCTTATGTTCAACAGTAGACGTCTGTCGGCTGAAATGATGATGATGACTCCACTTCTATACGGCTGATTTTATAGTCGGTTAGCACTTCGCCTGCAACATCACGGCACGCTTGATCTCTCACTATGCTCGTTAGAGATGGTCACAACTCTAAACTTCTACATAATACCTACATTTTTAGGTCAAATTTACAAAAATCCATACGTGACACCACAGAACAGACGTGAATCATGTATGAATTTTAGCTCACATATCTCGTATTAAAATCGTAGCGAAGTCAAGAACTCAAGACTGCATTAAATATTTTTGAAAAAGGTAATTGCTGCGAAGTGTGGGCATGAGTTTATTAGTATTTGTCTACATTTGCCTCTTTTTCTGTACGTAGGTATGCCTAAACTTCTAAATAAACACTAGGTACTAACTACATTATCTATTCAGAAGCTTGGGCTACGTAGGTAGGAATTCTGAAAAAAATATTCTTTAAAAGTCGGGTCAACACATAGGTTAAATCTTCATCATCATTACTGGCAGCCTTGTTCCACCCACTGTTGAGTATAAGCTAGATTATGCTATACCAGTATTATTACTTATCACGCTATTTGCTATGAGGGAAAGAGCAATAATGCATTTTGTTCCTGTTATTCGATAGTTTACTGCGGAAATGTAATAAGACGAGACAAAATTGCAAATTATTTACAGTAAATCCGTCAATAGTTGCTCTGAAATGAAAATCAGTACCTACGCTAGCTATACATAAATGGAGACAAACAGTCAATTATGACATGTACGGAAAAGAACGGCTATTTTAGTTGATTGTCAATGAAATACACAGCCTGGGGCGGTACGACGTCTGCCTTGCATGACTTTGATTACAAGTTCAATCCCCACCTACTGATTTTCTTTTTGTATGTTTTTAGTCATTTATTTTGTTTTTTTTTATACAATAACATTTTCAGATTACTTATAATAAAATAACTGTATGCTTTTTAGGGTGCGATGTCCGCTGTCCGTCCGTCCGTCCTTTGTTACAAACGTAGTAGGTCTATCTATAAAGTTCATATCAGAGAAATAAAAAGCCGAATGAAAAATATATTTTTATTTATGTAGGTACACACGGCTACACATCAAGCTATACATTTCCAGTTTACACTGACCTATCACTGTCTGGAAATCCTGTACAATGATCTCGCATTGGTTTAATGAAATGAAAATAAATTGAAAAAGCTTTTATTTCATGCAAACACATAATGTAGCATTGGTTATTATGCAAGGTAAATCCATGTTTGGCAACCGTACCTATCGTGAGGCGGAGTAGTATGCAGGAATCCATAGTTTTCCTTTTCCATTGGACGTGTATGTTTGACTTCATGATTTCTCTATGACCAATATTTTTGGTCGTTGTCGCGATTCGCCCATTTCTTCAATGTTGTGGATGCCTTGCTAAACGATAGGTACCTACAAGTTTTCCCAGGTAAAAATATAATTGTCTTCGTAATCCACCGGAGAGTGTACTTAGGTATTTTTAGATTGTTCGACATTATTTTTCTTTTCGAGAGGTTCAATTCTATGGCAATCTTTTCACTCCTACTTAGTGAAGCTCTGCCAACATAACTCGCAGCTCGGCAGCATCTTCAGAAAATATTATGGGAGTAGGTAGGTTCGTAACGGAAGTTTTACATCATAGCGATACTATACATTTGTACCTACGATTTTCCCTGCAACTCTTCACTCAACGCACTACAACGACCACAACAGTAGCTAGGTCTTTATACTGGATGCTATGCGTGGGTTCAGTTCCGAAGTAGGATGATATCCGTCATCCTAATATACTTAGATCAACTGAAGAATGTTCAGATGGCTAGGAGGCACCATATTCGAGAAAATTTATTTCTTCCTGTAATAGTGCAATACATTGTTACAGTAAACTTGGCCATAGATCAATAATTTTGTAAACAAAAATGATTTAGAAGTATAGTTTGACTACATTTTTACATTTAATAATATACCGATTTATACTCTTTGAGTTTGACATTCAATACAATGACGTCTCTTCTTGACATCATATGGTCCGCATCGCGCTTGCGCGTAGCTATTAGTTACCAATAACAATACGTTCCAAGTTATCTTTCTATCCGATTATTTATTTTAATGGTTTTGTATTCTCAAAGATATAAAATACAAACGAGATATTAAAATACTATGAGTGTGTACAAAACCAAGCAAACTAATTAAGGCATTCAATAAATCATAAAATAAGGTTGCTAAAAATTAAAGCATCACTAAGTATCACAATATCGTCTGCATATATTGAACCAACATGATAATATATTTATTTTCGTAAACGAAAACAAAGTTGACTGCCGTGAGGCTAGCATGCCATGAGATTGCCACGGGAACATCAAGAACCCGTATTATAAGATTAGAAGAATACCATTTTTTGGCCTTTCCAAAATGTCAACGCAACCCGGTGTCAAGTTTTTCACTTTGCACATTAATTAGTAGAATCGGCCTTCAGTTTTTTAAAAAAACACATCCTACCTAACACACACACTTATTTAGGAAGGTAGAGGTTAGCTTGAAGTAGTAATTTGAGTAAGTCCAGGTTAGGCAAACACGCACGAATAGTATGGAAGATGAAGATTTGGTATTGAATCGCTCCGTTAAATTAAATGGTTATTTTCTTAACCCTCCTTCAGGGATCGACCGCAGTCGGGTAAGTTTAAGTCGCTGAGTAAGTTTTCCCGGTCGACGAATAATAATTTTAGTTAGGAGATGTTTCGTTTATAGCTTCCGGAGCAGAACTGACTAGTCTCCGAGTCTTCCATCCATCGATTCATCAGCGTTTTTCAAAATCGTCTTCCAATTTCAGATCCTTTCCACATTTGAAGCTTTCCGTCATCAGAATGCCAAACGCCACAGTCAATGCTTGAATCTGCCAGTAATATACGTTGAAAAACCTCTAACCTCTTCGATGAATTCCGAGTGTGTGTGGATTAATTTTATAAAAGTAATTAAAGATACAGCCATTCAATAATAAATCAAAATTATCTATAAAATACAATATTGACCTAACGTATTGATAAAAAGAATTTAGATTACATAAATCAAAAGAAACGTTCATAGTCTATGCCATTATGAAACTCTATGAGAGATAGTTAGATAGTTAAAGCAAAGACAGCTTGACAGCCTGACGTAAGTGTCATAACAATGAAAAATACCTATAGAAAACGAATTGTTTTAGACCAATTCGCAATATATGAATGTAAATCTTTATAAAAGAAAAATAAAAATGGATGCAAAGTGTAAGTAAAGGTTATGTAGTGTCAGAAGTATGTGGATACTATAATGTATGTGTTATAATTTTCCACTGCAGCCACTGAATGGGGAGGTTTGCATCTATAGTTGAGTTAAGGGTTGGGATCTTATCTTTCAAAAATCAAAATCAATCAAAACCAAAATCAAAAGTCATTTATTCAAATTAGGCTGAGAATCAGCACTTTTTGAACGTCGAAATTACAGTAAGACAGTCCCCACAAAACGCCCGCCCTTCACCACTTCCTAGTGCTTTAGCTGGGAAGAAGAAGTAGCGGAACAAACTCCCCAGCAGCACAGCTGTCTGTTCAGTTAGAAGAACTAGATTCTATACAATAGTACCTATGCAAAATAATTTACGCAACACAATACATTAAATTATATTTTTGTCAAATAAAATAAACAATTTTAGTACTTAACTCATATAAATTGTCATTATGTAAGCCGATTCTGGAGAAAGAACATAACATAAACATTGTCTTGAGTTAATCACAGCGACCAACTATTCTTATCGTTTAAGTAATCGTTGATAGAATAGTATGCCTTTGAACAAAGATTGGATTTTACTTTAATTTTAAACGCATTAAAAGGCAAATCAAATCAATCAAATCTTTGCAGTCCATGCACTCTGAGTAAAAACATCTGAACGATGTAGAGCAAGTAACTTCTCCTAAAATGTCGCCCAAATCTGATGATTGAAGCACATATAATCTCTTCAAAGCTGTAGTTTTGAATAGCATGTTAGTATGTTTTACACAAGCACATGTGTTTCGATCTTGGATTTTTGGATGAACAACGTAAAATGGCCGGAAACGACAAAAGGTTTGGAAAGATGCTCTCCCGCCTTCACCTTGATATTTTTTATGAAGCTTGTATAATGGTTCAGTTAAATATCTTTTATGCATCTTGTTTTTATTTTTCGTTACACATTCCTTCTTTCTAGCGCTATGTCTACTCACATCTTCCCTTTTAAAAAAAACATTGAGTTCTTGTCCATATTTTTGTATCAAAGTATTTCTTGTTTTAGTAAATCGAATCCTTACTTGAAGTCCGAGAACCTTTGTGATATTAGTTTGCTGTTTGTATTTACTGACCATTTCATGCGTAGCTACATTTTTCAAGACATTTTTCTTTTCCTTGGTATCTGCTTTCTCATAATTTATTTTTATGGACTCTGTTAAAGTATTCAGCAAAAGCAATTTCTTTTTAACCTTCTCTTTTTCTTCAGCAGAGGCAGTTGGTATAGTAGCTTCCAGAAACTTGTTGGTTTTCGTGATCGGGGTTTCATCACCAATTGCAGTGGCAATTTTAGCAGATTCACTATTATTGTTTTCTATTAATTTCTTTTTAAGGTTAATTATTTCGAGCTTATAGCGATTATTTTGCCTTCTGAGATTTGCATTTTTTCTTTTCAGTTCCGTATTTCGTTCAATCAACTCTTGCAATCTGGTCTTTTTGTCAATATTTCTTTCAGTATTGTTATTAGTATGTGATGCCGATGAATTATCAGTTTTTAAGTGACCTTGAGCTCCTTTCTCTTCTTTCTTCTTTTTAGCCCTATCAGTATTTTGCTTCCTCCATTTTTTAAGCTGTTCCTGTTTTTCTGCTTCAGTTAATGACATCTTTTTCTTTTTAATGTTTTCTTTAACTTTTTCTAGATGTTTTAAACGTCTTTCTTCATATTTTTCCGGATTCTCCTGTTTTAATTTATCTCGACATTTTTTCTGCCTTTCGGCAGCTGTTTTCGGTGGCATTTCTGTAAAAAAAAAAACAGTATTATCATCTGATCTTGATATTACTCCTGAGCAAATAACTTGACTCAAAATGGCGTCGTTCTGCCCAGGTTCTCTACTCGATTTGTATGGAGTGGTTGAGCGCTTGACTGCTGCGCAGCATGTCGCGGGTTCGATTCCCGCACGGAACAAATATTTGTACGACCTACAAGTATTTGTTCCGAGTCTGGGTGTTTTTCTATCTATAATATGTATGTATTTACAAAAAAAAAAAATGTATATAAGTAGTTTATCAGCCATCTCGTTACCATAATACAAGCATTAGGTTGCTTAGCCTGGGACTAGATGGCGTTGTGTGAAATGTCCAAGGATATTTATTTATTTATTTATAACTACTATCACAACGACCCCCAAACCATGGTGTAAAGTACAACGATTTGATTTGATTTTTTTTATTTGATCGAAGTGAAAAATTACATACACTGCGTACGGCACGATAAACCGCGAGAGTTTTAATAGTGTGATACCGTAGACAGTGCTTTTGTCATTTTGTTAATTATTATTATTCGTTAAAACTGCTACTACTAATCGGTACTAGAATTAAGCACGTTTGTGTACAGGTGTGTAGTGCCAGTTAAGGCTCTTACAGACATAGGCGATACCGCGTCGGCGACGCGATATTGCGATATTATATCTGTTGCAATTAAATAACTTTGGTGATATTTAATAATAAGAATACTTTAATAAAACAAAACTTGTACAACGCAGTTCAATGTTCCACAGAGTAGAGAGAGCACACAGATAATTAACAGTAATGAAACAGGAAGGCGCGGAATTTAAATTTTGCACAGATAATGCATATTATTACTTTAACACTCCCTTCAAATTAGTGCCTTCCTTCTGTAATCTAAAAATACATCTACTGAAATCAAGAAAACTATTATGTGTTTAAATTTAACATGCCAATATTACTCTTCATTAACTTAAATCTATCTCGAGACAAAGCTTTAGTAAAGATATCAGCAAATTGGTGATCTGTGCTTACATAGTTTAAAGAAATAATCTTTTCATAGTCCTTTTCTTTTACAAAAGTTATACTTAATGTCTATATGTTTAAAACGTTTATGGAATTCACTATTTTTTTATAACGTTAATTGCACTTTGATTGTCAATATTTAAGCACACTTAATTTTGCTTGTACTCTCCTAGATCACAGAATATTTGTTTTAACCACATTAGTTCTGTGGTGGCTGCACAGGGAGCCATGAATTCTGCCTCGGTTGTAGACAGTGCTACACTTTGCTGGCGCTGACTAGACCATGTGATGGCAGCTCCATTTTTTATGAAAACATATCCTGTTCTTGAACGCCTTGATGTGACGTCATTGGCATAATCTGCGTCGTTGTAGCCAATCTAATCAGTTGACTGCTGCTCAGATTGATAACACAAACCAAATTCTTTGGTTACTTTTAAATACTTCAGTATTTTCTTAACTGCATTCCAGTGTGATTCGTTATAACAGTGCAAAAATTGACTTACCATACTCACTGCATACATAATGTCTGGTCTGCTTACAGTTGCTAAGTGGATGAGCGATCCAACTGCTTCTCTGTATGGCAAGTTTTTCATAGGCCCTGTTTCACTTTTCTGTAACTTCACATGTGGATCAGCTGGAATAGTATTGGGGTTAGCACTACTCATGTAAAATTTTTCCAACATTTTTTCAATATATTTAGTTTGATGAATAAAAATGTAACTTTTATTTCTCTCTATTTGCATACCAACAAAGTTAGTGGGAGGACATATCTTTATGTCAAAACTTATTTTTAATTCATCAATTACTTCTTATAAGACCAACTTTTCTTTTTATAATAAGAGACCGTCATCCACATAAAGTCATAGATAGCATTTATTTCCCTTTACTTGACCAACATAGACACACTGATCAGCTAAGCTTTTTTCAAAACCAAATTTTAACAAAACTTTGTTAAATTTTGTGTTCCAGCACCTGGGGGCTTGCTTTAGGCCATAGAGTGATTTATTGAGTTTACATACAGTATTAGGTGGGCATTCTAAGCCCTCAGGTGGAATCATGAATATTTGCTCTTTTAGTTCTCCATATAAAAAGGCAGTCTTTACATCAAATTGCATTATTTCTAGGTTATGTTGGGCAGCTATTGATCAAAGTGAACGTATGGAATCATACCTGACAGTTGGTGAGAAGGTTTCATCATAAACTAAAGGCATCGACTGCCTTTAGTTTGTGCATAACCTTTTGCACACAGGCGAGACTTATATCGTGGACCCGTTGGTTCATCTTTTATTCGAAACACCCACTTGCATCCAATCACTTTGGCATTTTCTGGTTTCTCAACCAATGTCCATGTCTTGTTTTCACTATGAGATTGCAATTCTTCACTTATTGACATTTTCCACTTTTCAGAGTTAGCCGATGTAATTGCATCGTTGTAGGTCAGAGGTACATCCAAAGTTAGTTATTTGTGCTATATACACTCAGCGGCACGGAATCTTGGCCAAGCGCTTATCTCGCAAATAGTTGCGATAACAAAAGCTTTAAGTGTTTCTAACGGTTGTTTCTTAAAAAAGTAGGTCAAAAAATGTTTACCCTTAGTTGAAGAGGGTAATTCATTATGTTTGAGTGCACTGTAGCGTAACTTTTAATTTTGAGTTGAATCCCGTGTCTTGAGGACTAAGTTGCAAGTTTAAATTAGTGTGTTGTGAATGTCTACGGTTAAGTTATCCAATAATTGTGTTTTCGTGCTTTTAATTCAAACACTAAAGGTGCTTTATAAACAATAAAAATGCCATTAACACCTGCACAGGTTGCACAGCCTGAGCCTTAATCGATCAAGGATTGACACAGCGCGAAGTTGCTGTGGTGCTTAACGTACCACGTTCGTCAATGCAGAATGCCCAGAAACGATACCAGGAGACAGGCCACTACTCCCGCAGACCATGCAGTGGAAGTGGCAGATGCACATCGGCCCGGGACGACCGGTTTATTGTCCTGGAAATTTTAATAAACCGCTACCTTACCGCTGTTGAGATACGCCAGCGGCTCCAAACCGCAAGAGGTGTGAATGTTAGTGAGCGTACGGTGAGAAGACGAATGGAGGAAGTAAAATTAAAAGCCCGTAGACCAGCACGTAGTACCGAACTTCTCAGACATCATCGAGTATCTCGACTTCAATTCGCACGTGAACACGCCAGCTGGACCCATGAGCAAGGGGCTAGAGTAATGTTCACAGACGAGTGTCGAATCGCTTTGCGTGCTCTAGATGGTCGGGAGCGAGTGTGGAGAAAAAGAGAAGACAGGATTCTTCCCATTACCACCACACAAACTGAGTTTTCATGGAGGCTGTATAATGGTTTGGGGAGGAATAAGTTCCGATGCTCGTACGGTGTTAGTTATTGTTAACAACCGCTTAAATGCAACCCGATACATCGAGGAGGTCCTTCAAGAACATGTTTTGCCACATTCGGGGTTCATTGGGTACGACCAATCCCTTCTTATGCACGATAATGCTCGCCCACACGTTGCACGTTGCGTTAAAGCATACCTTCAAGATGTTGGCATTACAAAATTGCAGTGGCCAGCACGTAGTGCGGACTTAAACCCTATAGAACACATGTGGGACATGCTCAAAAGAAAGATTAAGTCCACCTCCGACCCACCAGAAACTCTAAATCAACTTAAAAATGCGGCACTAGACGCTTGGGAAGACATACTGCAAGTTGGCATCAGAAACATCATTCAAAATATGCCAGATCGTATGCAAGCTGTTATTAGGGCAAGAGGACGAAACACCCGATATTAAAACGTAGAGACAATTAAGAAATTTGGTACTTTTTTCATTTTGTAGTGTTTTTAAGTTGATAGTGCAAAATCCTTTTTTTCCGCGAAAGTGCCTAATTTTGAAAACATGCTTAATGGTGTCCTCATTTTGTGATTACTAAGTTCTAAAAGCATAAGAGACACTTATAGAGTGTACCTACCCTTAATTCAGTGTCAAAAATATATTTAAATACGAATTATCGATAAATTCACATGTGGCCAAGTTTCCGTGCCGGTGAGTGTAGCACAAATAACTTTCAAATTCATCTGTCTTTGTAAATAACTGTTTGTTTCTTGGTCTTAATGTTATTGTTGAAGTTGGCTGATCTTCAATTTTTCTGTCCGATACTGCTGTTTAAATTTTTTATTTTATTTTATTTTATTTATTAGGGAAAACAAACAGTGACACATTACATTTTGTAGGAAGAAATACAAAAGATACGACCAAATGTGTAACCAACAACATTTTCCACGTAATACACATAAAAATAATCTTTTCAAAACATGCTTTTAAAACTTAAACCTACAAACTACAATAATTTAAGTTAAGAAAACATTATAAGTGTTATCTAATAAAACAATAGTAAAAGCAAAGCACACAAAGAAAAACTTATCAAGGCTGCATGCCTCGTCTTATTAATTTAAATTACTCAATGATATTGTAATAAAGGAAAGGTATGCTATAATTCATACTGTTATTGTTGCGTTGTTATTACATATTATAGGTGTGTAGTAGTTTTAAACTACGACTGCGATAGATAATACGGAACGTATGATACAGAACGAGATAGCTTGGCATTTTAGATATATTGTAACGCCACGGACACGTTTTGTTTCACTCGCTGCTATAAGCCGACTAAATCAAATTACAACAATTGTCTGAATTTGACTGCAACAATTTGCGCGCACTAGTGCGCTAGTGCCATCTACCTCTCTATTTTCACAATATCATCGAAATTACTAGTGACATTCTGTCCTACTGCAAAAGATTCAAACACATGCCGAACGCATGTTCTTGGTTTTAGGTTTTATATAATATTTATGGAGTTTAAGTAAGACACGCGACGAACATGTGTTCAAATCCCCCGCAATAAGGCCGTAAGAGTTTTGAGTACCATACTTTTGAAACTACCAACAGAAACAGCAAACATATCAATGTGATTGAATAGCTTGTTGTAATTATTAGTTAGTCGACGCAGAGGTGCCCGCATACCTGCGTTACTGCGACAAGAGGTAACTGCAAAGAGCGGCCGTGCGCGCACCCCGCGGGATATTGTCGTTCTAGGAACTATGTAACTTATTCTATTACGAATGTTAATACAGTCATAGACATTGCTACACAAATCAAACAAAAATAAAATCGATTTGTTTTTTAATTATAAATAACTTTTAAAATCGTGCGAGTGTTGCCTTGTAGGTCAAAGGACTACCTGTTTATTTATATCTTCAAATGAAACCACTCATATTATATCGATCGAACTTCACTTAGAAGTTCGTTTGATCATATATAATATGTCGTGGTTTCATTTTCGATATAAATAAACAGGTAGATGTTCAGAGACTGTGATATTTTTACATTTGTTTTATGCCTCTTGGGTGTATAACAATTAAAACACGAGATAACATAAATTATTTTGATATATTGAATGATTCAACAAACAGTTAGGTACGTTACAATCACATGATTCGTAACTACATATTTCTATATTATTCTCAAACATCAATCATGGGTATAGTTGTGTAAACAAACGGATCTTGCAAAATTCGATTTTTCTACAATAGACCGATTATAAAACTTAGCAAAGGCCTGGGAGGACGCAGTCCAGCCGGCAGTTTTCCGGATGAGATCTAGACTTAGCCCAGCCGCGCGCGCCGTTGACGTGGCAGCATGGCGGGCGCTGTGTGCGCCGTACACTGACACGTCAATGCCGCTCGCATACAACGTTTGTTTGATCCACCTGCTTATAGTCTGTGCTGTCGCGTTCTTGTAAGGACGCTTCACAGTAATTAAGAGGTGATCTGTGTCTGCAGGCCTTAACGCCTTCGTTGCAGACATATAGACGACTAGCGTTGTGGCTGGACAAATAGAAGGATTTTCTAGAAAATATGGCAAATACAAAACGGGCTGGTCCCGTCCTATAGCAGACGTTTTAATAATATCTGTTATAACAATCTCGATACCGTTTGAATTGATTTTAATATTACTTATTTTAATTAATGAAAAAGTTTGTACTCTGTGCGCAGTGCACAGTAAAACAACAAGTTTTTTAGTTAATTTTTCTAAATTAAGCTGAGTATGTGGAACCCATTCCGAAATATAGTCCAACACTATTTGAGGGTCCCAAGTAGTTGAGTATTTGGGTAAAGATGGTCTCAGTTTGAATATCCCTTTAAGGAGGGAGGAAACAATTTAGCTTCAGACGAGTGCGTTTGACGCACTCGTCTGAAGCTAAATTGTTTCCTATGAGCAAGGATAAGGCTGAACGGTGGCTGTTAATCGTGCCGTAAGAAGCACTTTTATCATACTGTTCAGTTAAAAAGGAGACTATGTGAGGGATGGAACTCTCGAACACATTACAATTATTGTCCTTACAGTATTGCCACCACAACTTGTAGCAAACGCTATATTGCTTTAGGCCGCGTTTCCACTGACGCGGAGCTGGGTGGAGCGGAGCGGAGACGTGCAGGAATCGTCCAATACAGACGAGACAAGAGACGCGATGAGGATTTCAACCATTATGATTGGTCGATTCCTGCACGTCTCCGCTCCGCTCCGCCCAGCTCCGCGTCAGTGGAGACGCACCCTTACTGTACTATCTGATAGTGAGGCGAGCATCAAGCGCAGGGCGGCTGGAGGCGTGCCGCGGTGGTAGAACGCGATCCTGAGAGCAGCGCTGCTCCCAGGGAAAGCGTCTGGTGGAGCGGGTGTTGTTGTCTGAAATGCGACAACAGTAATTTTGGGTGCGGTTCTAAGACAACAATTTCTCCAATTAATAGATCCATTAACATAGGATACCAAGCCTGTGCAGGCCACATTGGGAAAACCAAGATACCGGTAGCTTTATCCTGTATAATTTTTTGTATGCAATTTAATAACAGAGAAAATGGTGGGAAAGCATAAAATAATTTTGGGTACCAACTTATTGTAAATGCGTCGACGGCTATCGCATCTGGGTCTTGTTTCCAAGAAACATATTCATGACACTTGGCATTGATGCGAGAAGCGAATAAGTCAATCTCTGGTTGACCTATTTGTTTCACAATATATTTTTTTTTATTTTATTTTATTTTATTTTCCTTTATTGGCCAACCAACAATTGTTTACACCGATAAAATTTAAAGTAATTATATAATATCTAAGGTTAGTGTAACAATTAATTAAAGGTTAGCACCACATGCCCCATAAACTAATAAGATGTGCCGCAAGCACTGAATTATAATTAAAGACAAATATTTGAGTACTTAACTAAAATTAATATTAATAGGTCAATCCGAATTAAAAGTCTAATTAATTAAAATCAGAATTACAATCAATTAAAAATCAGATTAAAATCACAACTACAATTAAAATCAAAATTAATTAAAATCCGAATCAAAAGTCAAATTAAAATCACAATTATTATTAAAATCATGATTAAGATCGAAATTAAAGTCACAATAAATATTAAAATCAAAATTAATTAAAATCGGAATCAGAAGTCAAAAAATAAGTATTAATATTAAAATTACAATTAAAATTAAAATCAAAAATGAAATCAAAATCAAAAATTTAAGTAAAAAATTAAAACAAAAGAAAAAAAAACAAGCAAAAACAAACAAAAACAAGTCAAGATATACAATATTTAAATGCAGGTTGTGATAACTCCCATTCGACGTCAGGGTTCACCCTGCGTGACTCTTCGTCAGCCTCGACATTGTCTTTTGTGTTTATATACGAAGCGAATAACCATAGCTTTCGCATCTCGCACCATTGCCAAATATCACGAGAAAGTGCGCTTAAGTGTGGGAATTGAATACCGCCCATGCGGTTTATATAACTTATCGCGGTAGTGTTATCCACACGAAGCAGGATAGCACAGTCAGTTTGGTCCCGAGCAAAACATTTAAGCGCGAAAGAGAGAGCCTTCTCTGATTTTTCACTTGTTGGAGGTATAGATTTCAAAGCTTTATATACTAAAGTGCTCTCCCATTTTTCCTCAACCGTCGTAAAGTGCCATTTTCACCCTGATTTTCGTTTCTAAATCAAGTTCTTATAGCAGAGCAGAAGTTAAACGTTTCCAGTGAGAGAGAGAGACGCAGCTATATACGATAGGTCGTATATAGCACCGTCACTCTCTCTCACTGGAAACGTTCAACTTCTGCCCTGCTATAAGAGCTAATAGTAAACCCCCTATACACGTTTGTCAGTGATAAAAATACCTATTTTGTTTGGGAAAATTAAAGTATTATTAAATCAATACAATAGGAGAAACTAACCGAAAAACCGAAAACTCCGGTTTTGTTATTCTAAAAAACCCGGGTTTCAAATCAGTCGGTTATCCGGTTTTTACGGTTATGCGGGTATCCGGTTTGCATGTCCTACTCGTACCCCGTTACTAAAGGAACCCTAGCCTGTGCGTGACGCGTCAGTGTAAATTTCCAGCGCATAGCTTTGGGGCTTAATTGGGTTATTTACCTTGTAAATATTTTGAGACCACCAGTTCAAATCACTTAAGATGTTATGAGGAAGTCTAACTTTTACGTCAAATGTACCGTGTTGTTGTAGAAACAAATATTTATTTCTTTCTAATATTTTTGTATACAACCAACCGTAACGCACCGCTGGGCACGCTGCTACGAGTACTCCTATCAATTGTGAGAAATTCCTAATTGAAACTGTGGGTAGCTTGGAATACTTTTGTACTAAACAGGATATCTTATTGCGTTTGTCTGGAGGTAACGATAAAGTCATATTAGTAGTGTCATAAATGAATCCTAAAAACTTGCATGTTCTTTGAGGTTGCAAATTGCTTTTTTCGTAATTTATTACGAACCCCAAACATTCTAGTAATGCAACCGTTTCCTTTACATTACGAAGACATTCTTCATAACTGTTTCCTAAACAAAACAAATCGTCTAAATATGATACAGATAGAAACCCGCGATTACGTAAAAAACTTACAACCTCTCTGACAATCTTAGTAAAACACCTAGGAGCTATGGCGAGCCCATAGGGTAATGCGTTAAACTCGTAAGTTATCGTTTCGTTTGAGTTCGAGTTTGAGTGGGAATCGAAGGTATTTACGAAATTGCTTAGCAACAGGGATAAGTAGGTATGCTTCCTTCATATCGACGGTTGCCATATACCAGTTTAATTGTACTAATTTACAGGCGGTTCTACTATCCTCCATTTTAAAATGGGTTTTAGGTATAAAACGATTTAAAGATTTTAAATTCAGAATAAACCTTTTACCACCGTTGGACTTTGGAGTTAAAAATGTACTAGAAATAAACTGATCTGAACTGGGCTCAACCTGTGAAATAGCACCAAGTTCAATTAAATTCTCGATAGCTAATGACATGTCACGCTGTTCACTCAATGACCACGTAATTCGAGGAATACAAGTTTGAAACGGCTCACATACAAACGGGTTAGGTATTCCCTTCATGATCCAATTAAGAATACTCGTATTATTAGTAATGCGGGTCCAACAATTATACAAATGTTGTACCCTACATGCATGTACCTGTGTTCAAGAACCTTATCAAGAATTGTTACACCTCGACTAGTGTCAGGGTCAGAATCAGAGAAATGATCTTCTTGTATAGGATCTAGTGAATTGTATGGTATAGTATCCATAGTGAAGTTTATCCCTGCTGCCTTTAAGAACTGGAGGTCAAACAATTCACTATACTGCTGAACACCATTACAGGTGAAAGTGTGACTGTATAGATGAACTATGTCTGGGAATCTAAAGACTGATTTTTCATTCATAGAATTTGCCCTAAATCCCATAAGTAATTGTGAGTCCAAATGGGCCACTTCCCAGACTTTCACCTCCACATTTGTGCAAGATCTTCCATTAGGATGTAGTGGTAGTTTCCGATCACACTTCATGGATACAATGGCTTCTCCTGATTGTTTCCAGGAGAATGTTCTTTCCAGAACATTTACATCTACCTTAAATGGTAAATCTTTAGTATGTTCACAAAAAATATTCAATTTTCCTAAAAATGACTCACCATATCTGCACAATGCTTTGTTTCCATAATCAGCTACACAGTGGATCTCATCAGTTGCAAAATGAGTTGTATTATCCTTAGTAATCTGAAGATCTCCTAGCATTCCCATTTCTGGCTTTGCTGAAAATAAATCTCTGTGACATAAGTAAGAGTTCTTCTTCCCATCCGATAGCAATAAATAATTTTCCAACAATCCTGATGATTTGTCAATGATGTCATCTACTATGCAACCAGTAGGGGGTGTAATTGCACCACCATGGCTACCTCCAGTTGTCATGGAAAATACTGAGAATGTTGTTCCCTCTTCTGGAATTACCTCAAATGCAATCAACTTGCAACCATTACCAAAGGTACAATAACCCATTAATTTCTGACAAGTATAGTAAGATCTATCAAAATTCTTAAAACTGAACAATTCTTGTGCTAATTTTCCCACTTTAATAAATGGCAATACTCCTAAGCCACATACACTCAGTGCCTCACATTTGTACCACTGACAAAAATACTCCTCCTTCGTATCTAGCTTCCATTTTGCTGTGTCAAACAAGTGAGCCAAGTTACTTGTGTGTATAACAACTTCACGTTTAATAGAATCAGATAGAGGTCCTTCATCCGTTGCCTCGCCAAGAGCAGACAGGATCTCTGGATCCAATGGCGGTTCAGGAAGCGCCGCCGGCGGCGGCGGTGCCGGTGCTACCGACTTCAAATCATCTTGTTGAGTCGAAACAGACTCCAGCAAAATGTCAGGCTGAGGCCCATCGGGGTCAGGTATAATGACTGTATTTTCAGGGCCAAGACCAGGTTGCGGCTCAGTTTCTATGGGTGGTTGTGATAAATCCCACATCGCCGTTTCGTCTCCTAAAGGAGAAAAAATTCCATTTTCTTCATGTAATACTCAAATCGTTCTTCATAGGACCTTTTAGGCATCGTGAATATAGAGAATTACAGTTTTAATATAAAGAATTTATAGAATGTAACGATTGAAGGTAGGCGCGTGCACTCGTTGCCTCGCACGGAAAAAGAATGAAGTTACCGTCTAGTATAGTGTAGAACCACGAGTCGATACTTTAATCGATTATGATTTAAAAAGAAATCGATTTGTTTTTTAATTATAAATAACTTTTAAAATCGTGCGAGTGTTGCCTTGTAGGTCAAAGGACTACCTGTTTATTTATATCGAAAATGAAACCACGACATATTATTTGGCTGACTGATATTAAATTAGTTGCCAGTTCTGGTACACGGAGCACATTCTAGAACAACACTTTTCTGCACGGACCTCTTTCATCGCAGACATCTAAACTTAATTGCCCGGAACATTTCACAGATAATGATATTTCATTAGCAACCTTGATTGTTTTGATGATTGGTTCTTTTTGATGTGATAATAAGTGATCATGTCTTGTCATGTGCACAGACAGAGGCACCTGAATCAATATACCATGCATCACTGCTGTTATCAGAGGCAATAAATGCGGCAGCATAACTTGAGCTTTCCTCTTTACCTTTCTTCTTTGATTTGCACTCGGTGCTTATATGACCATATTTGTTACAACTGTAACACCGAGGTCCTTTTTGAAAAGACTTTTTATTTCCTTTCTTGGAATTTTGATTAATTGCAAAAGCTGAAGCTTGACTCTCATTCATTTTAACACTCTCATTGCCAGCAATATACAAGGTGATTGGAAGATGGGTGCAAAGCTTTAAGGCGAAGATAGTACAGACAGTTCTCATATGCATACTCATATGCATCGAACAGCCAGAGTCCACAATCCACTCGTGATGACGCACAGACATTGCAGTTGTAGTCGTCAGGAAAGTCTTATGTTCTTGATCTTTCTTGGCCTCTCTGTCCTTTTTCAATTTAAAACACCTAACCTTGATGTGTCCTGTTCTTTTGCAATAGTGACAAACTTTTGTCTTCTTATTTGCTGCATAGGCCATACTCGATACTGGATTAGAAAATGTCATTGCAATTTCTTCTATGATCTTCCTGTAATAGTCGAGTACGCACTAGTTCACTTGATAGTGTATTGCTCATGTTTGCTGTCTCCAGACCCGACACGAGCACATCAAACTCAGAAGGTAAGCCGCTTAGGAGAATTTCCGCCAGTTCACAGTCCTCAATCTTTTTTCCTATATCAGCGAGCTGTTGTGATAGGGTCATAATACCATTAATGTACTCACTCATGTTGGAGAATTCAGAGTAATTTGTACGGTAAAGTTTTCTCAGTAGTAAAATTCGTCTATAGAGACCCTTGTCTTCATAAAGGATCATGGGCATTTTTGTATGAGAGCTGGGCGTAAAACCAACAGAAATAAAATGTGTTGTAATTTACTTTATTGTACTTCTAAATACCCCCTAAATACTTGTTAACCCCAATATCGACCGGGTATCACTGCAAAAAATTCCAAAGATTGGTTAAATAAAACACACATATTTGTTAAAAATTACTATATATTGATACAGTAATAACAGCCGCACGGGTCGATCCATCAGGTTAAGCTGCGCTTGCCGGGGTTGGTCAGTGGATGGGTGACCATCTTTACATACCGAGAATCCTCCGTGCCTCGGAAAGCACGTTAAGCCGTTGGTCCCGGCTGTCATTCGTGGATCTTTGACAGTCGTTACGGGTCGCCAGAAGCCCGAAAGTCTGACAATCAGTCTTACCAAGGGGTATCGTATTACCCAGTTTCTGGGTTGTGGAGGTCAGATAGGCAGTCGCTCCATGTAAAATACTGGTATTCAGCTGTATCCGGTTAGACTGGAAGCCGACCCCAACATAGTTGGGAAAAGGCTAGGCAGATTGAGATTGATACCTTTTATTTAAATATCAATGGTTAACATCAACTATAACATCTAATAAATGTTCTGCGGGTGCAATGAAAGGCTCGTGCCGTCCTAACCCTAAAAACCACAAAACTGAAACTATGTGGGCACAACTTCCTACTGTTCTTCTGCCTGTTAAGCAAGTACAGTAATGCTCAACTATTGCATTTCTACCGATTTGATCTCTATCGATCAAAATGTAAGTATTATATGTGCGCGATCTGACATGCCGCGACTGTATTTTAATTCGAAGCAACCACACATTAGTTTGCAGAATATTACATCTGTTTAAATCATCTAATGACTCCTCTCTATATAATTCAATTAAATAAACACCATCGCGGAAATGTTCTGCGACATACGATTTTGCTAGTTTTATGTGATAAGTTCCCAAAGCGTGAAGCACTATACATTCCTCTGTTAAACGTGGAAAATCATTTAGGAATGGTAGATTTGCTTCCATTCTTACAAAGTCTCGACGTTGTCGATTCAGATTTTTAAGTTCGACGTAATCGAATAAACGATTCGGGTTGTTTATTTTTTCATCAATAATGTTTATTATATCCGAAGCTAGTCGATGGTTTTCAAAAACTGGGTGAAAAGCATTTAAAAGGCTAGCACCAATTTTGAAATCTACAAACATATGGGGAAGAGCTCTATTAATATATGTTTGTCGCACCAGTTTAAAACACTGTTTTATTTTGCCATTCATGGCTTCCACTACCCAGCGGCTAATGGTAATCGTTCGCGATTTATTGGCTTGGTCCGTTGTTAGTTGGGTTTCGTTTCTGTCTTTTGTGGGTGGTATGTGTACCTCATAACCCCACTCTTCAATACTAGCTAAGCTATCCCTAAAACCTCGATCAACCAAAATAACGTCGTTTTGTTGAAAAATCCAATGCCAAGCACTATTTTCATCATGCATAATGTCTTGCATGATTGTTGCATCAGATGTAGTGGCGGCATACGGACCTAGGACATCCAAAATGTAGCCATCAGTGCTGACAATCATAAAGGGTTTTAGTAAATTCTCATACTTATGCAAGCTATAAGACAATCGTTGAAACAAAAAATTGGAACTTTTTTCTATAAAAATATAAGTGCCATCGCAAATAATTATTGCTTTGCTGTTTTCACTGTTACCGAATATGTGTTTTGGTATCAACAAATTCCTCTCTAAGATATTATTCCTTGTGATATGGTCAAACCCTAGATGTAAAGGTGTAAATTCTGCCTCTATACATTCTCTAGCGATTTTCAATTTTCTTTCTAGAGTTCGACGAGACATACCAAACAATGATGCCAATCGTTCATTACTTTCACCTGTGCGAAGTTTAGTTAAATATAATCCAAGTACTGTCCGGGGACGACTTTGATTTGCGAGTGAGGGTGTTTGATTTAAAATAATGTTAAATTGTTCGTAATTAAATCCTACCCAAAAAAACAAGTCTTCGTTGTCTAATTCAGTCATTGAATCAAAATCGAATCTTGTTCCACGCGAAGCAGCGTTTTTAAAAATATTACAAATATCTGTAAACTGAGCAGCATTAAAATCGTGATATGTGCGACAGTTGTTAATTAAATCATTCCAGTTATTGCTTTCAAGGTGCTGTCGACACGCTCTAGCTTCTCCAGGTATATACAAATTATGTTCACATAACATGTGTATTTTTATAGACATAGGAATTCGTAACCGTGTTTCGTTATGACAGTTATTAAAAATACAATGATCTGCTCTGTTTGGAGCTCTCATATAATCATCTACTTCTAAAGTTCGTTCCTGAGGTTGTATAGCTGCATTAGGCTGCACTGCTTCATCGGGATGTACTTCTTCAATTCTTGGAACATCATTTGTTAATCGTTGCCAGCATCTATGACACGTTGAATAGACGTTATTGAATTCAACCTGAAAAATAAAAACACAAATAATTATCGTGATGTAGGTACTTCAAGGTAAAATCACAAATGCAACGGAGATAAAACGATATAATGTCGGTATAGTACTTATAATAATAAATATAATTAGTCGTTTGCTTTGTATTTTGCGATATTTTGTTGAATGAGCCATAACAATACTTTTCACAGAACAAAAGTAACTAAAGATCATTACGTTTTACACGCAATTATGCTGCTTATTGCTAAAACTTTATACAATTGAATGGCATTAGTAAACATTTTGTTTATGGGTCATCTTAGCACTGGATTCGTCATCGGGGCAGGTAGCAGGTAGGTAAAGAGTTCGAATTGTGTATTGAGGTGTATGTAAATATGATGATTATATCATAGGTAATGTGTAATACTTACATGTATCACGGCATGTTCTCGTATATATGCTGCCATTTGTGGGTCGCGCTGAGGAATATCTTCATGCAAAACATGACGTCTTTGTCGGTAAACAGAGCGTCGACACATAACACATTGTCTTTCTTCCATTGCACTTAACAAAAACAGCAGAATACAAGTTGCGAAAAGTTCAGTTATACAGGGTGACTGGATCTGGACCCGCCATAGGGAATTCGCATATAGAGGAGGTCATTTGCTAATTATCGAACCTTACTTTCCCTAGCTTAAGTTTTGTAGTTTGGGAGATATGTCAATTTTTATACTTTATTGAGATTTTCCAAAATTTGACCTTCAAGCATTCACAACTTTTTTTTTGCATTATTTTAGTAGTTTTTTTTATTATTTGTTGGTAGTCATAAACATTGGTGATTAAAATACTTTGGAACTTCCCTCAAACTAGGGTTAAAAATAAGATAGAACGCTTTTAAAAAAAATATATTTAAAAAAAATATCTTTACGATCAAATTCAACCTGAAATAAAAAAAAAACTGCGGTGTTTCAATAATTAATTTTAATTTATGTTAGTTCTCTAGTTCGTCATCTTTCTAACGGTATTTAATTTGTATTTAAAAAGTTACTAACTTAAAAAAAACAATTCAGTAAAGGTTTGTTGAAGCGAATTGTGCAAATTATTTTTTGCAAATTTATGACTAGGTAGGTAGAAATTAAATGCTTAGTGTACTTACGTTATTTATTATTTAAAAAAAATACTTTTACAATGTAAAACAAGAAATTTGGAAAAGATATCGGGCATCAAAAGCAAAAATTAAAATTGAGTTGAAATTAAAGATTCTGCTCGAATTGCTGCCCGCGATTTCTGATACATGCCCGATATCTTTTCCTAATTTCCGTGGTGGTAACTTTAAACCTAATTTCTTCTTTCATAACTGAAAAAGCATTGTTAATTTTTTGAATTAATTCTTCTTTTGTCATTATTTCTTCTTTGTAGACCAACTCTTTGGCCCGGCCCCAAACGTAGAAATCGAGCGGTGTCAAGTCTGGCGACCGTGCCGGCCATTCAGTTGGCCCACCTCTACCGATCCACGAATCAGGGAACGAATTATTTAAAAGTTCTCGGACGTCCAGCCTAAAATGCGCTGGGCACCCATCATGTTGAAACACAATAGGCGTGTCGTAGGTTATTACTTCCGACAGCAGATTAGGCAAGACGTCCATTAAAAATTCGAAGTAACTTTCCCCATTTAAATTGTCTGGTAGGAAATGGGGTCCAATAATTTTACGTCCAATAACACCAGCCCACACATTAACGGAAAATTTCCGTTGGACCGATGTTACCCTTTTTTTATGGGTGTTATCATGGGCCCAGTTGTGCAAATTGTGCAAATTGGTGATGCCTTCTCGGGAGAAATGTGACTCGTCGGTCCAAAGAATACGCTTCAGGTATGTTGGGTCGTCGACATCGGTGTGAAGAATGAAGCGACAGAAATTCATCCTCCTTTCGTAGTCGCCAGTTTCAAGCCCTGCCAATAATCCATTTGTCAATTATTTTCATAAATGTCATTCTAAAAACAAAATTTGTACATACCTAAAATTTTACCATTTATTGTTGAAGATTATGGTACATTTAAGCTCGTCGTAATAATTACAATTTCTTTAATGCTGAACATAACAGCGCACGCTTTAATTATTAAAAATAGGTAATACAACAGGAGGAGGAGCACGTGGCTACGTAATAACAGCTGCACGGGTCACAGGAGGAGCTCGTGGCTAAGTAATAACAGCCGCACGGGTCGATCCATCAGATTAAGCTACGCTTATCGGTGTTGTCCGTGGATGCGTGACCATCTTTACATAACGAGACTCCTCCGTGCCCCGGAAAGCACGCTCATGGATCTTTGACAGTCGTTACGGGTCGTCAGAAGCCCTAGTCTGACAACCAGTCTTACTAAGGGGTATCATATTACCCAATCACTGGGTTATGGAGGTCAGATAGGCAGTTGCTATGTAAAAAACTCGAATTCAGCTGCATCCGGTTAGACTGGAAGCCGACCCCAACATAGTTGGGAAAAGGCTAGGTGGATTGATTAAGGTAATACAACATAAAATGGCTAGGTAAGTAGATGTAGTATGATAGGCAATACCGAAAGTAATACCTAATTAGGTACATAAATAAACTAAAAATTACCTTGAACTTTTGTGTAATGATACGGGTGTTGATGATCCCGATGTATCACTGACCAGACTTTCCACTGGCTGACGCCCAAAGCGGCAGCTACCACTCTGGTGCTAGTCGTGGGATCTTCTTCAAAAGCTGCCAAAATCTGGTGATCAATCTCAACAGGTAATTGCCGCACAGCTACTCGGGGTTCCCTGGCGTTCAAGTTACCCGTTTCTCTTAACCGGCGATATGTGGTAGAAAATGTGTCACGGTCAGGTAAGCGTCTGTTTGGATATCGCTCTTGGTAAATTCGCCGCGCTTCGCGGGTGTTACTGTGTGCAGCACCATACGCCAGCAGCATGTCGGCGTATTCTTCACTTGTAAATCCTGGCATTTTAAAACGAAAATGCAAAAATGACGAAGGAAAACAGCACGATCGGTTGCACGTGTGAGCGACCAAACAATCAAACACAAACTGAACAAATAATTTCGGTGCAGTCAGTCCCTGCCAAAATCAAAGGCTTAAGTAAAAATAAAGAAGAGTAGCATGGCCCTTCCCTTAGCGTAAGAAAGAGACAAAACATGACGCTGCATTCCACGCATTCCTTATTCCTGACATCATGCAAAAGGGACCGTTGCCGCCGTTAGCGGCCTCAGGTAGCAACAAACCTTTACTGAATTGGACGGTACGACAATTACAAATAATAATGTTTTTTTTTAAAGTAGCAATTTTATTAATACAAATTAAGTACCGTTAAAAAGGTGACAAACTAGAGAACTAACTTTAATTAAAATTAATTATTGTAACACCTCAGTTTTTTTTTTATTTCAGGTTGAATTTGATCGTAAAGATATTTTTTTCATATTTTTTTTTTTAAAAGCTTTCTATCTTATTTTTTAACCCTAGTTTGAGGGAAGTTCCGAGGTATTTTAATCACCAATGTTTATGACTACCAACAAATAATAAAAAAAAACTACTAAATTAGTGCAAAAAAAAGTTGTGAATGCTTGAAGGTCAAATTTTGGAAAAATCTCAATAAAGTATAAAAATTGACATATCTCCCAAACTATAAAACTTTAGCTAGGGAAAGTAAGGTCCAATAATTAGCAAATGACCTCCTCTATATGCGAATTTTCTATGGCGGGTCCAGATCCAGTCACCCTGTATAACAACAGTCCAATCAGAAAGCGATAACAGGTCAAGAAAGCGATGGCAGGGGTCAGAAGTCGTATAAATAAACCGAAGATAGCAAAACGTGAGCAAATAACAAAATATGAATGACGACTGACGCGCATTGCCCGGCCTGCCCGCACGCTTGTTTTTTGGTCGGCGCCTGAGTAAGAGAGAAGTTAGAAAGGGATGGAATGTAGTAATTCCGTTAGGTTACCAACCAATAGATTGGTTTCTTTGGCCTAGCTCTGCACAACATCGTGTCGTGTTATCTCCGTTGTATTAGCGATTGTTTTGGATTCTATAACAAATACGTTTGAACATCACTGAATATCTCTGCTCACCGGTTGTTTGGGTGATTGCCGTCATAGTATAAAATTAAGTAATGGTCATTAGCTTTCACATAAAATATATTTTAAAGCTGTTGGTTTTACGCCCATTTTGACCGTGACTCTTTGGGATAGTTTATCCCATGCCTCCTTAGCAGTCTTTACATCCCGCACATTCTGCAACAAGCTGCTGTGAATGCTTAGACATATACGGGCCAACGCTTTCTGAACATGCCCGGGATCAACGTCGTTCCCTGTGACGGCATCCCACAGATTTGCCAGTACCAATACCATACGAATACAAAATTTCCATGTTGAATAATTTCCCACACCTGACAATTTTTCAATGTGTGATATTCCAGATGTTTTCGAGGAATCATTATCGCCCATTTCAAATCGACTTCTTGACGATACCCTTTTCGTTCTGTAGATAAATTTCTAACCTTCAAACTTTGATCTGGGGCCATAACCTGTTCGAGGGTGCTTCTCCTGTAGAAGAGTTTCGGCGATTGAAAATAAAAAGTCCAGTTTAAGCTCACAATGATTCCTCAATATATTATTCACAATATCTTGCATAAAATCGTATGATTGTCACAATAGAAATAAATAATAAATTCATTATCAATCATCATCAATAAACACAAAGTCTTAGTTTAGGGATATGATGATACTGATGATGTTTTGGATAGGTAATAAAAAAAAACAACATTCAACTACTATATCAATATTTATCTTCACTAGAACTAGAGTAGGAACTTTGGTTACATTTTACATAATATTCAGTTAAGTTTTATAATCAAAACAAAATCGTATTTCTTTTAGACTAAACATTAATTAACATTACAAATTAACAATCAATAAATCAATCAAATCGATCATTTTAAACTTTGATAATATGAGCGCAGAAAGCTTAGGGCGTCCAAAGTATCGGCATTCATTTTTGTTCTTAAGCGGTTACACAAGTAACTCGCCGAAGAAAACACCCTCTCAGCTTCGACACTGGAGGGTGGAATGGAGAGCAGTAAATTATATGCTCGGGTTAAATGTGTACCACGTTGTCCACCGCCGTCAAAGAGACCCATCTCCATTTGGATTTTAGTGCCAAGATCCAAGACCTCTTCTCCGGACTGTCGCAGCTGTAAAGATTCGGCTGCGTCATTTTGTAGCTCGCGGCGCGGCTGATCTTTCATAGACATACTGTTCTCATCATTACTTTCTGTCTCTGTTTGTACTCGTGGGCTGCTGCTGAGGCTACGGTTTTCAGAGTCTGTTGATGACTTGGAAGTAGCTGTTCAATTTAATGATTGTGTTTTTAACCTCCATATTATGCGGATTTTCAAATGGATAAGAAATCTCCCTTCATTGTAAAATTTTGCAGAATTATCCAAGTATTTGAGAGTGCCGCTCAGCTCTGGTAGTCGTCGTTCTCCAATTCTTTGTTTCAGTGATACTAAGAGATCACGGCTCACGTCATTTTGGATTTCACCGAGTTTCTCAATCATAAACTTCAACGCTGTTTCTGCCATTATCAGGTTGATCGCATAAAGTAAGCAAGTCTTTGGCTTGCTGCATTGTGAAGATTTACGTTCATGTATCGTTTCATTCTCAGTGACGTCCACTCATCTAACGTTATAGCAAAAGCACGTCCGGCCGCTTTTAATTCAGAAATTTGTTTGATCATTGATTTTTTAACAAGATCTGCATGTTTGACCACGATTGAAGATACTGTAGCAGGCGAATCAGGTAACACATACCCACTTTTTTTAAATAACCGCCGTAAATCCTCACTAGTGCAAAACAATTTGTAGCTTAATCCGTCTAATGCTGCCATTCTACTGATTACTATTTCCCTGGTGTCTTCTGATGGAAAGAAGTCTGTCATTTTTGTTTTTTTAGTCGGAACAGGTGCATTATTACTTGCTGCACTAGTACTAGCTGTACTAGTGTTTGTCGTATTTGAGCCTGGTGCCTTTTCAGTAGTCTGATTATTAATGTTGTGGACCGCACGTAAATGAGTATGCAGTGCTGTAGTTGCACCCCCTCCAGTTTTTAAATTTTTCATACACAGTCGACATTTTGCAGACTAGCCATCGTCGGCTCGAAGAAAGTGATTCCACAGTTCAGACTGCGTGCGCTTATTGGAAAATTCTGAGTAGGTAACTTTTTTGGAAGTCGACCTAGAAAGAAATAAAAGAGATAGTTACATAACTTACATATTACATAAATAAAGCTGAAACTGGCACTAACTGGATATGATGTTACCGTTATTTATTATGTTACAGTCAAATTGATTAAACCGTTATTATGCATAATAACTAGTAAATATATTTAAATTCAATTTTTACCCATCCGTGAAACCGAAGGAGCTTGGGGCACTCCAACATGGCAAGTTTAGTTTTACGGATATTGGAAATTTCAAGTAACCTAGCCTACCTACCTACATCAAAATTATACTAACGTTTTATACATAGTTGTTAATTTCTATATTTGTATAATTTATTTTCTTTTGTGTCCATAATTATCACAACATAACAATAAACAAACAGTGAGACGAGTGTTGTTTACCGGTGAGTGCCGGTGACTCGCGAACGAACGCGCACGATCAGCGCTTCGGCCGACTTCGGCGGCGCGGTCGACAGCCGACGCAAGCCGAGCACTACCGAATAATACCGAAGTGTTGTGCTAAGGATCTAAGAAGGAATCAAACAACGGGTTACGCTCAAGAATTAAGATACTTTTTTCGTCGTTTTGTAAATAATGTTTACATGGTTTTTGAAAACCGGTTTCAACTCCGGTGTTCTATTTCAACTCCGGATTTGAAACTGAATAATGTTTTGTATACAATACAGAGATAAAATGGCAGGGGTTGACTTGCACACTCAATTATGGGCCCCCGAAAACTGTCGCTAGCACATAGTGTCGTAGCGGCAAGGGTGCAACATGTCCTGAGGTGCTTGTGAGGAGTGGAGAGGTATCCCACGGCTATCAGGATAGTCCCGGAAGTACGGTCAAGATCCATACCAGCATCTTACTGGAATACTTCCTTCCTCTTGCAGATCTCCACTCAAACCGGCCAATAAAGGCAAGAAAGAGGTGGGAGCTCTTTTCCTCATCAGTGTTCACTCCAGCCGGCCAAGCGAGAGGTGAGGAACAAGACTTCTCCCGCGAGATAGGGTCCGTGGGGTCGCTACTGCCCAACAGCTCGCCACATGCTGCCCTGTGGGTTCATGTATCTCTCTTGGTCTGGCTCCTCATCCTAGACCTGTTCCGGCAAAGTAAACTCACAGGCACAGGCCTAGAATTCGGAGTGCGCAACCAACCAGCAAAACAGTCTCAGAACTCGCACTTTTTAAGAGTGGTAGGCTTAAAGCGCTCTTATATTTGTTTTAGAACATACCATCGATCCTATATTACTTTTAGACAAGCCGGTATGGTCTCAAGAACGCTCAGTCTCATAACCAAGTCTCATATATGTATATAAGAGCATTTACTAAGACTAGTTGCACTTGTGAAAAACTAGCTCTTATATGGGTATTTTCTAAGCTCGTTTGATTTTATATTAGACTTGGTAAATGCTATTGTAAGATGTCAGACTAATATCAGCATAGCATAAGAGTACTGTGAGTACGTGCATTTCTGATCTTATTTGAAACTAATATAAGATCAATAGCACTGGATAAGTATGATATTAGAGTGATTTTGGATGAACATATTTACAATACAAAAGACAAGACCCATATAAGAGCGTTTGATCTTAGATCGATTTTGGGAATAACTAATTTGAATAGTTTTATGAGTAATTTTGCTGGCCATATTTTATTTTAAATTTTTAAACTTAATAGTAATAATGGATTACAAAAACTGGAAAAGATTTAAGAAAACTGGTGGCTATAGGAGGAAAGTTGTTAAAAAGTACAATGAAATGTTAAAAAGAAAAACAAATAAACCGCTGCCAGGACAAGGTAGTGTTGAGAAAAATATCAGTGAGGGTTCTGCAGGTTTTGCTTTCGTACAAGAGGTCGATAATAACGACGGAAATTATGTGTGTTCCACAAATGATTTTAGTGAAGATGAATCTCCGAGCGAGGACGAGACCGACTATGAAAAAACTTTCGTGTTAAAAAATGATGTCAAGAAATGGGCGTTGAAATTTAACATATCACATGCAGCACTTAATGCATTGTTATTTATTTTAAACAAGAATCTAAATGATGTTCTACCCAAAGACGCGCGAACACTACTTGAAACAAACAAAGAGATAGTACACATTAGTAATTCGGCTCCAGGAATGTATTGGCACAGTGGCTTGATTACAAGACTCATTGATATTTTAGGACGTTTATCGTGCACTCCAGATATTATTCATTTAAATATCAATATAGACGGATTGCCAGTATCTAATAGTTCAAGACAACAACTATGGCCCATATTATGTAATATTTTTGAATTGCCTAACGTATCTCCGTTTGTAATAGGTAAATATATTGTTATTTTCTATATTAAATAGCATAATATGATATAACATGTGGGTGGAAGATTTGTGCTATGGGTATGAAAGAGTTGCTAACACTGACCTCTAATATACAAGTACTTGTATAATAGAGGTCAGTGGTTGCTAATAACAGGAAAAAAGGTACTTCTTAAGTCAAAAGAAATGTGTCTTGACTTGTACACGACATATGGAGCAGTTGCTGGCTTGGTAGCGCAGCGAGTCGGCGCACTAGTCGCACAGGCAAAGATGGCGGCACGGCAGGATCAACGTGTCCCGTACGTCGCATATGAAGCATTTTCTTGATAATATGCCTTTTTTCTGTATAGTCATGACAACCAAATATTTTTTTGATTTTATAGTTAGGAAATTATCTAACATCTTCTTTTACAGGAATTTACACAGGAAATGCTAAGCCATCTGATTTAGATGCTTATTTGGGGCCTTTTGTAAACGAAATGAAGCAGCTTGAAGAAGGATTAATGATTACTTCTAACACAGGAACTGAAAAAACTGTGGAAGTCACAATTAGAGCTTTCATATGTGATTCTCCAGCACGAGCAATGATAAAAGGTAATTTTATTGATTACATCACAGTAATAAAATCAATTTATCAAAGGTGCTACTTTATTTTGATATTGACGGTTATCAGTATTCAGGTATGTAGTAAATTCAACGAAATACAATAACTTATGTCTTCTATTTCAGGTGTTTGCAACTTTAATGGCAAACATGGGTGTCTAAAATGCACAGTGGTGGGTGAATATTCTCATAAATCCAATACAGTGACATTTCCAAAATTTGATTGCCCTAAAAGAAATAACGACGACTTTCGTGAAAAAATATATGGAGGACATCATAAGCAGGATTCACCATTAATGAAGTTGAATATCGACATGGTTGAAGATTTTCCCGTCTCTGATTCTCTTCATCTGATTGATCTCGGTGTCATGAAGAGACTATTAATTGGATGGAGAGATGGAAACTTTGGAACCTATCTAACGAAATGGCGGGCTCAAGATATAGAGAAAATCAATAGCTTCTGGTTGAGTCGTAAAATTCCGAAAGAAATACATCGATCAGTCAGAGCAGTCGACGTCCTTGCTCACTGGAAGGGCTCCGAATACAGATCTTTTTTGTACTATCTGAGTTTCATAATATTGAAAGATTTGTTGAGACTCGAAGCATATTCTCACTTCATGCATTTTTTTTGTGCCATAACAATATGCTCAAATGAAAGATATTTTCCGCTTTTGGAAGTCGCTGAAGGAATGTTGCAATATTTTACTGAACATTTTAAAATAATTTATGGTAAAGACTATGTAACCAGCAATATACACAACTTAACGCACTTAGTAGACGAGGTAAGAAAATTTGGGATACTCCAAAGTTTCAACGCATACCCATTTGAAAATAAACTTTATGGCATTAAAAGCATGATAAGACAAGGCAACAAAACACTTCATCAAGTAGCCAGACGAATAAATGAGAAGCAGCTATGTGAAATCGGAAAATTAATGGAAGATGAAACAGAATATCCGTATTTAAAGAAATGTCGACGAGGCGAGTCCGAAGTGGTTCTGCATTTGAAAACATTTATTTTGTCTTCAAAACAGCAAGACAAGTGGTTTCTCACCGACGAAAATCATGTAGTAGAATTGGAATCTGTGTATGTTAAAAATGATATTGAAGAAGAAATTGAAATACATGGCTATCGCATCGAAAATACGCACGATGCTTTTGAAGAGCCTTTGAAATCTTCATTTTTAAACATATATCAGTGTGAATATAAAAGTATTAGAAAGACGAAAACTATTTATAAAATTTCTAACATAAAATGCAAATTAGTGAGTGTCTTATATGGTCAAAATTTGTATTTTGTACCGCTGTTACATACTTTGAAATAAAAAAAATAATAATTTATGTATCGTTTTAATTATCTAAATAAAAAAAAAGTAATTAGTAACATGTGAACATATTCTTTTGAATCTCAATCAGTCAAATAAAAAAGTCACACAAAAAAGTAATTAGTAACAAAATTTGAACATATTCTTTGAAATCTCAATCAGTCAAATAAAAAAGTCACACAAATAAAGTAACTACTAACAAATTTTTAACATATTCTTTGGAATCTCAATCAGTCAAATAAAAAAGTCACACAAATAAAGTAATTAGTTACAAAATTTAAACATATTCTTTGGAATCTCAATCAGTCAATAAAAAATCAAAGTGAACAAAATATACACCGTTAAATTTTGATCGTTTTAATCCTGTGGAGGGTCGATCCGATACATGAAACACTATCAATTTGTAATGATAAAATTAAAAATAAAGTACCTTTTTTACAAAACACGTATTAATTTACGCATGTACGAAATTAATTTCTTTAAGAAAACGTCAACTGAGTGAGTTTTGTCCTGTAGGTAGTAGTAGGTGTTGCGTACAAACTAGAGTTTTGAAAAAAAGGTACTTTATTTTTTAATTTTATCTTTACAAATCGATAGTGTTTCATGTACCGGATCGACCCTCCACGGGATTAAAACGATCAAAATTTAGCGGTGTATAATATATAAACTTCGTCTACCTCCATCAGGCGTGGTCGAGGCGTTTGAGTTTCGGTGATGATCTTGGAGTAAGGACACATTAAGTAGTTAGCTTGTCTCGCGTTCCAGATTTGGCAATTCCTTTTGATTTTGATCTGATGGGTGATTCTGCAAATTATCTTGCGATGAATCCGGGAGGCCCTTTTTCGTCTTTGATTTCCCTTTTTGTTTTTGTCTTTGAGCAGACATCCTCCCCAGTTCATTTTCAGACCGGTAGCGAGCATTGCGCAAAATTATCTTGAAAAACTTTGTCAACTGTGCTTTAGTGAAAGTTTTATCGGATTCGTGAACGATATTAAAGAAAAAGTTAATTGTCTTTGTAAACCCTTTGAAGCAAATTTTTGTCGAATCTCCTTTTGAGACTCCAGTCCATGAGTACTGTGTGAAAAACTTCCTATCAAAGATAGCATCGATGAGAGTGTACGCGTTAGTTGTCCCCTTTCCTACACCTTGGTTTAAAATAATAGAAAATTGTCTGTACAATTCATCTCTTGTATCGGGTTGGTCAAGTTTTCTTTCAAATTCTTCCATCTCCATCAGATTACAAATTTTTAGGGTGCCAGATTCGCCATTATTTGTGTATTTTTTGGTGCTAAGGGATTGCTTGATAAATTCTTCAAGTTTTGTTGAAAGTTCAGACAGTTGCGCAATAATTGTATTTTGATTTTCACACAATACACTTTGGTTTACAGTAATCGTTTGTATATCATTTTTAATAGTTTTAATCTCCTCCAGAATTGATTTTTCTTCAGATTGTATTTCTATAACTGGTACTGTTCCAACAGTCTCATTTTCACATGTTCCAGTTTCTTCCTCTAGTGAAACTGTTTGAAAAATGCAACTTTCTTCATTTATATGTATAATTGGAAGATTATTTGTTTTTGTTATTTCAGTACCAACAGTTACTGAGGCTGAAGCGTCTTGATTGATGTTCTACAAAAATAGTACAACCATCATAAATACAATTACCATAAAACAAAATCATACATAAAAAGTACAACAATTTTCTCATGCGCGGCCATCCGACTTTCAAACATGGCAGAACCCATAACACGGGTTCCGGAGAACTGATAAAATAATAACGTTATAAAATATAACACACCTGTAAATTAGGGTATGCGGGACATCTTATCGTTGGAGTATCATTAGTGGTATAGGTTGTGGTCTGTGGTGAGACTACCTGAATGGAAGTTGAGGCAGCCTGATAGATATCCTGAAAATAATACTTATTATAAATTAATATAATCTAGACCAATGACTAGACACGTTTTGCCATTATACTGTATAGGCCAGAAATAACAGAGAGGTAAAAAAATATAACATCTATATTTTTTACGTTTTTTGCTAAGTATTTGCAAGTGAATCATATTTCGAATCATATTTTGATCAACATACAACCTAACACTGACTTGCAAATAGCAAAAAACGTAAAAAAATATTGAATTTCGCGGGCTAGCTGACGCATCCCCCATAAGCAACTGATTTAAATCGACTTTATTTACTAACCTCTACCATATTATTAAAAGACTTCATGGGTAGTAGTTTTTTTTTCAGTGGTAGTTGATTCTCATTATCGGTCTCTGTTTCAGAATTGTTACTCATGATGTCAATTTCAGCCTCAGCGTCATAATATGTTGGAATATCTTTTCTTTTGACTATGCAGTTAATTTTTGACCATTGATTATAATCCGCAACTGAACTTTCATTTTTTCTTAGTTTCTCTTGTTTGTTGTTTTTAGGCCAAAATAGCACGCCATTATGCTCCCACTGCTCAGGTACTGTTGTTAGACTATGCTTTCCTCGCTCAATGGTCTGCACAATCTTGAATGGCATGATGTAAATCTTCAATAAACAAAAGTTCAAAATCTGTAAAAAAAAGTCGTAAAAATGTAGGTAACAAATAAGAAAAAATAAGTAAGAATTATTTGAATTTTCTTTTTGTGCGCCTACCATATATTGTCTCTTCACCACCCTAGGTCGACTGGTAGAGAATGCCTAAGGCATTAAGTCCGCCTATGTACTTTTTGTTGCATGAAGATTAAATAAATAAATAAATAAATTTGTAGCTAAGTCTTTCAACGACCTCAAAATCTTAACAAATGCGATGTAATTATTTGATCAGGGGTACGAAATCCACGAAAGAATGTCGGACATACGTAACAGTGCCAGAACGAAATGTACGTAAACAATCAATGAAATGGGAGAACGATTGTCGTGTCGAAGTGTCGAGAGTCGATTTTGATTGCTAAGTGCACGACCATAGCTTCAATTGGTATGGAAAAAATCTAACTAAGAGAAATGTATGAATGATTCTAATAATTATGATTCTGTAAATACATATTTGTTATGGTCGCGAATCATATTTTGATCAAGATACAACCTGACACTGACTTGCAAATTGCAAAAAAACGTCACAAAATTTGAATCTCGGGTGCTACCGTAGCGGATCCACCTTGACTTCTTTCCACTTGATGCCAAGAAAAAACAGTGAGAGGAATAATTAATCTACCTACCTGATAAAGATGAAGTAATTAGGCTGGATGTTTTTTAAATATTAATTGCAAAGTTCACATTCATCATCGATATAATGGTCATAAATTGTGTACACAGAGCAATTTTCACACCAAAAAAAATCATAGCGTAATAGTTTTCTCAAATTATTTTGATTCATAATGAAGTGTTTAGGTTTGTTCTTCATGACGTTATTATAGTGGCCACATCCGTGACATATTTCGTTCAACAAGAAATGTGTTTCACTCCAAGGCCATGCTAAATATTTTAGCATACGGAAGTCTTTCTTCACTAGATAACGGTCTATATCCATATAAACAACCATTTTACTTCACAAACGTTGTCCCTTGAATAAAAAAGTAACTTACTTATTATGTGTTCTGCCCCGGACACGAAGTCAGCGATTGCGGGGCGGCGGCGATGGCGGCGGCGGCGTGGGGAGCGGCGCGGCAACGCAATACCCTTTCTCGAAACCAGGATCTCGCGGCGTAGTGTTGTGTTATGAGAAATCAGTGTCTTTGTTCGCGAACGAAATGTCTAAACAACGACGACAACATTTTTTTGGTACATTTTGAAACGTGCGTCGGTCGTTAAAAAAGCAAAGAAAGAAATTCATAACACTACGTCAATGCAGACGCGCGGGCACTGCTAGACTGGTGCGCACCACGCACCACTCCGCCGCTCCCCGCGCCGTCGCCCGCGCCGCGCGCGCCGCGCGCGCCGAGTTCGTGTCCGTATAGCCTTAAGATTAAGTTTTTTTTTTCTTTCTGTCGATTTAAAGTTTTATGTAAAATTACGAGGAACCCTAATGTATTCCAATATGGAGTTATCTTTAATATACCGAATGCTAAAATTAGAGTAAACAATCTTACATAAGTCTAATAGTGCGCTTGTAAAATGCAGCTATACTAATGGCGACACTATCAATACAAATAACCAAGTAAAATAATTAAAAGAGAACAGAAAATACCTTATTTAAAAGGCGCATGTATTTTGAAGCGTAAAATGAGGTCTAATTAACAGTAAATAATAAAACCGTAAAACTACTTTTACTTATAAATTAAAATGTAAACACTTTCGTATAAACATTAAACTTCACGCAACTTTAATTTGTTTTTATTTTATGGTTAATTGAACTTACCTTAAGTGAACTTCAACCAAAATTATACGAAGTGTTGCATCCGAAGAGATTTAACGTACATTGTAGTCCGTTTCTCGTTGTACTACATTGCCACACTGTTCAAAGACTAGAAAAAAAAAAAATAATTTGATAGTCTATGTCATCTGTCAGCTGTCACCTCATTCGTTTTAGAGCTCACTGCCTATTCCATTCCACAATAATAAGGGGGTAATGATTACATGGGTGGGTAGGGTGTTAAATCTCTTCGGATGCAACACTTCGTATAATTTTGGTTGAAGTTCACTTAAGGTAAGTTCAATTAACCATGAATTATACTTCAGTGTTGCATCCTCAAGATTTAACGTACATTGTAGATGTTTAGAGCATGTTTATTGTGGAATGGAAAACCTATAATGTTCATGTTCACATGTGAGTACTTCGTAAATTTTGTATACACTAACATTATGTCCATGGAGTACTTAGTTTTGGCATTTGTTTTTAAAACAAAACAAATCCGGTCAGTAATCACAATCAGTGTTATATTAAAAAGCTAATACTTGGTAACAAACACATAACAAAGCGGATTATGAATAGAAGATTATTCTTACAGACTTAATAATTGAATATGCCATCAGCAAAAACGTTGTCTTTTTCAGAATCAATCACACGTTGGTTGGTTGGTTGTTGGTTGTAAAATTTTGCAAAATGTATTGACGTACCGTCCAGTCCAGCCAGCAGTCTTTTTTATTATTTCCATTAGGATCTGAAAGCCACTGACATCGGTGCATGCCTAGTGCTGTAGGCAGTGAACTTATTCACATTCACGTCACTATCACTAAGCGTTTTTTTTGATCTAGCGGCTGATGGACTAGGAGGTACAAGTTTGTATTGATTTATCACAAAATTTCCCCATGTAAGAAGTTCTGGTTTCTACTGGACATAGAGATTGTTTATTATTATAGAAAGGTAAAATCAGGCAAAATCTGTTCGGTGCTGAAGTTTTAATAATGTTTCAGTTACATGAATATCATTAATTTTGATCAAAGATAACGTTTGCATCTGTTGTCCAATGGACAATGCAAGCAAAGTAACAAGTTTTTTAGAAATTTCTTTTTCGGATATATGGTCTAGGACCAGATTAGGATACCAAGTAGCACATATATAATACTTAAGAAAAGTAGGCTTAATTTTAAAAACACCTTTAAAACATCTCGAATATAATGATTTTCTATTTGTCTTTTTGGTCAAAATAATTTTTAATGCAGAGCGAAATGAATTTATCGTCCCATAATGCATCTTTGTTAAATTCCTCAGTTAAAAGTTTTAGGATATATATTATTGAGCTATTGAAGTAATCAATATTATTAGTTTTACAAAAGGAATACCAACGTTTAAGAGCAACATTATACTGGCTCTAATAATGATTAATTATTTGTCCAATGACATTATTAGAAAAATAATTAATCATAATTATTTATATTGCTTCAATTTGAAGTTTTCTCCTTATGTGCGATTCCTTGACAATATTTCAGAATCAACTAGTTTACTGAATAACGGGAACCATGGTTAGCTAGGCCATTATAGAACTATAGTTATGCCAATTACTTTGTCGTTTATGATTTATAAGACCAAAATAATGTTAGAAAGGCATAGAAGAGGTAATTGTTCCAAGGTATTGTATACGCGTCTATATCATAGGTGTCTGGGTCACGTTTCCAGGATAAATATTTAGTGCATTTTTTGTTAAGGCGTGACGCAAACAAATGAATAAAAGGTTTACCGAACTTTTTCGTAATAGATTCAAATAATTGTGAATCTAATTCCCATTTGGTATCAACATTAGTATACACAGATCATATGTTCGTATACCTAGAAGCTTGGTCCGCATCAGTGTTTTCTCTGGGCTTAATAAACAAAGAGTAAATAAATATTTGCTGCCACATTTGCCGAGTGATACGATTTAAATGCGGGAATTGTGTGCCACCCCTTTTGTTGACATATGCAGTGGCAGTGGAAGTGGTATATCTGTTCTAAATATAACATCTACATTGGTTTTATTTTTACAGAAAATTTTTAGGCCCATAAACGCTGTAAGAAAGTTAATGTGGTGTTTTCTTTCCTTCATTGACCAACTACCTCTAGTAATTTCTCCCTCACAGGCTGCCCTCCATCCTGAGAGTGAAGAGTCAGTGAATATTTCCAATCGGAAGGAGTAAAAAACAAAGTTTGTTCATGTTTCGGTGCGATATTTGACTCCACCAAGTGAAATCTTCTTGTAGAGAGGACTAACAGTCATTTTTGCATTGTCATTTGACTTCAAAAGTGCTAAATATTTCTCCCAATCTAGTTGTTTGGTGTGTATACTCAACCATACGTTATGGCTGAACACGCTGCTGATAACGCACCGATAGTTTTAACTGTAAACACATGGACTGCGAGTTGATGAGAAATCCAAAGAATTTTCAAATCTGATTTGGTATAAGAGAACTTCTTCCTAAATAGACAACTAAAGCTAATTTTACAGAGGTTTGAGTAATTTTGTAAATACTAGTGCGCCAGGCTGAGGCCATATGGCCTCTATTGAATTCTTGAGCTATTGAATTCATTGAAAATTTTATTATAATAGAAACCCAAATATTTTTTATGTGAGATATTTATAGGCATTAGAAAAAATAACATCTATTGTTGCCATGAATGCATTATGTATTATTATTTTTGGATACGGAACTTATAGGTATTTTCCATTTTAAAATTTCGGGTTGGTTAGAACGTTACCACATAAGTATACATTATGGTAAAGCAATAAAGATATTGAGTATTGAATAACTTATTAAGGTTCTTCAAATACACCAATATTACAAAGGCGAAACTTTGTGAGCGTGTGTGCGCGTACCCGCACGCTTGCCACCTTCTCACGCTCAAACGGCCGCGGCCGGACCGTCACGGATGAAATCTGGCACGCAGACAGCCCACACCCTAGACCAACACACAGGCCATCTTTTATCACATCCACGCGGGCGAAACCGCGGGGCACAGCCAGTTTAAGATAAATCTATAACCGCCTGTACTCTTAGGCGTTAAGAATACCGACGAAATAAACTGTTGTGGTAGATCAGAACATTTAGAAATCGCCCTTAAGTCAATAAGTTAGGAAATTGCACGATCCATTTCTCCAAGAGGAGATGGTGGGTTTTTTGGTTCAGTGTTTTGAACCACTTTCCCAATAAACGAAATTTTATAACCACTAACATAACTTAATATGATAGGATCATCAGTTAACAGCATCTAATTTTTATAAAATATCTATTTCTACCGGCGCGTGAGGTACCTCTAATAGTCCCATTTGCCGACTGCATTGAGTTGTTGGTCCTCCTCGCCGAAGAAGTTGGTGTCAGGCGTCGGCTGTGGATGGCGCTGCAGTCGCATTGTTTGCTCGTCGAAGAGGACCCCGCACATTTCACGCCTGAAAACCGGTTCGCCTGTTGCCTGCAGTATTCACTGGAGTCGGTTTTTTAATTTGTAGGCCCGTTCTAATACAGGTATGACAAGTTTTCGTCTATTAAATGTCAGTTCATGTCAATCAAGAAGCAATTGACTGATTTCTGATATACTTTTCAGAATATCTAATGTGTCTACCGATTGGGCCCGTATGAGGTCTTTTGTTAGGTTGACGAGGCCGGTGATTCCAAGTACCAAGTTTGTGGCCTTTGTCTTATCCATCAAGCAGTATATTTCCCCATCGTTCAGCAACTTCATTGGGTATTTTTTCCCCGAGAGAAGGATCCAATTTCTTTGCTTGACCAAGTAAGTCAAGAATTTCTGTAGACACATCCGCAGTAAAAGTTTCAACAGAACTTTGGTATGCATCATATGGCGATAAGCTTATAGATCGCAATGATAAGCTTTTTTGAAAGTCGAAACAAAAAAAAAAAAGCAAAGTTACTTTCAGAATAGTATCACGTACTACCTCATTAAGAAAGAACTTATTGTATTTCTGGATAACATCGCGTGTTACCTCGCTAAGAAATACCATTTTGTTAACAGTATAACATCAGGTGTTACAGAACTTTGGTATGTATCATATAGCAATAAGCATAGGTATAGATCGCAATGATGAACTTTTTTGAAAGTTGAAACAAAACAAGCAAAGTTACTTTCAGGATAGTATCACGTACTACCTCATCAAGAAAGTACTGTATTTCTGGATAACATCGCGTGTTACCTCGCTAAGAAATACCATTTTGTTAACAGGATAACATCAGGTGTTACAGAACTTTGGTATGCATCATATGGCAATAAGCATAGGTATGATAAACTTTTTTGAAAGTCGAAACAAAAAAAAGCAAAGTTACTTTCAGGATAGTATCATGTACTACCTCATCAAGAAAGTACTGTATTTCTGGATAACATCGCGTGTTACCTCGTTAAGAAATACCATTTTGTAAACAGGATAACATCAGGTGTTATCTCATTACAATATTTAAAAAACATAATAGTCTTAACTTTTAAAATAAGGGTGCCATAAGTATGGCGTCTTACTCACGTTCTTTGCGATTTTCCCTTAATTTATTTCCGTAACGTTTGATCTTGCGTCTAAAAATATTCTTCATAACTTTTGTTTTTCCTTTTCTCATGTCTAATTCTCGCTAAAATAACACTTTTCACTATGAAACTAGAAAGATTTTTATGGATTTAAAATTAAATTGAAAAATTAACAGCGTAGCAATGCAACACACGAAGAACGAATGAGGTGACAGCTGACAGATGACATAGACTATCAAATTATTTTTTTTTTCTAGTCTTTGAACAGTGTGGCAATGTAGTACAACGAGAAACGGACTACAATGTACGTTAAATCTTGAGGATGCAACACTGAAGTATAATTAATTTCAAACCAACACTCACACGAACTTTTAAGTTGGATCTGACATAAAATTCTCAAAATATTCTAACCTTAGACCAATATAAGCTTAGGCAGGCTTACAAGATACTTACGTAAAAGCAATATTAGCCTAAGTCGGCTTAAATTAATTTTGGCTAGATTTCAGTAAGTGCAAACAGCATTCAATTAGACTGTTATTAGAACGATATTAAACTAAATATGCTTATAATCGGTGCCCAAACCCAGGCTTATATAATTATATAGGAGTGATGTAAGAGCAAAAAAACAGTAGTCTTGAGATTATTGTAAGCCTAGTTTTTGCTGGTTTACCCCACCACGACGTCAACGAAGAGAAACTGCGGTGGAGTTATTATCATCATTATTAATCGATCAACTTTACCGGACCATTCTGTGGATGCTTTAAGTGAACTTGAATCCTTTGGCTAGGAGCCGAGCGCACAGTACAGTTGCCTTTGGCCCCTCGTACGCTTTTCAAAGGTTCGGGACCCGAGGGTCCCGAGATATGTCAAAGACATTGACAGTCAAAATAATAAAAATCAGTAATAACTTCTAAGACAAAAATAAGCTTATCATTTCTCGAAATCTCTCGGACAGATTTTGATGCCCTTCTGCATGTTTGAACAGTACATTGTACCCTTTCATTTGGTATATGATTCATCCTTGGCGACGCTTGGACCACATTTGCCCACTATCTTTTACCCTTAAAAAGTGATCTTGAGAATTTTGATTTTTACCGGCCTCTAGGAAGAGTTCGGTGGTTGCCAGTTGCTTCCTTTGTAAGTTAGCCTGGACTACTGTGTATCCTCTGTCGCCCGCATCAACCTTAGCAATAAGCCACCCTAGCTCTTGCCAGGACCTCCGATCTTTTTCTTACTGGGCACTCGTCACTGAATGCGTTGTGCTCTGTATTCTCCAATTTTGCATGCACACAATTACAGCATGATGGAGCTGTTCCAGCCATCCATTCAGCGCATTTTAACCTCATGTGAGGGCCCCCGCAGTGGCCGCACTTGCTCCTTACAGAGCCGTCGCCCATGCCCAAATCCATGGCATAGGGAACACTGGACTAATGGAGTCTGATCAGACACTCGGATCCTTTGTAGGTCGATATGGACGGCCTGTCGATCCTGCAATCGGTTCCACAATTTTGGAGAGACACTGAGGACAACGTGGTGCGAGTGGGGGTTTCTCGTTTTCTTCTTAAACAGTACCTCTATCCGGTCATCGTCTTTAGTGAGCTCTGCAAACACATCCTTGTTTTGGTTCCGTAGAGCCTTAAGGATGTCTTCGTCCGTATTGTATGCTAGTACATCTCTTAACAGTACGAGAGGATCCCTGTTTTTGACGTCCTCGACCTTCAAAAATTTCCCCGCACTCGCCAGTCTTTCCTTTATCTTTTCCCTTCCCTCTTCTGTTTTACACCCCAGCACTATCTTCCTATCCTTTGCTTTTCGGATTCTGTCTACTGTGACCCATCCTTCCTTCGCGTTCACTGCTCGTCTTATGTGGTCTATGACTTCCTCCCCAGTTTCTGTTTCCTTTGTGGAGGTGACTATAATGGAGTGGAGTGCCGTCTGCTTTGGAGGCAGCTTGACAGGCTGACCCGCCGCTACACTAGCGTATGAAAACTTCTCCATATGCTGTTCGCCGGTTTGTAGTGCCACTTTCAGGCTATCAAGCTTCTCACTATTTTCCCGCAGGTTTCGGCTGTGCTCATCTAGGGCCTTTTTAAGTGACTCCATCTTTTCCTCCGTGCTGGAAACTACCACTTCTTCTTCCTTTTCTTCTGCTTCCGCCTGTGTCCCTCTACTTTTTGTAATGGTCTTTGGAGGTAGGGCTCTTCCTTTCTCCTGTTCGGACTCTTTAATGAGTTGGTAGAGCCGGTCTTCCTCGGCCTTGACCTCTTCTTTTATCTCCATCTTAGTGGTTTTGGAGTTCGTCATATGGGTCTTTATTTTGGTGAGGCATATTCTGGCCTCCGCGACTCTAGGTCTTGTAGTCGGCGGGCTCAGACACATAATCTTGACCGGTGGTCTTTGCGACGTCTCCATCTTCAGTACAAGCGGTGCCTTTACTGTGGTAAGTGCAGGGTCTTTTCCGGGGAGGGGCAATGTATTGTCTGACTTCCCGGTTTCCGATTCATCCACACTTCTACGGATGCTTTGAGTGGAGGTTCCGGCCTCTTCCGTAGCGTGCTGTGGGCTTTTATTTATAGGAGTTGTCAGTTTCTTTACAGGTGTACGTACACCGAACTTTTTCCCTGTATGGATTGCGATTTGAACTAGTCCGACGTCAACGGGGTATTGTAAAGAGTACCCCAGTATAATATAATAATAAGATGTATAAACAAACAACAACAAACTCAAACTCAAACTCAAACTCAAAGCATTTATTTCAATTAAACCAATTACAGGCACTTTTGAATTGTCAAAGAGTCGGTCAGTAGGTAAGTCAGAAAGTTGAAGCTAGTTGCCCATTCCAAAACGTAGATCTATGGAGAAGAACGGGCAAGAAACTCCACGGACACTCTTTTAAATCAAAATATAGTTACAAAATATTGGTTACATCATTCATGTTGAAATTATACATGTGAGAACGATGAAAGTTAAAAGCGTCCGTAATAAAAAAATTAAAAAAAAACAATTCAAAATTAAAATTAAAATAAGCCGTGGCAGCTAAGGTATGACCAGCCTCCACCAACAGCGCCCGTTCACAAACCTGATGTATGGATTCGTTAAATGATCCAACACACGCGCCACCATCAGCGAGGCATTAGAGTGAGCATGACACACTCTCAGCCGCCAGGGCACATCCAAGTCAAATAAAGACGTACCCAGTAAATGGTAGCTTTAGAGTAGGTACATAGTACTCACACATGTACTAAGCAATTATACAATACAAAGGTGATTGAGTCTACACAATGCAAAGCTATTCTTACAATCTTCAGCAGTTGCTTAACAGTATCTTCAAATGTTAATTAATTAGTTGAGGTTGTGGAGCAGGACCAGCAACAAAAAACAATAAACAATAATTGAGAAACTTCAAAGAATGCAAGACGGCAATTTGTACCTTGCTTGTCAAGAAATACAGCCTCTGTGAGAATAAGTCCTGTTCTAAAAGAAATTGTCCCTGATAAATAAGGTAAAGTCCTTATAGAGTCTCTGCTCTGTTAATTTTACAACTATCTATGTTCCAGACAAAGCTCTGGTGTCCAGGATTCTCATGTAAATAACAGGATAAGGCGCATAAACGAAAAACAGTAAAATACAACTTAGATTAAAGCCGTATAGAGACTTGCTCTATGAATTTTTTATAAAACTAGGTTCCAGATAAATATCTGGTGTCAAGTAGTGTTCAGGAGCCGTTATTTATCAAAAAACAGTAAAAGTAGAGTTGAAATTTTTTTTAGGCTCCACGTAGAGTCAATGTCTTGTACCCATTTGATAGGTCTCCCCGAGCCCTCTCCAATGAACCCAAACACGGCTACTCCAGCTCAAAGGGTTCCGGAGATAACCCGGTCCAAAATTCCGGTTGCCGATCAAAAATGACTCCCGGAATCCGGTTAACAGTGGTTTTCTCCGCAATCGTTCGTCCGAATTCCACCGTGCTTGGGCTTTCCTGAACGGACTCGACGAGAACTACCCCGTGGAGATGTTTTCAGGCCAAAAATGTTTTGTCTCCTGAAAACTCCTGAAAATTCGCTAGTCGGGTAGGGACTGGCCACCCGAATTCCCCAAAGAAAACCCGAGCCTTCCACGACCTCCGGTTCGGGAGTTCAAAAATGTATCTGACACTTGAAGAGCTGTCAAAGTCAATTTTATAACCGGTATAACTTCCCCCCTAATGATCGTAGAAGCCCCGAGTTTGGACTTGTCTGGCTTGGCTCGTCCAGCTCCGACGCTTAAAAATATTTTCAGGGTCCTGAAATTTTTCGACGCCTAGACGCCTGAAAACCCCTGAAATGGATAAAAGGTGTCCCCTCAAACGCCTCTGCAAAAACCGCAGCTCTCTGCGACCACAGGGTCCGGAGTAACGTTAGGCCAAAGATTTTCAAAATGGCCGCCCAGCTGTCAAAAACCGACTTCAAATGTCCGTATCTCCGTAACCAATTATCGGAGAGAGTTGCGGTTTCGAATGTGGATCCTGGCCCGACCCCCTCTATATAAGTAAATTGGTTTCAGGCCTGAAAAACGCCCGAAAGCAAATCAAATTACACCCACAAGTATCCTTCTTAGAACTGTGCAAATCCGGGTCTTCTACGTCCAACTTAGGAGATATTTACAGTTTTATGTGTCAACCATAAAAACCAAAATGGCTGAAAAACCTATCTCCGTGAATTTAGAAGTTATTGGACTCAACTTTGGGCTTAAACTAATCGTAATACACATTTAAAAGTCAATCCTAGTGTCTAAATTTAATGATTTCTATTTATTTCGGTTTAATTGCATAAAATAACTAAAAATTTGATAACTTTAAAACCGTAAATCGGAAAATTTTGAAAAAAATTTCTAAATTATAAACAAATGACAGTTTATGCGATTATATAATAAAATTTAAAAATAAATAGATTTTACCTATAGAAATTTATATTTATACAATTTTTTCAGTTTTTAAATTACTACGTTAAATCTAAACAAGTTAAAATTCCAGTTTTTTCAGGATGTCCTCTTCTAATAAGCGCGCAAAAGATAGCAATTGAACTTTTGCGAAATTTAAGTTTTTTCGGGAGATACAGGTGTCCAAAGTTTCAATCTTCAATTAATTATAAATACAAAAGTACGTTATTTAAAATTCAGTTACTTGTAAAAATCGTCTTCTCCAAGCTGGCTGGCTCCTTTCGTGCTGCAAAATTTCAGGCGGCTGCCGCGTCTCGTTGTGGTTTTTCAGGCCACGTGCTTTTTAGTTTTTTCTTTATATCTCTGAAATTATTTGACTGAAGTGTTTTCAGAGTAGTCCGGAACGAAGGTAATGTTGTTCCCCTATGAAAAACAGGGGTCGTCGCTCTAGTTTCGCAGGAAAAGCTCCAAATGTCTCCGTCATAAGAACTTAACCTCAAAATTTGAGGTTTTTTCAGTTTTTTCCATGCACTGCACTGCAATCCGACTTGTCACTTTAACTTAACGTATGGGGGCAACTTTTCTGCACACACCAACACTTGAATTTTTAAAATCCGAGCACTTATTACCACTTTTTTTTTGATTTTTTAAGTACGGAGCGACTCCGAAAACGATCCGACCACCGTGAGGGCTGGGGGGGAACTGGGTGAGTAAAGTTGGTACTTACCTATTTAAGTTATCTTCTTTCGTCACTGTTCAGATTTCAGAATGTAGGTACAAAAAAGAGTATTTCAGGCGTATTTAAAAAATTGGAGTCAGATTATTTACAACGATTAATAATGAACTAGGTATTTACACGACTAAATAACAGTATTTACACTTCCTACCTGTATTGAAGTAATTGCTCAAAATGTTGTCCATTGACTTCAATACACAGGCGGGCACGTTTTTGCAAATTGTCTTTTAGTGTTCGCAACGTGTTTGTATCGCGCCTCACTATTTCGAACGCACTTTCAATTTTTTGTTTAAGCTGTTCCCTACTTGTGACTTCTTCAGTGTAGACCAGCCTTTTTACCTCCGACCACAAATAAAAGTCGAGTGGTGTTAAATCTGGGCTTCTGGCTGGCCATGCCACTGGGCCACCTCTACCGATCCACCTTTGACCAAATTCATTATTCAAGTAGGTGCGTACTTGGGTTGCATAGTGTGCGGGGCAGCCATCATGTTGGTAGTACAGTTCCCGACGATAAGTTAGGGGAACGCCTTCCATTAATAATGCCGGCCCACACATTCACACTAAATCGGATTTGATGAGAGTGTTGTTTAATTACGTGTGGATTGTTAAACGCCCAATAATGTTCATTATGGATATTAAAAATGCCTATGCGCGTGAAGGTAGATTCGTCCGTCCACAAAATGTTCACTTCTGGATTATTCAGCAGCCACGTACAGAGAGCTATAGGGGAGACCGGGGTAAGATGGGATACTTTAGAGCAAAAACGTCATAATATGAAAATCAAACTGTTTATTAAAAATCTCTTACAACAAAAGCAACAATTATACTTTTAATTAACATAATTATAATCATTTATGGCGCTAAATCACAATTTTTTTTGGCAAATAGGAATTAAATGGCACATGTCAAATATCCCGTCTTGCCCCATGATCGGGGCAAAATGGGAAACGCTATGGGGCATAATGAGTACACATTTTAATCTGGTTGGCAACATTCACATATATGTGCCTCTTCACCGTTATAGTCTACACCTGCGCAGGAATTGTGGGCCCAGCTATGGCACACGCTACAAATAACCCATCCTTCAGTGGACTGTGAATATAAGTACCCACAATATAAACAAGGACAAAATGATTGTCCTTGTTTATATTCAGCGTCTTCAGATGAACTAGCATCCGTGTCACTCTTTTTTTATTCCTTTTTTCCGGCTTCTTTTTGCAGTTCTTTTCTTTTCAGTCTTTTTATTGTCAGGTTTCTTTTTGTCAGTTGTCTTAATTATTTTTTGTTTTTTATTTATATCTCTAATGAGATCATTCTTGTCGTCTTCTTCCCATGTTCCACGATTTGTTTTACGTTTATAATTTCGTACCATTTTATTTACCTGCAAACAAAAAATAAACTTATTGTTAATAGCTATGAAACATTTGTCTATCTACACGTATGGGGCAAAATGGGATACTATCCCATTATGCCCCGACCGTTTTGCCCCAACAGACACATTTTGCAAAAGTAACAACAGTTCTAAAATAAAAAAATATTCTGCGAAAAAGCAATCTAAATTCGTTAGTTTTACACAACTACAATAAGTCTGTGGTAAAATTTTACAATAGCACTGATACATACCGTCTTGCATATCGATTCAAAACAAAAAACTTCGTAAGAATACTCCAAAAAACAGTTTTTTGTCGCCGCGCAGCCAAAACTCGCAGTGACACGTACGCGCCGCTCCGACTAACGTGAGGCAACTGAACTTGAATGGCGCTGTGTTAGGTGCTGTTGTGCTCACCAGTCATGCACACAAGCATACTTCCCGTCTTGCCCCGAGCTTCATCTTGCCCCGGTCTCCTCTACGTGCTTGGGGGTCAGCGTCATAAAGTCCTTGCGTACGACGGTAATGGTATGGATGTTTTCCCAATCGATTCAGCAGGCTCCATACGTAAAATTGACTGACATCAAATCGCCTTGCTGCATCTCTGGTACTATTCCGTGGGTTGCGTGCAAAGTACTTGGAGTATTTGCTCTTCAAATGCGGCTGAGTACTGTGGACCAATACCACGTCCTTGATTCGGCACCGTGAACTGGCCGTGATCCAGTAGCCGCTGTGTAGCTGCCAGTATTGTAGCAGGTGTGGGAATCTGCGGGTTCAAGATCCCCCGCGTGCGCAGCGCTGCTAAATGATCTGGTTGAGAGTACAGCCGCCTAGCTTCCGCCAGATTGTCACCAGCAATTGCGTAAAAACGCACCATATCCAACCACTCCACATTGGAATAGTTAGAATTCATTTTTTCACTTTTCACTATTTTTCACAAAAATATGCGCGACGTGCCTGTGACGTAGGTAACAACGGGTGCGTACGCGTTCCCGCTTGACAGATTTCGGTAGACTGACGACCGACCGGTAGGGCGGCCGCCCGGCCCGGGGCAGTCAACAAAAGAGATGGGCTGAACGGTACTTCGCGCGGACATCCTTGTAGTCCACGTGGACTCCTCTTATCTCTTTTGTTTTGAACGCCATATGGTAGCAATTAATACTTTCATGTTACGGTCAATGTTTGAACACGTTTGAGAACGCCTAGTGTTGTTTATTTTAATAACATATTTAGTGCTATAGAATGGTAGTAGACTATGGTCTGAACAACATTTGTTCTGGCAAAACTGTGATTCAAATATCACCGTGTATTACGAATGTTCTGTTCTTTGTGAATATTGCAATTGTCAAGGAAATCAAAATTAACGACGTTTTTAACAATTTCTAAAATATCTCGCTTGAGATCATTAACATGACTTTTTTCATTCAAGCGTTGATTAATTACGGTAGCACAGTATTCAACGCATGTTTCCATTTCTTTTGTGACATAGTTTAATGACTTTTTTACTTCGGAGTACTCCCGACACTCTAAAAACTGATGATGTTTTTCAATAGTGTTGATGTTTTAGTTTGCCTTATTATTAGATTAAATTCGGGGTGAGGGCCTGGTGATCTGTCACACAGGGTATCCTAGTATGGACGCCAGTCTCTCACAAAGGATCATATTTTTGATTTTGTAATGTTATTATTCTAGTCTAGTCTCTATTTATAAATAATAATATTTTGTGACACAAACATAGGTTTACGAATATCGCAATTGTTTTTGAACCGGTTAAGTAAAAAACCACACACATACGCGCATGCCTGTATCTCTGCACTGTCTTCGTTTACAAACTCCTCAATGTTATGGGGTAACTGGATAATTTCTGATGCATTTTCATTTTCTGTAGGCTCTGTGCGTATGCGTATGTGTGGTTGAGGCACAGACAAAAATGTACTGAAGCTATTAATCATAATTTCATTGTTGTCTTCTTCACAATTCCCGCCTGTTCCAAAATGGGCTAAATTAGATATAATGGCAGTTTTTATACCTGCCACAAATTGCCCACTTGTTGGGTTAATATTTTAACCGCAGTTACCCCTAATGCACCCAAAAAGATTTTCTAAAGGATCTTGCTGCAGCCTTCGTGTACATAGGCTATTTATATTGTATCTTGATGACAATTTTCTCCACAACCGAACTATCCCATTAAATTCCAGATCCAGCCTTCTGTTGATGGTGGTGTACGTGCACTTCCGACATAATTCATATTTTGAATATCCTTGTAAAGTTGTAGGTGAGGACTGGTTGATCGTAAATTTGTGGCGTGAAGCTTTCCTCTTCCTAAATCTGCACAATCACTATTGACGCTGTCGAATAATTTATCTATTATGGTAATAACATCTGCAGGAAGCTCTCCTGAAAGTAAATTTACTGTGTTTAACATGTGCCTATAAAGATTCAGTTCTTTTTTTATGGAAATGTTCTATTATAGTAACTGAATAATATGGCCTTAATTTATTTCTGGGAATTAAATAATAATCGTGTATAAGCATAATTTCATTCACCTGCTGATATTTTGGAGTACATTCCTCCAGCAACAGAGTGGCTTAAAACTTGTGCAGCTAGTTTCACTCTCATTTTTTGTTTTGAGTTAGGATTTAAATGTTCTTTTTTTAAAAGAGGAGCATACACAAAATTTGGGTTTCCGTTGTCCATCTCATAAAACTTCTTTATGTAGGACCATTTAGCAACACCTGTAACCACACACATTCAAAATGTTAGTAACTTAAGGAAACCTTTAGTCAAATGTTTTTTTAAATAATTTTATAATAATCATTTTTAATGTTATTAGAGAATACTGATGAAAATTGACCATTCCCTCCCGTTATCTCCGAAACTGCTGAGCCGAAAATTTTGAGAAAATTACAAAGAATAGTTCTATACTTATAGATTACAGGAAAATTGATAAGAAGACTATAGTTTTACAATAATTTGGTAAATCACTCAACATTGTGCGTACAAACTTACATTTGCAGTTGGAATGTATTGACATATTTTTCGTTAAATTTATTTTTTGTTAAATTATGAAACATAAGCATACCTCTCCCTGTCTTGCCATCGGATGAAATATTTGTTGGACACTCAATGTCATATTTCATAAAATTGTTTCTAAAACATTTTAATAAATGAGGTGTATCGAAGATTGTTATTATTTCATTATTATGAACCGTGATGAATGGATGCTGACTACTAGCTCCTAAGTTTGTTAGAGCTCTACGGTTAACTCCATCCATGTCGCAGACAATGGCAGCTATATTTATTTCAGCAATGAAGCACTGGTTTAACACCTGAAATAAAAATGATAAAGCATTTTAATAATATCATTAAGTTTGTGCATAAAATTCAAACATGACATAATTCTATGAAAATTTTAAAATAAACAAAAAATAATACCTCTTTAATAAGAACAGCAAGCCTGTCTGCAGTAGAAAATCCACTCGAAAAATAGTAGGCGATAGGTTGTTTCACCCTCTTCCTAATGCCTGATATCATAAACACCAAGGCATATGCAGCAATCAGTGGTGACCTTCCCTGGGATGCATGGTCTTGATAGCTTTCTATGATATCTTCTTTTGGATTGTAATTTAAATGCTTTTTTAAAGACATTTCGTCAAACATTAGCATGTATTGGTTGTCAGAAGGCTTTTGGGTTTTTACAAACTTCTTAACAACATTAATTACTGGCTGACTAACACCAACACCAAAAGGTACTTTATTAAGCAAATTTCTTAAAGTGCTTGGTGATGGTAAATGAAAAAGTCTTTGCAGTAAACGATAGCAGGTAGGTGACCTCTTAAATATCCGCAAGGCCGTTATTTTTACCTGCTTTGACCATCTTCGACCAGTGTACTTTTTCTTAAAGTTACGTATTTGACCTTGCAATAATTGGGCAAACGTTGGGGTAATCTTTTCTGATATTTTTTTTATAGCCACATCATCACTGATAATGTTTATCATTGCATTTGGTTTAAAAAAACTTAAACCAAATGCAATGAGCATTTGGTTTAAGTTTTTTTATCCGATGACGTAGGTATTTGCTTCATATATTTTTGTTAATAATACGCAATGAGCTGTTTGCCATAGACTGACGTTTATTAGTCAACGATCAACGAGTGTTGTAGCTACACTCTACAGATCGTGTTCCGTGTTTGGCTTCTATCGAGAACAGACGTGTATCATTCGCGCCCGCGTGCTCTAGTTTAGAGTAATTCGCTGGCGCATCACAATAACACCGTCGTCGATGCGTTGCGGAATCGGTTTATCAAGGTCGCCGCGATGACCCAGTTATTAATTATAGTGTAAACAGTGAAATTAAATAATTGTGAAGGTGAAGTTTCTACTTGCCTTACAATGTCATCAACAAAAGTAAAAATAAAAACTGATTTGGAGAAGCTGTTGTATGACAGGAAGAAACTCAGACACCCAAGAAAAATCAGAGAGAGAAAAATTGGAACTTCTTGTTAATGATATGAAGGTTCAAATAGAAGGCCTCCAGCGACAACTTCTACGCCAAAAAGAACATTACACGTCCAAGAGACAAGAAAATAATGATCCTATGGAGTTAGAAGCTAAGAGCAACATACAATTTGCTCAGTCTGATAAAGAAAATGTCGAGTATTGCACAGACGAAGAAGAACTCGCTAAAGAAACTGAGTGGATTAGGGCTAAAAGTAGGAAGAAAAGGAAGCTAAACATCTCCCTCTCTCCACCGGCACAACCCGGAACTAGCGCCCAACATCAAAAAAAATGTGAGAAAGAAAATACATTAGTTAAAAAAGTGCCTCCACCACCGCCAATCATAATAGACGGAGTCAAGAACTACCAAGTGTTCTATGACTTGTTAACTCTATCTCAACCAACTGAATCATTCATCGCGAAAATGATGAATGGAGATTGTGTGAAGGTCAACGCTAAAACTGAGGATTCTTATAGAGCGATTGCTAGGCTTTTGTCAGAAAAAGAATATCTTTGGCATTCACACGAGAACAAACAAGCTAGACCAATAAGAGTTGTAGTGAAAAAATTACATTCTTCTTGCCAGCCAGATCGAATTAAAGATGATTTAACATCGCAAGGACTGAAAATAGAAAAAGTGGATAACAAGTTGAGCTGGAAGACTAAAGAACCACTCAATATGTTCGTCTTATCATTTAATAATAACGAAGATGTCAACAAAATTTATGGCATAAAGCACATTTTAGGGTGTAAAATTGAAATACACTCTCTCAAAAATCCCAAACTCATTCCTCAATGCAAGAGATGCCAGGCGTATGGGCATACTCATAAATACTGCAGTAAAGAGCCAAGGTGTGTAAAATGTACTGGCAAACATCTTACAGCCAACTGTACCAAATCTCCGCAAGAGAAACCAAAATGCGTCCACTGCGGCTTACCCCACCCAGCCAACTACAGAGGGTGTGAAGTAACCAAAGAAATGCAATTGATGAAAAATAAAAATATCAAAAAGAAACTTGATGTGCCAACTGCCCAACAGTCTGCTTCCATGAGAAATCCTGATAAACAGACACGAAAAGAAAGTGTCCAGGCAACTGCAATACCGGTGAAAACAACCAAAAGTAGTTCCTATGCACAAGCTGCAAAACAAGGCACACAATCTTCGACTCTGGAAGATAAAATTAATCAGATCTTGAAGTGTATTACTACATTTGACAAAAGATTAGAGAAGTTAGAATCCAGCACCAAAACAGCTGTTTTTAATAATTAAAATAATGGCGTGGAACTCTAATGGGCTCCTCAAACATCAGAATGAGTTACAGGCAGTCCTAGACATAGAAAATATAGACGTGTGTTTGATCTCAGAAACGCACTTCACTAAACAATCTTTCGTCAACTTTAGAGGATACAAGGTATATAATTCGCTCCACCCTGACAACTCGGCCAGAGGAGGTAGCGCGGTTATAATCAAAGAAAACATCAATCATTACGAGCAGAGTAAAATTGAAGAACCAGATATTCAAGCCGTGGCAGTATCTGTTAAAACCAAATTTTGTCACGTTTCCATAGCAGCCGTATACTGTCCTCCAAGGCACATGATAAAAAAAGAGCGATATTTACAATTCTTTGAACTTCTGGGCCAGAGATTCATCCTAGGCGGAGATTTTAATGCCAAGCATACGCACTGGGGATCAAGACTTACTACAACAAAGGGAAGGCAGCTCTTAAATGCAGTCAAAGATACACATTGTGAAGTTATGAGCACAGGCAAACCAACGTACTGGCCCACTGACCACCAGAAAATACCGGATCTTATAGACTTTTTCATATACAAAAATATATCCAACAATTACCTTAGTTTGGAGGAAGAGTTTTATATGAATTCGGACCACTCCCCGATTATACTAAGACTGAGTCAAAAAATCCCACTAAAAGAAAGACCTGTTACCCTGGTTAATAAGTCGACAGATTGGGACAGTTTTGCCCTTGATTTAGATAATATTATCGATCTAAAAACTCCGTTACAAAATAAAGATCAACTTGACTCAGAAGTAAACAAATATATCGTTAATATTCAACAATGTGCGTGGAACAACACGCCACAATTAAAACGTAGATATAAAGGACATACCTATCCCAAAGAAGTTGTGTATTTACTATCTGAGAAAAGAAAACAAAGAAAGCGGTGGCACCAAACAAGGTGCCCGCGAGATAAAACATTATTAAATAACTTAACTAAACGACTAAAGAGGAAAATTCTACAATTTGAGGATGAAAGTCTGAATAATCACCTTGTGCAGCTAACCAACGACCAATCTACGGACTTCTCTCTTTGGAAAGCGACAAGAAAACTAAAAAGGCCGATTATGCAAATACCGCCCATCAGAGACAGCGACGGAAAATGGGCCATAAGCAATAACCAAAAAGCGTTAAGGTTTGCCCAATACTTAGAAGACACTTTTCAACCCAATGAAAGCTCCATAGAAATACTTGAGAGTGAAAAGTTATCACAAAATCAAAGAATTCGGCTTGTGACTCCTAAAGAAGTTTCAAGAGAAATTCAAAACAACATAAGCTCGAAGAAATCTCCGGGTTACGACCTCATAACCGGAGAAATTCTAAAACACCTCCCGCGCAAAGCCATAGTCAAGCTGACCAGACTTATCAATGCTGCATTTATGCTAAACCATGTACCTGAGCCATGGAAGGTTGCTGAAGTCATAATGATTGCGAAGCCTGGGAAACCACCCCATGAAGCATCATCATATAGACCTATTTCCCTGTTGCCCGTATTATCCAAACTATTTGAAAAACTGTTATTAAAACGGATAAAACCAATAATAGAAGAAAAAGAGCTTATACCAAGCCATCAATTTGGCTTCAGGGAAAAACATTCTACAATAGACCAGGTACACAGAATAACAAACATTATTGAAAAAACACTCGAAAACAAGCAAGTCTGCGCCACAGTATTCCTAGATGTCGCGCAAGCTTTTGACAAAGTTTGGCATGAGGGTTTGATATACAAACTCAGACGCATGCTACCAGAATTCGCAGATATTCTCGAGTCTTACATAAGTAACAGAATGTTTAGAATAAGGCAAGAGGATGCATATTCCGAGCTAAAAACTATAAAAGCTGGGGTACCACAAGGAAGTGTGTTGGGCCCAATCTTGTACTTGCTTTATACATGTGATATCCCAGAGCTGGAAAACAACACCATTGCGACCTTTGCAGACGATACAGCTATTATGGCTACCGGATCAAGCCACAAAGAAGCAGTAGAAAAAGTTCAACTTGCTGTGAACAAAGTTAACGACTGGACACAGAGGTGGAAGATCAAACTGAATGAGTCAAAATCAATACATATTGACTTCACTAACAAACACTGCGATTACCACCCAATCTATATAAATGGCATGCAAGTGCCTTATGCTAATACAGCCAAATATCTTGGAATAACTGTTGACGCCAAGTTGCGCTGGAAATCTCACGTCAAGAAGAAAAGGCAGGAACTCGACATACGTTATAAAAGTATGTATTGGTTACTCGGAAGGAAATCCTGTCTATCAATACATAATAAAATTATATTATACAAGCATATTCTTATGCCAATTTGGACGTATGGTATCCAACTTTGGGGCTGTACTAAACGAAGTAACGTTAAAATAATCCAAAAATTCCAAAATAAAGTACTCAGGGATGCTGTAAATGCACCATGGTACATTAGAAATGACGACCTCCACCGCGACCTTAAAATGGAACTCGTCACCACCATCATACAAAAATTTGCTGAAGCCCGCGAACACAGACTTCACCGACATGTGAATGTCGAGGCTATACAGCTGCTAGACAACACGGACATAGTGCGTAGGCTAAAGAGAACTAAACCATTTGAGTTAGTGTAGTGCGTGAATGAATAATAGTAATGCTGTGCTATACGTGTGACACATGAACAAAGTGTTTTATCAATATTATCAGACTCTAAGAAAGTGCTACGGAATTGTGTAAAAGTGCGAATTGACACTATTCTTAGTTATAACAAAATGTTTCACGTAAAATAATAAGTTAGAGTTAAATTGCTTATTAGTCTATTAGGCTAGATTGTAATCAATTATTAAGAACTACTTAAGTTCTTATTAATAAAGGAAAAAAAAAAAAAAACTACAGATAACATATGTGGCGCTAGTAGACGTACAAGTAGTTGTAGATTTTGTTATAAGATTTACACCTCCGCTTAACAAAATCAACAAACAATCCAAAAAACAAATAAATTACAAAAACTGTTAAACAGGTAAAATGCCAAGTTTATCTGTAACATATTTATGCTTGACAGATCCTAAGCTTTTGGTTAAAATATCTGCTGGCATTTCAGCTGTTTCCAGATAATCAATTTTAACAAACTTATTCATTACAGCTTCCCTAACAAAGTGATACATAATGTCTATGTGCTTTGATCGCCGATGAAATATTGGATTTAAAACAAGTTTCTGTGCACTTTGGCAATCATTATACAAAATAATTGGTTCTGAAGTGCCTAAAATTTCAAACAATAGGTTTTTTAAATAAATAGCTTCTTTACTAGCTTCTGACAAGGAAATATATTCGGCTTCTGTCGAAGATAATGCTACATTTCTTTGCTTCCTACATTCAAAAGAGATAACTGTGTTAGATAATTTAAAACAAAAACAAGAAAAAGATTTTCTGTCATTAATATCAGAACCCCAGTCTGCATCTACATAACCCTCAATACTAGATTTATCTTTGCAAAATATAAGACCATAGTTTTTAGTTCCTTTTAAATATTTTAAAATCCTTTTCAAATGTTTTCAATGAGTTTCATCATATTAGTTATTAAACTGGCTTAAGTAATTAACACTGTATGCAATATCTGGTCTAGTTAGCACTGCTAAGTACATCAAACTACCTATGAGTTGTCTATATGGATAACTATTATGACAACAATCATTCTGAGACTTCTGTAACCTTAAATTAATCTCCATAGGAGTTTCTACTGTTTTACAGTCTGAAATGTTAAATCTATTTAATAAACTTTCAACATAATTTTCTTGATCTACAGTTATAAGTTTATAACATTTTTATGCATATTAACTCTAGCCTCAACATTGTCTTATTTGACCCAAATCTTTAATTTTGAATTTACAACCTAACTCATTTATTAATTTATTTGTTGACCAAATAACTACCTATCTAACTATCCTATACGTAAATATTTAAAGTCACCATAAAATTAATAAACGTTAAAATAATGATTAAATAGAAAATACAAATATTTTACAAAATTACCAATTTTCAAATAACCCGCCCCTAACTGTTCCTGGCGCCCATAACGCTTGCAGCATTGCCACGTTGGATGGCAATAGCTAACCTTTGCACCAAGAACGAGTCGGAGCGGGAGTCACCCGTTTTTTCACGGAGTTTGTGCCCTATCTCACCAATGAGCTTGTTCGCCTCAGTTCCCCAACAACCCATGGTCTCAACTGCTATCGGCACAAAATGATAACGGGTCGCCAACAGAGCGTACTTTACCCTCTTCCTTTCGGCGGCGTCCTCCGCTGCTGCCGACGGCGAGAGTACCGTGCGACCAAGGTGGCTGACAGCAACAGTGCTGACGCAAGTTGCGTCCCAAATTAGGCACTTGCCGTTCTTCCAAGGCACCAGGGTCAGCCCATCTGGCCTCTTGCCGTCAGACCTGCTCAATCCCGGAGGCCCCAGCACGCAGGGGACATCTGCCGACACGAATGCCCTCCTCACAATATCATTGAGGGCATGGTGACGCGGGAACCTCCCCGAGTAACGACGACAACTCAAAGCATGATGGCCATCGGCCTCCACCGTGGAACCGCAGGTGCATCTGTGGGGTTCACACATCTTGCAGCCCAGGCGGAGGGCCACTGCCACACGCAAAGAGTCGTCATCAAGCAACGTGCCCAGGTGAGGCGAAGGAAGCGCGTGCAACCATGCCCCCGATTCCGGCTGCGATACAGCTCTGAGTCTGGCTAGATCAGCGCCCGAGGAACCTACCATCATCTGTTCCTGGATCAGCCTAGACGAGACGTCATACCAAGCGCGCTGAACATGTGTTGCGTCAGGGCTTGCTGCACCCATGTTGAGGACAGACCAAGCTGACCCGGCATCCAACATAAAGGGTGTGTTTGCCCCGTCACCATTGGAATCTAGAATGACAGTGACGAAGTCAGCCACCCCATGTGTCGACGCAAGGAAAGCCGGCAGGCCCACATCATGTACGCACCGCACCCCAAGCCCCCCGTGTCTGATAGGAAGAGCCGCCTGCCTCCACTGCGTATCATTAAAAGACACATTCAGGATCGACTCAACCGTTGATTTTAGAGCACAGTCAAAAGAACATACCTCCTCAGGACAAAGCCAAGTAGGGGCGGTCTGCAAGAGATATGTGATTTTGGGTAAGGCAAAACACATGCGCAATAACAAAATCGCAACGTGCGCAGAGAGATCCTTGAGACGTTCACGAGCATTGAGGAGAAGCTGTGTACGGGAGGAAATGGCTTCTGGCACTCCGTCAAGAAAAATGGGAGATCCCAAAAGGGAGAAAGAGAGAGGTGAAAGTTCCTTGAGGCCAGGTAAAAGACAACCAAAGAGTGAGAAGTGTGAACGAGCACCAAAACCACAGGGAAAAAATTCGCACTTGGAGGGATTCACCTCCAGACCCAATTCCTTAAGTTGAGGAACAAGAACCTCTAGGTCCTGGCAAACTTCTTCCAGTGATTTGACACTATTAAAAGACCTCAAAGCCAACGCGACGTCCTCCACTGACGCAGTCACCCTTGGAAATGACGAGTCCGGCGCCGATGGAAAATTAAGCGGACGCGATGGGCTTGGGTGCTTGACCGTAAGGGCGTCTAGCGTGCCAGGGTCGTGTTGCGCGAATGAGTCGTCTGAAACAAGCAAACGAACCGCTCCCCGGAAGTCACCCTCGAACACCTTAGACTCGATGGCTTTGCGAATCCCGCGTGGTTTAGAAAAATCTGCCACACAACTCGACTCATCCACAAACCGGTCAGCACCAACCGACTCGATGTTTGCCTTCTATTGTAAAATAAGGGGTAATAACAAGAGTAGCAGTGTAGTCTGATAGTACTATATTCGTGGTTAATACTTTACAAGCTAGTGACACATAAAAAACATAAACAAGGCCGTAACTACGCTTATTTAAATTGGTGACAGACATGTATAAAAGATTATTCACACATGCCAGTGCATCTATAATATGCGACCTCCAATACGCCCCCTTAATCTATTACACATGCATAGAAAATTATCTATTACACAAAACACTTGGGTATAGAAAAAATAAAACATATAGAAAACATAAAACATCTAACTACTCATCCGCGATCTGCTTGTAGATCCGATGGATAAACTGGTAGGAACAGTATCTGTATTCAAGTTTATTATCACTTCCGACTTTTCCACGTTTTCTTTTTGAAGAAAAACGTTTTCCAGAAATTTGACATCTCTCGCAGTTGTCACTTCACCTGTCTTAGGATTCATTAGACGATAACCCTTCTGATTATCTGGATATCCAATAAAAATCATCGGTTCCGTCTTCATGTCCAGTTTGCGTCTCTTTTGTTTTGGTATCAATCTATACGACAAACAACCAAAGATTTTCAGATGACTAACATCCACATCTTTTCCAGTCCAAACCTTCTCTGGTACTGTATTGTTCAATGCTTTCGTGGGGCTTCTGTTCTTTAGGTATACAACAGTATTAACAGCCTCGGCCCAATACTTCTTGCTCAGATTTGATTCTGACAGTAATGTTCTGGCCTTTTCTATTATAGTCCGATTCGCTCTTTCTGCGACAGAATTTTGTTCCGGCGTGTACGGTACAGTCGTCTGGTGTTTTATACCTGCAGACTTCAAAAAAGATTTAAATTTACCATTACAGTACTCTGTGCCGTTGTCAGATCTCAGACATTTAATAGATTTACACGTCTCATTCTCAACTTCCGCCTTGTATTCACGGAACTTATCAAAAGTTTCATTTTTGTTCTTCAAAAAATACACATGAGTCTTCCGAGTATAATCGTCGATAAATAGAAGAACATACCTCGAACCACCGAACGACGGCTCCTCGATAGGTCCACAAACATCGCTAAAAACCAACTGTAAGACCTCGTTCGCTCTCGTACCTTGGTTTTTAAAGGGACTTTTGCATGTCTTTCCTTCGATACATGGAATACACGGTTCGCATAAATCGGTACTCTTATATTCCATACCGCTTACTAAAACTTTCATTTTATTCATATAATTACGCGATAAATGAGCTAATCTTTTATGCCAAATGTTCGAAATATTTTCATTTTGTTTTGACAGTGTCACATTCACGACGTTATTTTTATTTTCTGTCAATTCATAAATTCCGTCGACCTCTTGACATCTTGCAACAATTCGATTCTTATTTTGAATCATGCAACCTCCTTTGTCAAAATTCATGCAATAATTCTTCTTGGTCAAATCGCTCACCGAAATTAAGTTCATGGATAAATCAGGAACATGTAAAACGTTTTCTAAAATAAATTTTTCGTTTTCGCTGACTCGTGGTTCAGCATTTCCTCTTCCTTTCACCAATAACTTCTCGCCGTTTGCTACTGAGATCTTCATGTTGCCCTTTTCAGGTGTATAAGACAACAATTTGCTTTTATCGTGGGTCATATGATTTGAGCACCCACTATCTAAATACCACTTATCTTTGTGTATCGCCTCCTTCGTATTCAGGCAGATATTCGCGGTTTTGATCCGCTCCTTGCATTCGGACGCCTTGTGTCCTTGCTTGTGGCACTTAAAACACTTGTAGACGAACTTCTGCTTACGATCGTTAGTTTTGATATTAGATCTTGCATCGTTCTGTACTTTACGTGTTACTAAGGCTTGTTCGTACTCTGTGTTCAACTTACTCTGTCTACTTCCTTCTTGTAACAATTTCGTTTTAATTTGCTCTAACGTGATCTCTTATCCACTATTATCTACAGCCATGATAAGAGGGCTGTACTCAGCAGTCAATCCACCCAGCAAAATCGATATGATCCAATCATCAGGGATTTGTGCATCGATATCGGACAATTGTTGTGTCAGGAATGTAATTTTGGATATAAAGCTTTCCATAGAATCAAAGTTCTCTAACTTACAGTTGAAAAGCTCTCGCTGAATATGTATACGTCTTCCCCAACCTTTGTCTTCATACGCTTTCTGTAAGCTGTTCCAGGCTTCTTTCGCAGTCTTCGCATTGTAGACGTGGGTAAAGCACTCTGGTTCTAACAACAAGCATATTGTCGTTCGTGCCTGCCGGTCTACGTCAGCATTTACTACATTTGTAGAAATTACTCCCCACCAGTTTTTATTCTCCAAGTAATTTCGCACCAAGAACTTCCAGTTTGGGTAGTCTGACGATCCTTTCAGCTTCTTAATACCACTTATGCCAACTTCAGTTGACATAATTGAGATTTCGTAAGTTTCACAATTAATATTTAAACCACTCCACTTATTAAATGCTCTAGCACTATCAGAGCATGTATAAGACCATAACCTATTGTAAAATAAGGGGTAATAACAAGAGTAGCAGTGTAGTCTGATAGTACTATATTCGTGGTTAATACTTTACAAGCTAGTGACACATAAAAAACATAAACAAGGCCGTAACTACGCTTATTTAAATTGGTGACAGACATGTATAAAAGATTATTCACACATGCCAGTGCATCTATAATATGCGACCTCCAATACCTTCACCTTTGTAGTCATGTTTCCAGGTGCGACCCTCGAAGGAACTCTCAGCCCAACAAAAGCAAAAGTGAGAAGCGCGCCCCATTCATCCACACCGTTACAGCTAACGCACTTATCTAAAATGTCACACAGCTTGCCCGTCGCCTGGTTCCGCGAACCCTTAGGAACATGCCTAAGCACAGGGGTACACATCTTCAAGGCAGAGAGCCTCTCCAGAGGGCAAGGGCGCGAAACCAGCGGCACTTGGCTCACAGGTTGGGAATCGGTGACAGTAGACGACGTCTGAGGAGTGGCGACCGGCTGTTGCACATGCTTGTGCATACGGCCTATATGGATCTTGATCCCATGCGAGCTAAATGTACGTGAAGACCCAGGGCAGTGAGGACAAGACAACATTGTGGACAGGGCACTCATTTGGGCGTCTAAAAAATACAAAACTCGCATTAACAACAGATACAATAAATAAAAACTGGATACCAGCAATATCACAACTAAAAAATGGCATGTATTTAACGCGGCGACAAATTAATCTGATTTAGGGATTTATAAAAAATTAAAGGGGGTAGCAAAAATAATAAGTTGGCGACTAATTGCGCAGACTAGTATAAAGTAAAAAGTAGCAGCTAAGTAATCAATTTTCGGCTTTGTTTCAATATAAACTAGCATCGAGTTATTGCTTTGGCGACTGAATTAACTAATTAAGCGGAAACATGACAGCGGATAAAAAGTTGAAAATGGCCTATTCTAATTGTTCAATGGAGATTGCATATAAAATAAATCAAGGTCATAAAAAAATACTTTGTGCGACACTTTAAGAGCTTTTAATCAAAGCTGAAAATTGCATGTATAAATAATAATTTTGTTCTATAGTTTTATTTAGTGGCTCTTATTTTATTTATGGCGGTGGAAGAAATAAAAGGCAGAAAAGTACATACGTAGAGAAAATGTTTTTATTTAAAGAAATTATTTTAATTTATAAAAAATGTAGTTACCTAGTTAGGTACACTTAATACTTTAATCAACAGTATTATCAGGGCAGGTTTGTTACCGACTTGATACTTATACTAAGGCTTAATATTTAATTTATATTTATTTATTATTGTATTATCAAGGCAGGTTTTGATTTAGTAGGGCGTCCACGCTTTCTTTTTTGTCCTATCGGAATCACTTTTGCTTCTAAAGGTGGCGTGGTTAGTTTTGCCTTATGGCCAGACCCAGTATATGTTTACATGTATACATTCTGAAGAATTGAGGACAGTTGCATGTGGCTTGCTCCCATTCTGTCTTAGGTAGTTCAAGTTTCCAAAATGCAAAGTTTTTTTCTTTATATTCATCAAATGTATGCCATGATTCATCATATGTCATTTCCACAGCCGAAGCTTTTCCACAAGGTACCAAATATACAGTCCTTAAACAATCAGATGTTAAAGTCTTCACTGCAATATTTAGTTTTGCCCAACAATATGCCTCCGTCCATTCTTTATGTTCGACCGTGTGTGTTTCTGGGAATGATTCTTCAGAGATCTCGTTTGACCACTGGGTAACCATCTCGCATGCTACAGTAAGGAATCGTGACAGAGGAAAGCGTTCTCGCATCGTATTATGGTCCTTGATAGTCTTGTTAAATGCTTCTAGAGCGTTGTTAGTAGTCGGCGAAAGAGTTGCTGCTGCTCCTAAGAACCAATTAGGGTTTTTGGTTAGCCATTCCTGTTTAAAGTATTGTATAAATTTTGTCTTTGTGGCATGTTTTGTCACAAAAGCTCGAGAAGCAGCACTGAAAATGTCCGGTGATGACGCGTTATGCAATGCATCTATATCTTGTAAAATGTCTTTTCTGGACTTTTTGTCCACATATTTCTCAAGTTTATTCAGCATATTTTTTTTGGCGTGTGCCCAACACATGCGTACAACAGTGGTATCAGAACCAAAAACATCCAAAAATGCGTTTTTTATTGCTTGAGCTGCATCGCACACTAATACTTTTGGTTTCAAATCGTGCTCATACAATGAACATACTGCCTCCTTTAACACGTTCACTGCATTATGAGGTCGAACAAGCCACATACGTGAGTTCTCGCAGGTGCGTCAGTCAAAATCGCTATGTTTCACTCTGTGCGGGGGGTGCCTATATTAACATTTCTATGAGTATAACAGAGACAAATATATAAAATTGATTCTCTTGCGAAGCTTATGCTAACGGCGCAGTAAATACGATATGAGGTTGAATAGATCTCATACGCACTGAATAGAAATTAATTCCGTCTAGTGCGGGGGGAGGTCTTATCTGCCTTAAGAATTACAGGCCTCATACCCGCATGGAGTGAGGCGCGGGCGCCACGCATCCAAGCATTAGAGGTTTGCACCGGAGCGAGATTTCAACAACCGATTGAATTCACCGGTGATTGGGCTATCTCCGGTGAAAAACCGGAGGTCACCGGAGAATAAAGAAATTTTGTTTCCTTTTATTAATTTATACATTAAAAATGAAGAAATAAAAATAATCAATTAATGTAATTTATATAATCATTTATTAAAAAAAAAACATTTTATAAAGTTAGCAAATGCTGATTTTGATTTAAGAAACACAACATGTCAACAGCGTCATAGCGTAACATGCTTCTTCTATCATTTAGTATTTGTCCTGTCGTCGAAAATACTCTCTCTGACCTTACAGAAGTAGCAGGCACAGTTAGGTATTTAAAGGCTATTTCGTCTAAAGGCTTTAAATGTTTATTGAATTTCCAGAATTGCACAACTTCATCCCAATTGTGGCTTTTTTCAGGATACTGTGTTTCCATATACATTTTAAATAAATTCATTGCCGTGGCGGATGTCATATCTGCATTACTGGTATTTCTTTTTAGAAATCCAAGCAAATCCGGGCGACCAGTTTCTCTTGTACTATTTTCACTTGACGTGGCTATTTCTTCTGCGCTTTGAGATATGTTTCGGATCCGGAAAAGATTATTTATTTCTGTCTTTACAGCATCTTTAGCAGCCAATTTATTTTGCAATTGTCTAAAACTGTTTCTAAAAACGGGATGCAGTATAGTAGAAATTCGACAAACAGTTCGAGATTCCTATTCCAATAAACGATCATTCATACAGTTTTTCAATGTTTGTAAAAATATTTCACCTACCACTGTAGAAATTCTGGGACCCAAACTTTGAATGTTATCGAATAGCCCGTAAATAATAGGTATAATCAAAGAAGAGGTTGGATACTGGTCTCCGCTTATCATTTGGGTTGCTTGCTCAAATATATCCAGCAAAAGCACCATATCTTGTAACATTTTTTCTTTTCTGGGCTAATTATTTGAGGTGCTTGAGGCAGTTTTCTCTGTGCGGCGGTTATACTATCAATTAATTTTAAAATTCTTTTTATCATATAATAAAGGCTATTCCAACGAGTTGGAACTTCCTGTAGTAATTGTAAAGGTTCTTCATCAGGATTTCTCTCCTTTTGTTCTTTGTGGAGTGTTAGTGTAGCAATATTAGATTTTTTGAAATATTTAACAATTTTTTTACACTTCTCTACCAAGTTTATTAATTCAGGAATGTTTAAGGAATCATTTACAACCAAATTCAAAGTGTGTGCAAAACAAGGCAGGCTACGTACTCCTAACAGTCTAGTCATTTTTACTACGTTGGCTTCATTATCTGTTGTGATGCACACAACTTTATCACGGATTTCCCATTCCGTCAATATTTTATGGACCACATCTTTTAAATAATCTGCAGTGTGCGACTCTGTCAAAGGTGTAGTGGTAAGTACACAACTTTTAAGGCCATTTGAAAAGAAAAAGTGCACAGTTATTGTGATGTAGGACTCCATGGAATGACTCGTCCAAATATCTGTGGTCAGTGACAAGTTATCAACTTCAGATAAGATTTTTTTTAGCTTTGTCTTAGCTTCATCAAATATTTTCGGCATTAATTCATAACGTATTGTTCTTTTATCTGGAATTTTGTAGTTTGGGTTAATGTTATAAACAATGTTATAACCAAAGAAAAAGGTTGAAAATCTGTAGCTAACATCAAAGTTAAAGCTTCGTCCACTTTTTTTAAAATTTGGATTCGAGGACTGCTCCATAGTAGATACCTCTATACTATCATTTGTATTAGATGACATTGGAGAATCTGTTTGTCTCATAATATCAGAATGCTTTCTTTTCAAATGTGATAACATATGTATGCAATGCCGTGCTAACCACTGGCGGTGGCATTGGCATTGCATAATTTACATCGAACTTTTTTGCCGCCGTCATCTACTTTTTCAAAATGGCCTTTAGTTTTTGACTGAACTTTCGGCATTCTGAAATATATCAACAAGAATAAGTTTGAATAGTACCACAATGGTTTAAAATATCCATAATGATAACTTGTTTAAGTACTGGAAGTTAATGTTAAGTTAGACAGAAGTTAAAAATAAAATCCAAAAAGGCACTTACGTAAAAGCTGGTGTGTTCTTTTTATTAATAAATCTTAGTTTTTCACTGTGAAAGAGTATTTATTTCAAAATATTTAATTACGGTGACGGTATTATAGTAATAATTTATTGATTTACAACCTCGACCTATCGAACGAAATTCTACAATACAAATGTAATTTTGAACGAGTGAATGAGTATGTTTCACAAATAAAATGCTTTCGGGAAATTCCCTTTACCAAAGGCTAAAAAAATATGTTTGTCTATGACTCCTCACTATTAAAAATATTCTATGAAAGGGGAATCCCCCAATCTATGCGTCCTATGTCTCACTCAGACTAATAAAGTATATTTCTCACTTATTCGTTGAATGATCATTCGTTCGTCCGTTATTCATTAATACATAGTAGATTTAAATTAAACAGTTAACTTAAGAACAATTTATCTATTAAAATGGAAACTCAAGGTAAGCTAAATTTGTTCACGATTTTGTTTTAAACGTATGCAAGATACAATGTATGTTTTTTATTTACCTTTTTTTTCTATTTAGATCTATTTGAAGAATATGCGCAAAGGATGACATTTTCTGACGAAGAACCAGAAGGTGATTGTGCTAGAAATATTTCAAAAAAGCAACCCATAGTAATGAGCAATGAAAAAGGAACGCAAACAGAAAATAACAAAAATAACCACGAACATTGCAACAAATTATTTGGCCAGTTAGTTGCTAGTGAAATGAATCACATAAACGGACAAGACCGCTTTGAATTAATGACTGAAATAATTAATCTAATTCGAAAGAAACAAGTTGGTAAATAATTGTCATGAATGTTATTAAAAAAAATGATTGTTGAATGTGTCTTTTATTTGTGTAACTTTATTATATAAAAAAAAATAGATGCGACGATCACCGGAGATCAATCGGTTAATTACCGATTATTTCAATCGAGTACTTTTACCGGTAAATCACCGGTTATTCTCCGGTACTCACTGCTCCGGTGCAAACCTCTAGCATTAGTGTTGTGGCAGGAATCGATACAGAAGGACGTTGTCGTCCGGCGCACACGCATTTTTACGATTTATAAGTGTACCGAAAAAAGTAATTGGTTTTCGTATTATGGATCGATCAAGCCGTAAACATTGCAAGAAGAGACTTATATTAGTCGATTCAGATTCGTCAAGTGGATCTGATGAAGTGAAACAGTTAAAATGTAGAAAAGTGTTACAGAGGATTACACCAACCAGAAGTTCTCCTGTGAAAAAGGTAAACATTTTGGAATGTTAATGTTCAAATTTGCTTGTCCTTCTGCTAATATTAGTCGCCAAGTCATTATTTATAGTACCTCGCCTATGATTTCAGTAATCTTGTTTATTATTTCTGCTACCTTAAAGTAGCTGCCATTATTTGAATTTTAAAATATCCTTAGTTTAAAGCTCATTTAATATAAATGATTGCCAAAATATTTAATCGCTGACAAGTTATTATTTTAGTTGCAAATAGTTTGCTGCTCTTAAATTTTTCTGTCGCCGCGAAAATAATAAGCCCTAAAAAATAATAATAATGATCTTCTTTACATAAAAATAGATCTAACATGATTTTGCAACACATAAAAAAAAAGTTATAGAAGACATTTTCGTGGCTGCAGACTGCAGAAACCGATTCCTTAGGACAGGTGCTGCCGTCTATAGAAACCGGAACAGGTTGGCCGGAATGCAATTGCGACTGTCGCCAACACCTCAAATGTAACAATCTTGCAAACAGCTTATTCGGCGTGCCAGGCGTGACAGGCTATCGATGATCGACTAGCGTATACACTTTGTTAACGAAGTGCCACAGTTGGTCAAGTTGGTTAATTTATATTATTTAGCAAAAGATTTCAGTAGAGTATACTGGAATGCACCCGTTGCCAAGTACAGATATTCTATTTCACGAAGTCCGTTCGGCTTTGATTGTAGTAGTGACGTATCCCGACAAGCGCGCTTGTGTGTGTAAAAATGGGTAACGTTAGCAAAGAAATCTGATATATATTCAAGTCGAGATTTAATAATCGAAATAAAATTTTGGTTTTAAAAGTATATACTTTTTGTAAATAAATTAGATTAGGTTGCAATAAATACAAAAATATTAAGAAGATGTAAGCATTTAATTAAGCATTGGTATTACAGAATGGAACCGAAACAAGTAGGACTATTCAGTATTTTCAATCACTATCAGATAAATTTTCGATTTCCGATTCCGTTTTGCTGTCGTCAGAATCATCTTGTACATTGATTATCAATTCAAAATCGAGATCAAAATATTTCAAGTAGTCTTTTTCAATTTTTTCAACATGATCACAAGTTTTCTGCCTCGTTTCACTGCTAACTTGGCCCAAACTTTCATTGATCAGTCTTTCCGTATTCGTCATGTTTTGCTCGATATTTTTAGATGCGACGTAATTTTTAACGATCCCCCAAATATTTTCAATCGCATTTAATTCTGGGTGATAGGGGGGAAGGCGTAAGACATCAAAACCCTTGCTATTTATAAAATCGTCAATCTTGTAGATTACGTGTTGGGCTTTGTAGTTCTTTATTATATCGTATAATTCCAATTTCAGAAGAGATTCATCAAATGCTATACCCTTATCCCTGAGCCATTGTTGCATATCGGCTTTCTTTGTAGATTGCGTCGGTAGTCGTTCAGCCCGTGTGTTGTGATAAGATGCATTGTCTACGACAATGACAGAGCGCGGAGGTAAATTGGGTAGCAATTTTTCATTTAGCCACTTTACATAGTTATCATAGCTCATATTTGAATGATAATCACCAGCTGTTGAGTTGGCCTTTAAACCAAAGAAGCATTTTCAATAAAACCATCCTTGGTTCCCGCGTGCACTAAAATAAAGCGAGTGCCTGTGCTAATTTTTTTTAAAAACGGAGTGCTTTCCTTTTTTTTTGCCCAGGTGTTGTTTCGCACGTGTGTCGAAAGGACGTAGCTCTCATCGGTGTAGACAATGGGCCGACTTTGAGAGCGGTACTCTGTTATCTTTTTTAAATATTTTAAACGCCACATTTGTATATAATGACGCTCCGTCAAGACTTTACGGTTGTTCTCTGTTTTGCGCCACTTGTAACCTAATTTCAATAGTAACTTGCGAACAGTTTCTAAACAACCTTCGAATCCGATTTTTTCATTCAATGCTGTTCTTAACTTAGCTAATGTTGGAATTTCTTTATGGACAATATGGAAATCTTGTACAGTTCTGCGAACCACATCGGCTGTAAAATTATCTATATCCACTTTATTATCTCGCTTTCTCCTTTTCTTCATAGGTGAAGTGAATTTTGATGAAGTGGATGGCAATTCCTTCTCTTCTTTTAATATTTTTTGTACTGTTTTTTGGCTAACACCCGTAGCTTCAGCTGTACGCCGTGTAATGTCTCGTAAATGAGACAAATCACAGTTGGGTTCCATGAATGATTTTGTAAATTCATATTCTTCTCGCAGAAAATGATAAACACTAGCTATCATGTTTCGACCCTAAAACAAAATGTAATCAAAATAATTAAGAAATATAAACATTTTGTAACACAAAACATTCATTTTATAAATACTTCTATTCCTATATTAAGTATCTCAGTATAAAATTTTAATTGAAAACGTATAAATAAATATTACCTCACTATGGACAACTCTTCTTCGTTTTGTTGCCATGCTGACCTTACTACGTGAAACAATTTGGCGCGAACTAAAAACACTGCTGATCCGGACCGTGTCCCGATCGACACTGAGCGCTCTCGAGGTTACGCCCACAAAAACAATGTGCATGTGCACGCTTGACAACATTCATAGTCAAACGGACTTCGTGACATAGAACATCTGTAACGGAAATCTCTTATAGATGGTCAACAGTATGTGCATAATATGGAATGTGCCCCGTGTTGACTGCGCTTAAGTTGGTAGCACTGCTTGTCACTGTACTATAATTTTAAATTCAAATATATTTGAAATACGTTTTTAGATCACTTTACTGCTGGAAAACGATATCACTGAATGTTTATTTGTTTATAAATACACTGTCGGCTTCACCTAAAAGATTTAATGATATTATTACGAGATATTATTTTAAATACAGAGCCCACATTGTCATAGCCAGTGTTGCTATTCTTTTTATTGGACAATTTTGTTGACCTAACACAATTTGAAAAAAAAAAAAAAAAATCATCAACAAATAATGCTATTAAAACTTTTACATCTCCTTCAAATTTAGTAAATAGACAAGGTTCATATTTAGATTTTTGATAACCTAAATCTATCAAATAATCATTTATTCTCTGATACCAAGCACGGGAGGATTAAACGGAGCAAGTACGCGCGTACGCAAGCAAGTAAGTGCGTTTTTACGGGAGCAAGTATCACTCGATGCCATAGCTGTAGCTGCGAATAACTGTTCTGATTCTTTAGTATCTAATCTGTACACACCTTCCACTAATTCTGCCATTACAACGAGATCTTTTTGTCGATTGTAGATATAGCATCTGTTTTCTTTAAAAACCACACTGTTGCCTTTCTTAATTAACTGACTTACTGATAACAAGTTGGTTGTCAAGTTAGATATGCACAATACATCTGAAACCGTGATGTCATATTCTTCACCATTTACAACTGTAATGATGTTTACATCACCAGAACACAGCACTGGAACACATGTTTGGTTTGCAATAATGATTTCTTTGGTTTCATGTTCATACGATGGATTCACGATGTATTCTTGTTTCGCTGTCATATGTTTGCTGGCCGCTGTCAATGTACCAATTTGTGCAATTGAATTTCCCACTGAGAAACACTGCACTGAATGCATTAGATTGTTTCCTTTTACTTATTTCTGGGTTGGGACACTGGTTTTTGTAGTGACCCCGTCTGTTTACATTTGTAGCATTTTATGACTTTGACAGCTTTTGTCTTTTCACTAGAACTAGATTGTGTTTGACCACTTTTGGTATTGCCATATTTTTTCTGCGAACCTTTCGCGACAAAAGCATTCTCGGACCCGGAAAACATTTCAACATCACTACACATGTCCATCAATTTTGTTTTTATGACATCCGAAGTAATATCAATGCCCGAATGTTCAATAGCCATCAACATAGGACTATATTTTTCTGGTAATCCCGCCAACATCAATGCACCGATCCACTCATCGGTGATCTTGAAACCTGTACCTTGTAGTCGCTGGCCTGTTTCTATAATCTGAGTTACATACTGGGTCATGGAGTCACAATTTTCAAACCGAATGTTGATGAGCTTGCGTAACAAACCAATTTTCCTATTGTAACCGGCGTCATCAAACATATTCTTCAACTTGCTCCATAAATCGTATGTTGTAGATGCGTGCTTTATGTGAACGTAAAGCGATGGGTCGATGGTTAATACTAGTTTCGCCTTTGCTTTTGCATGTTCAGTAATTTGAGTTGTTGTAGGCGAAGCCGGTAACCTCTCCGTAATGGCGGACGCCATGCCTTCTAACACCTTAGATTATAAAACAAAATGCAGATATACCGTGCGGAACACGAAAGTGAAGCCACGCTTGTAGACATGTGTGCGTGACAGCACTATAAACATACGTTTCCTCAGTGAGCGTTACGGTTGCCAGGATAATAACAAAATTACTCATATTATTTCATTATCTATCTATTAGGTGTTGAAAAGGACATGGTCTTTTTTGGTACTTTATTCCGAGATAATTTAACCACTGTAAAGAAAATCATCACAGATAATACTGCACAATAGACTGCCTAATCTCAAGTTTCGAGCTGGAAATTGCCTGCATTTTCGAGAAAATAATTTAGAAAGATTGAGCTGTGTAGCCCGCGAAATTCAATTTTTTTTGGGTTTTTTGTATATAAATACATGTTTTATTGCCGCGTATCATACTTTGATCAAGATACATCCTGACACGGACCTGCAAATGGCAAAAAACTCAAAAAGAAATTGAATTTCACGGGCTACCCTGGCCTTTTCGCCTTAAGATTATGAAGCGTGGTACTTTATTCAAATGGAACGCAACCACAGTTTATGTTGTACACACGGCTACACATCAAGCTATACATTTCCAGTTTACACTGACCTCTCATTGTAAGGAAATCCTACACAATGCGAGATCAGCTTATACTGGAAATGTATAGCTTGATCTGTAGCCGTGCGTACTATTTGGAAAATTGTATTGTCTTGTGACTGATAATAGGAGATGAGGAAATAAAATTAAAAAAACAATACTGAAGTATTTTTTTAAATGTGTATTTATTAATCAAAATCCTCTTACTAATATTCCATCTAAAAAAGGTGCAGGTGGAGAAATATTGTCTTGAACTCTTGATTGACCGTGCCCATCCCAAATATCAAACAATAGTAACAACATGAGCACAACTACAACAACGGTCCTCTTGCCTATACCTAATGCAACTACAATAGTAAGCACAGAATATGCTCTCTTTTATTTATTTATTTATTGGGTACACCAACAGCAGTACATAAATTGAAATTAAACAAGATAATAAAAATACTGCCTATTACAGATATACACAGAATTGACCACAAAACAACAACGTAATTAACTTAAAAAACTATAAAAACTTATGAACACATAACTTAAAATAAAATACATACAATTATAATTCAATATTAAAATAGCAGTTCAAAGTAGTAGTATAAATACATTAACAAAAAAGAAAGATATAAAATGTTGTCACGGAAGGTACTTATGAGTGTGGGTTAATCTAAGATTAAAATTTAATATCAATATGAATTACAAAAAAAAAAGTATGATTATTTATTGGTTAATTTGTGCACTCCCGTACCTCAGAGACTGATCTTTTAAACTTGTTCAGTGTTACACCGTGTAAGTCGGTTTCTGACGACTTACAAAAGTTGTTGTAATTTCTGCACATTCGGACCAAGAGAGCGTTGAGACCAAGATTGGATTTGCAGAAAGGGATATGGATAATCTCTCTTACCAGTTATTTGACACCGTGTCCAATAATTTACAGTGTTAGTGTAGAGACAGTGGCAATCTTTTAAGGGTTCATTGTACATCAGCTGTTCAGTACATTTATGTTCGCATAATTCGTCAAAATGAACAGCTGAATTTTTTTTCACAATTTGAGGTGTGCTCCCATAGTAAAAGTTGTTCACATAATGACGAGTACAGTGACCCGAGTCCGACTGCGGTTATGTGATCTTATCCTGCCTCTAATCTAGACGGGCTCACTTGCGGAGATACCTGGTACACGAACAACATTTAACTCTGTAAGTAATCACTTCTACCAAATAATAATAAATAATAAACCATTTATTTTCAGGTAACAAAGACCCATAGATACATACCTTAACCAAATCATAAATAATAACATAGTAACAATTTTGTTAGTAAATAAAACTTAATAACTATGTTAGTTTCACTTATTTGCACTAAGTGTTCGTGCGTTCCGGTGGCACTTATCCGCGGAAGCGGCGGAATACCACATCCTGCGACCAAAAGCTTTCATCCATCACCAAGTGCAGGTAGCATCAACATGCTACCTGCACTTGGTGATGGATGAAAGCTTTGTGGTGCGCATACCAACGTATGCGCACCACAAACGCCTTAAAGTTGACGTTGCGATGTGACTCCAGTAGCTGTACTCTCGGCGCGTACTTTAGCCTTTGGCGCACGTACGTCACGAATTCACGATGTTCTCCGCGTCATTGGTGTAGTGGTGGTGGGAAATATTCACCGGAGTATTCGGCTTCGCGGCATGCAGTTTTTCGTTGGTCTGCGTAGGAGCCTTGCCGCAGCTGTGCTTACAGCTACTCTGTCGCACCGTCACGAAGCCGTCATCATCAACCCGGCCTGTTTCCTATAAAGGCCTGGGCTCTGCCCTAGGAAGAGCCGTAGGAATGTTCACAGTAACCAACGGGTCAGATGGTCGCGTAGTTTGAGCAGCGCTACGGGTAGGAGCTGCGGGGGCGGGACAATTTGCTCGGATATGTTCCCCTTAGTATAACCGAGCTTGTTTAATTTGATAAATGTTCCCAAACAAAATACGGACTTATCTATCGTGACCATAGATATTTTATATTTCTACGATCGTGACAGTGACAGTGACATCTAGTTTTTTTCAAATGTCATTCAACGCAGCGAGTTCCTAATTACGTTGAATGCATTCTCAAGTATATCTGCTGCAAAGCACAAACATGTAGGTAGGTACACCTTGTTTTTCATTTTTATTTACTTTTCCTCATTATTTTTCTTTGCGTAACCATTCTTATGACTTTGTTTACTAAAAATGTGTTTCATTACAACCATCCTCATAATTAATCATTAGCGCTGCGGTATGCATAGGAACGTAAAACATGGTGTTGCCAAAATCTACCTGTGTTGCATTGTGAACTTCAAAATCCTACCAAGCGTATTTTAAAAATGAAAATCTTTATTTTGCAGGATATTTACGTGACTAAGATATAATTTATCCCTACTATATTTTATCCCCTTCCGATTAATACTATATAACCTGTGGTTGCGTTCAAGATGATATGTCGAACTACAGGCCTATAGCTTTAATTTCCGTTTTTTCTAAAATAATAGAAAAAGTCATTTATGAAGCAATATCATCTTTCCTGACTAAATTTAATATACTTTGCCCTGAGTATTGCTCAGGGCAAAGTATATACGGGTTCAGGAAAAATAGGAATATAAGCATGGCAATTTTTGACCTGTTGAATATAATCATGTCGAGTGTTGATACTAAAACGCCTATATGTGCTATATACACAGATATGTCGAAAGCTTTCGACTTTGTCAACCATAACATACTTCTTCAAAAACTTAACGCCTATGGTATTCGAGGCAATATTCTGAACCTAATAAAAACATATTTATCGGATCGCAAACAGATGACAGAAATTTACAAAATATGTGTCAAGTCTAAATTGGGTAAAAAATACGTGTCTTCCTATAGAGAAATTAAATTCGGTGTACCACAGGGAAGCGTCCTTGGGCCTTTGTTATTTTTAATTTACATTAACGACCTCCCACGCCAAATCCACCATCGTATGGTACTGTTTGCCGACGATAGTACAGCACTCTTAAAATGCGACAGTAATGAAAATTATGAAAACGATATAAACGACACCATTAGAATTATAATAAATTGGCTAAATAGTAATAACTTATAGCCAAAAACGCTGCCTACGAGCCCAAAAACGCTGCCTACGAGCAATATTTGGTTTGAAAGTTACCGACAGCTGTGTTCCAATTTTTAAAAGTCATAATTTGTTGACATTTCCATGCCTTTATATTTTAGAAATTGCTCTTTTTGTTAAATGTAATCGACATCTATTTTTAAGTATATCGGAAAGCAGACACCGAGATGTAGCTTTGCGATCTCAATACCAAAACTTGTTACGCACAGGTGGTTACAAGACTGCTTTGTTGAGGAAAAGTGTTTTTGGTATGGCACCGGCTATTTTTAACCACATTCCTAATTCCATAAAAGAGCAACCAGTAACAACTTTCAAAAAGAAATTAACTGTACTTTTATTAAATAAATGTTACTACTATGTATCGGATTTTCTAGCTGATAAATTTTAGTTTTGTGTCAGTGTTTGTACCCATATTTGATGATGAACTGCATCAATGTTTGCATGCCAAAATGGTAGAATGTACAAGGATTCTTTTATATTATTTTAACCACCTTATTGTAAATACCTACGTTCTGAGCAAATAAATGAATATTCTATTCTATTCAATTTGAATAAAGTACCAGGCTCCATAGTATTTCAGTTTTCTCCTTTAACTGCAAGAAAAGTAAGTACTGCGAGGCAATGGAATGACGCGGGCTGCGGGAAGGGAAGCGGGCGGCGGGGGACCGCTAAAGAGATGCTCGCGCGCGGAAATATGAAGCCGGTCCGAATCGCCAGCGGAGCCCTACGTACCGTGTACAAAAAAATCTGTTACTAAATTGTTCTATTTATGTGAAAATATAAAAGTGCTTAAAAAAAAAAATTACGTGTTTGTTTTACAATAGCGGGTAAGTGGAGTGAGTGGGTGGTGGAGTGGAGTGGTTGCAGTTAATTTTTAATACATTGTATATTAATAAAAATCAATTTCCGAAATGTATATACGCGCATAACTTAAGAACGCTGCACCTATTTAGGTGAATGTTTATTTTTGTGTTTTAGGACAAGGTTTGTATGAAAGTGTTTGAAAAAAAAAATTGCAAATAAAATGAAAATGGTTTTATTCTTGTAAACAATGTTCATTAGTTAAAGTTATTTGGTTAACAGTAATGAAATCTAAACATAGGTAACACTGGTCAACAAAATTTTTGTCACAAGAACTTTTTGTCATATATGCTTTTTTCGACTCCCTTTGGTAGGAAATAGTATAAAAAATAGTATAAAATTGGCACGTTATGTTAGTGGTTTGTAACGAGGATAGGTAGATAAGTAAGAATAGCAATAATTAAAAATTTATATTAAAAAAAAATATTGTGCTCTTTTTGTAAGAAAATATTTAAAAATGAAAATAATATGTATAAGTACTTATAGAATTAAATCTTCTTCTTCTTCTTAGTGTTAATCCCAGTCGCATCCGAAGCTTACAGCCCGGAGCCTGGGGTCCGCTTTACTAGTCTAACTGCTAATTTGGCTATACTTCGATATTTTACGTGAAGCGACTGCCATCTGACCTCCACAACCCAAAGGCGATATTAAAGCATTGTAGCTAGACCACTGACCTCTATTGTACAAGTACGCTGGACTTCATATTAGCGACTACAAAATGAAGACATTTGATTTTCGCCATTTTGGCGCTGAAAGCAATGTGAGGGCCCATGGAACTAATATTAGAGATGGGACACAGCCGACGATAAAAAAATACTTTTATGGACTTTATCGACCGTGAGAGTTACGATTTTTTTTATTTGATCTGAAATTGGCATAGACTATCAAATACATGTCCGTAAGGATTGAGTCGCCACATTTCTTATCTTAATGAAATTTAATACTTATTTAGTAGTAAGTTTAAAAATTTTGTAGGTTCGATCCTCGATTTTGTAGGTATAATACTTCAAAAGATATATGAACATAAAGGTGGCACCTCAATCTAAATATTTGGATTGAGTCGCCACGTCAGAACTAGGTACGTCATGGATGAATATTTATCTGTTGGGAATCAGACGTATTGAAGAAACCAATCCGTATATAAGGGAGCGCTGTTCCACAGCGCGCCCCTTTCCGCTCGAGACCATCGGACCATCAACACGTCGTTGTAGCGACCGACATTTATTTTCTTCCTAAATTTCGTGTGTCATTTATTTTTGTTAATTGCTTGATTTACTTAATTAATTAAATTGATGTTGTAGCTGTAATATTTTTGCTTTTTAAAAAATAACTTGCCATCTAGTTTTCAAGATCAGAAGTGGGATTCGATCCAATTTCTGTTTTTGTTAATTATTAGTAAAAACATTTTAAGAAAAATAAAATGTCGGATCGCTGTCGAAGTCGTCGCCGTAGCCGTGAGCCAGGTCGGCGACATAGCAGACATCGGGATCGCACGCAGACCCCTGAGAGTGATCTACAGCGGGAACTCCAGGTAATGCGAGCGCAATTGAAGACATTAGAAGATCAAGCATCGTTTGCGCGCAAACAGAGGGTATCTCCACATAAGACACCGCGGTCCGAGTCGTTCGAGCGTGGCGCGTCGCCGCCGCCTGCCCGGCGCCAGACAGCCCCGACATCACGGCGCCACACTGAGCGCGTGGTATCGCCGTTGCTAGGGCGATCTGCGCGGGCGCCGCGGTCACGTACGCCACCCCTGCCGTCTGCACCACCTAGCGTGCTCCGTGCCGGTCATACTGCAGAATCGTTGTTGGAACACACCGGTGCAGATAGCGACATCACCGCAACGGACCGCATAGTGGACGCCATTCGTTCCATCAATAATCGGGTGAGATCTGACCAACATTTTTTTATTTCTAGTTTCGATCCTAGTCTGAATAATATTAGTGACTGGTGTAACGAAGTTGATCGCGCGAAACTTTTAAATAATTGGAGCGATCATGAATGCCTTTCGCGAATAGGTAACTGTTTAAAAGGTGATGCTCGTACGTGGTTACGCGAGTGGTTTACGAGCGATCGTACGTGGAGTAATTTCAAAAAGGAATTTGCGCCTTTGTGCCCAAAAACGCCAGACATTGCTAATATTTTATACGATGTAATGAACACAAATTCGGATAATTACTCTACGTACGCGGATTACGCCCGACGCTCGTTGCTTCGATTACGCATAGTGCGCGGACTCAGTGACGAGCTTATTTCTGCGATTGTTGTCCGTGGTATAGTGGACGCACAAATTAGAGCATCTGCTACTAATGCTAAGTTGTCACCTAACGACATAGTTGAATTTTTGTCAATTTATGTAAAGCCGTCTACTTCTAAGACACAAAGTTCATGTACTGTCTCACAAAATAATTATTCTGTTAACTGTCTCACAAAATAATTATTCTGTTAATAATTATTCTGTTAAGATTTGATTGCCAAAGGTGTTATTCGCGAATCAGAATCTGGTTTTTCTGTTAATTTGAAAAAATGTTCCTTTTTAACGACTGAGATTGAATATTTAGGACGTAAAATTAGCCAAGGTCAGGTACGACCGAGCCCCAGCAAGATAATGGCCGCATGTTCCAAAGCGCTGAATTTCTTAACTGGGTTAAAAGTATGGGTTGTGATACACACTTTATAATGCCCGAGATGCACCAATCTAATGGGCAAGTCGAGCGTTATTGTTGAACGGTTTTAAATACGATTCGTGTCGAAATTATCTACCGACAAAACGCATAGCCGACTGTTATTTGGAAAATTCAGTTGGTACTGAATATCACCAAGCACAAAACTACGCAACACTCCGCCCTCAATCTGCTGGCGGGTATTGAAGCAGCAACTCCGCTTATAAAAAGTTTGGTACGTGATGTTGCGGCGCTAGAGGGTTCCAGTCCTAATAGGGAGACCCTACGTGAATTGAGTAGACAGAGAGCAGCGGAACGACTTAGGCAGAATCAGCACCAGCTGCTTACGTCAATCAAGCGAGGCAGCCTCCCCGAGCTTTTGAACTAAACGGTTTGGTTTTTGTACGAAAGCAGGCTCAATCGACCGGCAAGTTGGACTCCTGTATGCGTGGCCCCAATCGCATCGTGAAGACGCTGCCACAAGGGCGCTACGAGCTCCAACTCCTGGCCGGCTCGTATGGGAAGTACACGCAGGCGGCTGCGGAGTACATATTCCTTGGCGTGGAGAGTGGACTCCTGAAGTATGTGCTGCTTACTTTGATGGTGAGTGCTTTATGCCTCTCTTATATATGAAGCTTCATATGTGTTTGTGTTGTATTGTGATTTGTTGGGATAAGCTTCACGTAGTGCCTCTTTCCTGACCAAATCAAGTTATGAGTACGCCTCACGGCTAGCCTCTAACTTCAGCCTTATATGTGTTTATGTTGTGTTGGGATAAGCTTCACGTAGTGCCTCTTTCCTGACTACATCGAGTTATGAGTACGCCTCACGGCTAGCCTCTAACTGCAGCCTTATATGTGTTTTTGTTGTGTTGGGATAAGCTTCACGTAGTGCCTCTTTCCTGACTACATTGAGTTATGAGTACGCCTCACGGCTAGCCTCTAACTTCAGCCTTATATGTGTTTTTGTTGTGTTGGGATAAGCTTCACGTAGTGCCTCTTTCCTGACTACATCGAGTTACGAGTACGCCTCACGGCTAGCCTCTGACTCCGCTAAGTTATGCCTGTGCATTGTGCACTGTGGGGCTTTTCTTAGCTGAATATCAAGATGCGTCTTGATATATGATTTGCCCGCTAATTATCGAGACAAGCTTCACGTCGTGCCTCTATCTCGATAGCTTAGTGTGTGCTAGACATGTGCGTAGCATTGTGCTTAGAGCACATATTTCTAATGTCCTGTGCAGATGCAGACCATGAACATGAGGAGTCTACACTTGTTACTGCCGAGTTAGTCTCGCAGGCCGACCAGTCTGTCTCCCAGCCACAACCTAGTACCTCCGGGACCCAGACCGAGGCGTCGCAGCTCCATGTTGAGCCTGAGCCACTGCAGCTTCACGTCGAGCCTGAGCCGCTGCAGCTTCACGTCGAGCCTCAGCCGCTGCAGCTTCACGTCGAGCCTGAGCCACTACAGCTTCACGTTGAGCCTGAGCCACTACAGCTTCAGGTCGAGCCTGAGCCACTGCAGCTTCACGTCGAGCCTGAGCCGCTGCAGCTTCACGTCGAGCCTCAGCCGCTGCAGCTTCAGGTCGAGCCTGAGCCACTACAGCTTCACGTCGAGCCTGAGCCACTACAGCTTCAGGTCGAGCCTGAGCCACTGCAGCTTCACGTCGAGCCGGAGCTTCTGCAGCTTCAGGTTGAGCCTGAGCCACTGCAGCTTCCCGTCGAGCCTGAGCCACTGCAGCTTCACGACGAGCCTGAGGGGCCTCCAACGGGCGCAGAGCTCTCCATGCCTGTGCTGGAGACCGACAAACAGAGCTGAAGACATCATGAAGGAGCCCGGGACGGCCTCCTGTCAGGAGAGGCCGTGTTGGGAATCAGACGTATTGAAGAAACCAATCCGTATATAAGGGAGCGCTGTTCCACAGCGCGCCCCTTTCCGCTCGAGACCATCGGACCATCAACACGTCGTTGTAGCGACCGACATTTATTTTCTTCCTAAATTTCGTGTGTCATTTATTTTTGTTAATTGCTTGATTTACTTAATTAATTAAATTGATGTTGTAGCTGTAATATTTTTGCTTTTTAAAAAATAACTTGCCATCTAGTTTTCAAGATATCATTATTTGGTATGATTTAGTAGTAATTGTGTATAGTACCTACTAAAAATCTGAGTCCTGTACTGTTGATATTGAAGAATATACAATACTTTTAATGTGGCTCCTCAATCCATCAATCAATCAATCATAAGAACGTGAATTTCCATGAAATTAATTGGTCAATTTATATTCCACTCCAAAGAACATTTAGTAGTAAGTGTGTTCGAATTTGTAGTATATAGAGAAAGTAGTAAAACTGAGTGAATTTAGTAAATAAACGCATTTTATTTGGCTCCTCAGTCCTGACGTTCTGCAAATAAATAATTGATTGTATCTACCTGAGATCACAACGGAATCAATAACCAGAGACACTAACATTTAGTATAAATGTCTACTAAATACTTATGTACAAATCAACATTGTATATATTCGGTATCTGAAAAAAAAAATACTTTTCGATATTCATTAAGAATTCGCTATTGAGGGTGACCATGTTGTGTGTGTACCTGGGACAAACGGTCAAACTAGATAAGTCCAACTTCGTTAAGTTAGGGAAGCTACGGAAGATCTTCTCGTCCAAAATATCGCAGTGTCTCGAAACAAAAGTCTTTGACCAGTGTGTGTTGCCAGTTATGATTTACGGCACTAAGACGTAGCGTTTTACAATGGGCCTCATAAGAAAGCTCAAGGTCACCCAAAAGCCAAAGAAGAGGGTTATGCTCGGTGTTTTTCTGCGAGATCGAGTTAAGAATGAGGTCCCTTTTGGGGGGAGCAGTGGACGTCTTTCGGCTGAAATGATGATGATGATGATGTTAAATGAAACCAGGATGACTAGTTTTTGAAATTTATTTTTTTAATAAAATCCCTACTTAATTCTAACAGAATTGTATTATTCACTTCGTAAAGGAGAAAAATAATAAAGTGTTCATCCTAAACGTTCTAAATAATTGCCACTTAAATACTAACTTACCTAATAAATAAACACATTATCACATTAATTGTAAAAAACTATTCATACTGCCCATTGATACCTCTGATGTTATGGTAAGCGTTTATAACTACGATTTTGTATCGAAGCGCTTTTGTGTTTTAAAACAAATCACAATTGAAATCAAGATGTGCCAACAAAGATAATTATGCAAATTACGTATAATAACAATGTTACAAAACCGGTCAAGAGCGAGTCGGACTCGCACACCGAGGGTTCCGTTCCGATTTCTGAAAAAGTGTGCTATTTAGAGACATCGTTTTATTTTTCCTGTAATCTTTACACAAACTTCTATCATATAGAATATTTGCAGATTTTTCGCTTCGCAAACTTCGGAGATAAGGGGGGGGGGGGGGGACGGTATTTTTTTTTTACATTTTTTTTTAATGTTTGAGAATGTGCAAATAGCGCTCTTTCATATGATACCCAATATACCATAGTAAACCCACTTTGAATTTTTAAGACCCCCTTTCAGTCAATGTTGCAAAAAAAGTATAAATATTTCTATTTCTTTCTTATTTGCAAAATAGTTGGGTAAACATCATCTAAAACTGTTCCTAATTTCAAGTTGATAGCATTAGTAGTTCTTGAGATCCTAATTTCAAGTTGATAGCATTAGTAGTTCTTGAGATCCTAATTTCAAGTTGATAGCATTAGTAGTTCTTGAGATATCCAGCTGTGACAGACAGACAGACAGACAGACTGAGTCACACCATAAGGGTTCCTTTTTTACCATTTTGGTACGGAACCCTAAAAAGGAACTTTACCTATACTATATGTTTTAAAAAACAGCACATAATAAGTGGTAGGTCCACTAATCGAATCGCAACCCGCGAAATACAATAATTGAGTAGTCCCGATGCCCATCTGTGGTCTCCGAGAGCAAATGCGCGAGTTAGGGTCAGCTCACACCGAGACGCGACGCAACGCGACGCTGCGCGCACATTTTAAAAGAGCGACTCAAAATATAACTTTATTTTCTACACGAAAATATACACATTTCATTGTGAGAATTTAGAATACGTTGCACCATGCAGCGCTGCGCCTCGTGATGCCTCGCAGCGTATAGCGATACATCGCGACACAGCGGTGCTTCGCCGGTACGCGCGTTGTGCAAGAGCGGTGCTGCGCCTCACGAAGCCGCGTGACTACTCTACTACAGTCTCTACTATTTCCGTCCAGACTTCGTGTAGAATTGAAGCAGTTTGGTCGAGTGCTCGAGTGAAATTATAATGATAGACTGGGATCTTGTTATAATCGGACTTCTTGCAGAAGAGGAAGAGGAAGAAGAATACAAAAATAAAATTAAAAAGACGCAGGGCGGGGCGGGAGCACGTGGCGAATGTAGACACGTTCCGCTGCGCCGCGCGGCGTCGGCTTGAAATGGCGGCTGCGAAAATTTTTGCAGCCGCCATCTTGGATTTCCATTTTGACCTCATTATCGTTTTAGGTGTTTTTTTTTACCTCTAGTGTTTTACACCCTTAAAAAATTTCACAAGTTCCATGATGAAACTATGATGATAATGAAGTTTGCTGTGTTGACTGTACAATATAATCCAAAAAAAATAGGCTTGGTAGTGTCGTTAATTGGAAACGACACTACTGGTAGTGCGGCTGGTAGTGTCGTTGCCAATAAACGAAAATTTAAGGGATTCCATCGATTTCCATGGGATCTCCTCATCAGATTCTGATTTGGTGACAGTGGGACCACCTCGAGAGCATAACCTTTCAAACAAAAAAATAATTGTGCAAATCCGACTATACAGGCTGACTTTGAAAACATGCGACAAAATAGATTTTGTTTCTATAAGCCACGAAACGTACATTTTCTTTTTAAATCACGTATTCATGGTCACCCTACAAAAAAAATTCATAAGAAATTAAAGAATAGCTAATAACTTCGTAAATATGTACTTTTTTTTGTATTTTTTTATACCTACATTTTGTAGAAATTTATACAAAATATTGGCGTTTTTTGTTCCAAATTTCGTCACATGATTATGTAGATTAGAGGCAAATCTATTTACCGAAGCATCTGAATTGAGGAGCCACATTAAATATGCTATATCTCCCATTTCTTTCTTTTGTGATTGCCGACTCTTATCCTACAAATCTAATATACTTACTACTAAATGATGTTGAAATTGCGCATTAAATTGAACTACTGCTTCTTTGAAAAATGACCAGTCGTATGTGTATGGTCTGAGGAGCCACACATAATATATTGTAACTTTTTTAATTTTAACACTACCGAGCTCAGATTTTGTCTACTAAATACTCTCAAATACTACTAAATCATACCAAATTATGATAAACATTCATCCATGATGTTCTTAGTTCTGACGTGGCGACTCAGTCCAAACATTTAGATTGAGTTGCCACCTATAAGTTCATATATCTTTTGAAGTATTATACCTACAAAATCGAGGATCGAACCTACAAAATTTTTAAACTTACTACTAAATAAGTATTAAATTTCATTAAGATACGAAATTTGGCGACTCAATCCTTACGGACATTCAAATACTAATGAAACGAAATCTATAGTTACTTAATAATATATTGAAGGATTGCCCGCTTTGTAGGAACATAATGTGTTGTGAAAAGGAAATATTGATGCCAAAATAACCATGCCTTTTTTGTGTCTAATAAATGTTTCTATGAAGGGTTCCGTAGTTGGGATTAAATTAAATATCCCAAGAACAAAGTTAAGATTATAGTTGAAAAACATGTTCTCCCATACATTCCAACAGTAAATGTAAGTTTGTACTCACAATATTGACAGATTTACCATGTTATTTTAAGACCACAAACTTCTTATAGGCTTTCCTGTAGGTAATCTACAGGTATACAACGTGTAAGTTAAATGCGCAAAACCTCTTAAGGGGTCATTGTACTCATCATTATGAACAAATTTTACTATGGGCCCAAACCTAAAATCGCGAAAAAAAAATCAGCTGTTCAGTACATTTATGTTCGCATAATTCGTCAAAATGTACTGAACAGCTGATTTTTTTTTCGCGATTTCATGTTAGGTCCCATAGTAAAAGTTGTTCATAATGATGAGTACAATGACCCCTTAAGAGGTTTTGCGCAATTAACGTTACACGTTATATAACTATTTTCTGTATTTTTTTCAAAATTTTAGACTCAGTAGTTTCCGAGTTAAGGAGTGGAATGGTCAATTTTCGTTTGATATGTCACATGGTACAGTTTGCAAAACTTTTTTTTTTAATTTTCTTGTTTTATTTTATTTGGGAAAACAGACAATCGTACTTTGTATATTATATCTAGATACACATTATTTGCCCCCTAAAAGGGACCCCCATATTCAAAATTAATTTATTTACTGTAACCGTACGTGTTTGGGTCACAAAAATACATACGTGTACCAAATTTCAACTTAATCGGTCCATTAGATTCGGAGCAAATTGGCTGTGACAGACGGACAGACAGACAGACACACGAGTGATCCTATAAGGGTTCCGTTTTTTCCTTTTGAAATACGGAACTCTAAAGAGGAATCAAAATAAATAGAAGTCTCTAAGTATCACTGTGAGGAAACAAAACTTCGGCCAAAGCAAATTTTGATTGATAAGCAGATACAAAATATATTATCGGACTGATTTCAGCCATGACATGCTTAAAACGCCTACGGTCGTTAAAATAATATAATTATGAATTAAATTAAACATAAATTTTATCATTTTAAATTAGAAACTTATTTGCACATTTGTTTTAGCTAGATACTGAAATTGCATATCTGACAACAGTTAATTTTTCTTTGAATGACGTCAATTTAAAATGACTCAATATTGGAAGAAAAATATCAATCGACACATTATCGATAATGGAACATTCGCAACCCTACATGTATATTCATACGATTGTATTTTTTTTATTAACCCGCCGCGCGCCGCACGCAAATTACTAGACACATTAGATTTTTATTGTTATCAGCACTTAATATGGTGTGCAATCGATATTTTAAAGAGATAATAAAAACTGAGCTGTAATTACACTATGTGATGAAATGTGAGTAAAAAAGTTTATTATACTTAAATGTAAAATCATAGACGTATAAAAAAGGAGGACTCCGCGCCACGCATATCGAAAGTGAAGCACCGTGCCGATTTATGTGTGCGTGACTTGTTCCTGCAAAGACGCCGTCGCTCGTGTCACGTACGTGATATAAATGTGTGCGTGAGGCGTGTTTGTACAAACGGTCCCGGCATACTTACTGTGCTTCACTTTCGATATGCGTGGCGCGGAGTCCTCCTTTTTTACACGTTTATGCACGTAAGTTAGATTATTATTCTAATCTTATTAATGTTCATTCTTCCCACTGATTCTAACATAAGTTTACGTAATTTACCAGGTATCTAAATGATTGCGATTTAAGAACAAATTGGCTAAATATACTCAACTTATTACTTCTTGAGTTATGAAGTTTGGAACCTTGAGAAATCATGCAAACGATTATAGTATGTAAGTTCAAAACCTACATAATATAATCGTTTGCATGATTTCTAATCTCCCGCCTGTATCACGATTAAAACTATACCCAGCCCACGAGAACCAATTGCAGCTCAGCGAGACAGAGCCAGAGGAAACTATCGAGCATCCATCTCTCTCGTTGCGTTTATCGCTTTCCACCTCCATAAGTTCACAAAGCCCTCATATGTCATGATTTCGTGAAATTATGACATTTGCATACAGTCGATAATGCATACTAAGCCATTTTTTCGAAAATTATTTTCCAAACTAATCAAACTTATATATTTTTTTTGCACTTTGTATTTTCTATTACCCCAAATAAAACACCATATAACAACAAAATTATTTTTTTCTGCTTTCCTAGATAATTCATGCACTAAAGGGTTAACAGGGTACATGCGTCATCGATGGGTACATGTCAATTTTAGTTCCCGAGGCCCTCGAGGTAGCGCTTCAAATCGGCACAAAAATCAACTGTCATTACCTATAGTATATTTAGTCCAGCGTACTTGTACAATAGAGGTCAGTGAGCTAGACCAATTGTTAGACTTTTGAGGGCTCCAACAACCAGTAACGACTGCCATTAGATGTTCGCATAGCAACCGGGACCGACGGCTTAACGTGCTCTCCGAGGCACGACCAGAATATATATATATATAGACTTATAGAATTAAATAAATGGAATAATTAATAATAACAATACAGTATTCCCGTAACAAAAATCTTGTTGACCAGATAATTAACAACAATTGACCAGATAATTAACAGCCTTTATTTTGCACTAATTTCTTGTAATATTGTCTTTTACCCTCGATACATCTGGCATTTGTTTCTATTTTTGCTATACAGGGTGTACCGTAAATAATGGATCAAACGTAACGGGTAGGTAGCTTACCTAATTTCCAACAACTAATTTGAATATTAAAAAAAAAACCGTTACAGTAACCAAGATATTAATTTTTTTTCGAATTTTACCATTTTGTCTTCCAGAATTAAGTTTTTTTAATGCTGTCGCTGCAAATGATGACATTTTTAGGTATGATTTTTATTTAACATTTCTGAATAGCTTACTAATGTTATAAGATACCATTTTTTTGAATACCGTTTTATTTGCCTTAGAAAAAAAATCTTGAGTTGAAAAGTTTTTTCTTTACGATGTTAGGACCAAAATTGAAAAAATTCTCCTGTAAAAAAAATGTATGACACCGAAGACCACCATTATTTTAAAAACTTGTACATTTAATAAAGTTTGCACATTGGTATAATACTTACGTCTAGTCCTTATCGTTACAAAGATATTGCTATGAATGTGATGAAGACAGAAAATAAATTAAATTGGTACTATTCCATTTTTTCCTTTTCGTAATGGCTTATGCTTGAATGCTTGTAATCGAAACAGGTAGTTAAGCGGCTAGCATAATTCCGACCTGATGACGTCATCTGTCCGGAATTTGGGACCGCTACCTGTGGCGGAGTTGCACCTCAGTCAGTGTGAAGGGGATAGGTAGCGCCGCTTTTGTATTTTTGGTAAATTGGTATGAAGTTGTACATTCTAGTCCTTGTCGTTACAAAGATAATTGCTATGAATCTGAGAGGTGCTCCAAATCAACGTTAATAAAAAAAATAAAAAAGTGTGTACATTTAAACTTTTTTCTTTAAAATGTGTAACTGTAGTATTTCAGAGGCAATGTTCATTGAATTATTGAGGCGTATGAAAAGAATTAGGAGGCCGTACTAAAAAAACAGTTAGTTCAAATAAATCGTTTTATTTGGTTTTTACAATAAATGTTCGAATTGCCTTCCCCCTACAAGAATACAAAGTCTGCATCTCCTAATAAAGGAAGCTCTTATCCGACAGGCAAAACGGCTTTGGTTTATTTCTGATGCAGCAGATTGGATGCGCTGTCGTAATTCTTCTTCCGACGTTATTGGTTTCTTGTAGACCCTGTCTTTTAAACATCCCCAGTAAAAAAAATCTAGGGGATTTAAATCCGGAGATCGCGGTGGCCACAAAATTGGTCCTAATCGGCCGATCCATCTGTCCGGATAACTTTCATCAAAAAACTTAATTCTGGAAGATAAAATGGTAAAATTCGAAAAAAAATTAATATCCTGGTTACTGTAACGGTTTTTTTTTTAATATTCAAATTAGTTGTTGGAAATTAGGTAAGCTACCTACCCGTTACGTTTGATCCATTATTTACGGGACACCCTATAGTGGAGGCGTATGCTTAAATATTTTTCCAGCACAATTTTTATTAAGCTTAATTTGTGTTCAACTCCATAGCTTAAATGTTCATCTTCCAAGTTTGTAAATATAGTTTCATTGCCAATAAAACCTTTTAAAATTTTTGAAATGATGTAGTTATAGTCATTTTTTGTTTTTATTACAAAGTTTTCTTTTAAAAATTTTCTTATAACAGTTTCTGCCGCAATACAAACTTGATAAGTGTCAGTGGAAGGAAAAATTAAGCCTCCTTTATCTCTTAAGCCAATTAATTTATGAAAAGATTATTTTTCTGTTGCGACCAAACGTGTCAAACAGTATTCACATTTGACTACTTTTCTAACGAATCGAATGACGCAACCAGCTATGTAACCTACAATTACTTTACGCATTTCATCGAAAAGTGGTATATCTAAATATTCTGCCAAATTATTAATATCTTCAGGCACATTTTGTAGAAAATCTAATGAACTCGATATGTTCAAACACAGAAAATAACTAATAACCACCCTGACATGCAAAACTTATCATTAAGTGGATATCTATATTTTTAAAGTTAGTGTACAATCCACTTTCTAACACGCGCGACAAAGAATACCGCGCCGCCCGCGCCATTTACATCTGTTTCTGATAGTTCTGAGTAATATTAAATTATGAATATGTTAATTACATAACCTTTAAACTTGTCAATTACATTCCAACTCCAAGATCCCAATAGTTTAGATAGTCCTTAAGGTCTCTTGAATTACTTTCGATGCCGTCGACCGGCAACGGCCGCTGCCGCCGCCTGGTCAAAGTTACTCATGTTATGAAAAATCTGCACACTTTGGCGTACTAATTTTTTTACAAACAACATAAAATCTTGATTACCCGCCCGCTGTCCTCCTCCTTCCCCCGCCGCTCCCAACGACCGTCCGAGGTTGAGTTGTTTGTCAATTATTAACAAAACCACAGATAATTACTAGCGTAACAAAACTGTTGTTGTTTGTATATGAAATCAATGAATTGTTATTATCAAATCTGGTTATTAAATACTTACAAAAAATTTGTACTTTGTTAATACGTGTGGAATAGTTACTATTAAATACAGGGTTTAAGGGACGGCCCTCCGCAGACTGATGGGGTGAACTCAGTATGTCATACTAAGATGACCGGTACATGAAATTATTTCAGGAAAGTTATGGGAATCCAATAAACCTGATTTGTTTGTGTTTGTGCACTAAATCGGATAGACTTCTTGCCTTCCTCCTCGTTTATCTTTTTCTAATATTCCGGTGGGTTGTAACTTCGACATAGAGGTACGGAAAGTCTTCTCTGAAATACCCAAAGTATGCAAATACATTTTTTTGCTTACCTTCTCTCTCTTACCGTTTTGTGGCAAGTACCTAAAAGCAATTAGTAAAGTGACGCCGAGATTCTGGTAGTCTTACGTGCTACCGGTTTTTTTTTTCATCAAATCGAGTGCAAAGCATTCTCTTTGCAAAGTTAGATTTGCCAAGGAATAGAAATCCATGAATATGGCTGTTATTCGTGGATCGTTGACAGTCGTTACGGGTCGTCAGAAGCCCGAAAGTCTGACAACCAGTCTTACCAAGGCGTATCGTATTACCCAGTAACTAGGTTGTGTTGTGGAGGTCAGATAGGCAGTCGCTCCATGTAAAATACTGGTATTCAGCTGCATCTGGTTAGACTGGAAGCCGACCCCAACATAGTTGGGAAAAGGCTAGGCAGATCAGAAATCCATGAATATATTTTCCCGATCATTTTCATCAAAACGATAACAATGCATGCCTTGTTTTGTGCAGTTTTCTAAGTTGCATGAAGAGCCAACCTTCTTGCCTGGTACAAATTTTTTGGTATAAGGTGAAATATATTCTTTACCAGAGTGTCGCAAAAATTTGGCTTCCTTGTATTTGTTTTTTCTAACTGGTTTTGATATTTCTCCTTCTCTTGGAGCGCCATCTACTACAAAGTCTTCAGGAGCTAAAGAACCTTGTTGTTGTTCATATTGTCTTATAATACTGGGTGATGGGTCGCGACAGTCAGATAAGACAACGGTTGCATCAGAATCATTTGAAATGTTCTCCATATGAATTTCTAAATCAGCAGACGATTGATTCAACGGGCTTTTAGTTTTAGCATGATCAGCACATGATAGTATCTCAAAATGAATATAACACAATAAACAGGAGCATTCAATGCATGTAGTTAAAATCGGGTTAGTGCAGTTAGGAAATTCACAAGTCTGTTCTATGTCAGTTTGTTTAGGTTCAAATGTAGCAGAGTTTGTCATTATCATGACAGGTTTCAAGGTTTGATGATGTTCACAGTTAGAGCAATCATTGATAAAATGGGTATAGCAAAGCAGACACGAACACCGATGGCAAGCACTAAAAACCTCTTCCGTCTCGTGAGTCTGCGGGACTGGCAGTGAGTGTACCCTTCCCGCACCCTGGATTCCTGTCTACTGTCCGTCTGTTACCTTAGGTCGCATGGTGCAGACATCCTGAATTTATTTATATATTTATTTATCACATATTAGGTATATGGTAGGTTAGGGCTGTAGGGCTTATAGGGCTTAGGGTCGTAGGTACCGTTAGGCTTGTAGGTCTTAGTAGGTTCCCGTAACTTATCACATAGCTACATGTACCATCGCACCTTTAACAGTATTGCGGCCTTACGTGACATCTGTTAAGGGTGGATGTACAACGAAAAGTATCCTTCGGGAACAAATGCAGTTCGTATCTGTAAGAAACAATAAATTGATTATTGAAATAACCAATTTATTTACAAATCACACTCTCCATATCTTATGAATAGTCAAACTTTACCAATATATCATTAATATTTTGTGTAGCTAATAAAAAAATGCTTAGAAAAAACTAACCTAAAAAATGCAGATTTAGGACTAATCTGCTTGAAGTAGAAACAATTTACTGTGACTATTAACTTACCTTGTGATTTGTGCAAAGAACACTTGCAACTAACTATTTATCTACGGTTTTATTCACTTTAAACAAAGAAATTATTTATTTTACCTCAAAAACAAACTTTGCAGCTAACAAATTGCACAGTGAATGAATAAGAATGATCAAGTTTTGACCTGTCCTTGTTTCATTCGCGCCAAATTACGTTACGCCTCTTAGTGAAAAAATATTACTTTTCATGTACATGCGTAACTGATGATTCGCCTATTCGTGATGTTTTAAATTAAAGGAATAGTAGATAGAGCTCTTCGCGACTACTCCTAAGTCATTAAAGACTGACATTTTGGTTACGCCTTTTCGTGACATAATAAAACTTGACATCTAGAATTCAATGGTGTAAATAGCTCAAAATCCGAAATTTTGTTGGTTGCGCCCCTTCGTGATTCGACCGACGAACTGCGCTAGTTAGGCTGGGTTGCACCATCTTACTTTAACTATAACGAACATCGCACCTCCAGTTATAGTACCAGTTAAACAAAAAAACGGGTTGCTCCATTTGACAATTTGTTAACTGACGTCATAACTTTAACTTTAACGTAACTGTCACGCTTCGCTGGTTAAAGTTATTGTTAGATTGCGTTGCACCATCTTACTATAACTATAACAAACATCGCATCTTCAGTTAAAGTACTAGTTAAACAAAAAACGGGATGCTCCATTTGACAATTTGTTAGCTGACGTCATAACTTTAGCTGTAACTTTAACCGTCCACGCTTCGCCGGTTAATGTTATCGTTAAAGTTAAATAAATCTGTCACTTCTGTCAGAGACGCGTCGAATATCATGTCTCTGCTCCGACAAACACTCGCGGAAACTAGTTCTGAAGACGATAGTGATGAACTGATGGTCAGTGTCAGGTCTAGAAAAAGAAAAGTGTATTTGTGCTTCCTTCGTCCCATGTGGAAAAACGATCGGGTCTTAGACCCGATCGTTTTTCCACATGTGACGAAGCATCTTTTTTGGCGAGATTTCGAGACTCCAAAAACGTAGCTTGGTGGCTGTCTCTACGGTTGCAACGCTGGCTAAAGCTACCAACTATGAAGTAAGTTTCCTTTACTCTGAATCCTAGGTAGTTATATGCATGCCTTTATTATAATAGAGGGCCTTAGTTTCTTTATTTTTTTTGGAATGCATTCGGTCATGATAAAGTTATGGCACCATTTCTTTTTCAGAAATAAAGCAGTGACTCCAGTACAGCAAGTACTTATCGCGTTAGAATATTATGCTTGTGGTTCATTCCAAAGATGCGTTGGCGATACAGCTGGTGTGCATAAGTCAACTGTATCACGCATAATAAACAGGGTGAGCCGCGCAATTGCAAGCATGCGAGCAGAATGGATATCCATGCCACAGACTGTTGAGGAGATGGAAAGGACGGCGACAGATGTTTATGGTATAAGTTCTTTTCCGAAAGTAATTGGAGCAATTGATTGCACTCATATACCGATTAAATCTCCAGGTAAGTAACAGGAACATCATCATCATCAACAGGATAACAGAAAAGTTATCATTTAACAGGACCCCCGTCTAATGCATGTTAACTAGGAATTAAGTAATTGGGATTGGAGATAAAATATAATTATTTATCTATATTAATAAAACCGGCCCGGTGCGTGTCGGGCCACGCGCAGTAATAAGAACTTAAATAAGAACTTTAAGAACTTAAATACTTCAAATTATCTTCTATGTGTATCTGCGTGATCCTGTTAGTGATGCAGATAAACTATACAAGGAGATTGGAAGATGGGTGCAAAGCTTTAAGGCGAAGATAGTACAGACAGTTTAGAACAATTTAAGCCATGGTTGTCTTAGACGAAGTCTTACCATTTTTTTTAACCAAATTTTTAAGATTTTTTTCGAAAATTGCCAAAATTTTAACTAAACTGGTTATTTATAACTAAATTGAATGATAAATGAATTCATTTTTATTTTATGTAATTAAAGTAATGTGTAAGCAATCTAGCAAAACATGTTTGAGGCCTCTGTGTCGTTAGACATTTTTTTTACAGACATTTAAAGTTCATATAAATTAAAAAAAATCATAAATCATTTTTGAAAACCTTATTTAAAAAAAAAACGAAGGGTGCTTTTTTTGTTCAAATATTTTTGAAAACATGCGTGATAATCGCTCTTTCCTTTGAGGTATCATTTACGAGGATATTTTACAAATTATTGAAATTAGGATCTACAAACCATTTTGAGCGAGAAATTTTAAATTTTAGGCAGACTAATTAAAACAAAATTTTAGCTTAAAAAACTTACGCTAAGCTTACTTTATGTGTTCGAAATGATAATTACTTCAATTTTAAGAATTTTTTGCACATGCCAATTGAGGGGATTATCTAAACAATGGCCGCCGCGCGCAGTGCGGCACATGAAAGAACCGAATTGAAGGGATTATCTAAACAATATGGATCGGCAGAGATGGACCCATCCCTTGGCCCGCACGCTCACCAGATCTGACCCCGCTGGACTTTTTCGTGTGGGGCCGGGCCAAAGAACTGGTGTATACGAATGTTGAAATAAACACGAGAGAAGAATTGATGGAGAGAATTAATTCAGCGTTTGAAACGATGAAACTGGAGATGATGTTGAAAATAACAACAACAGAAGTGAGAAGACGTAGCCGTGCTTGTATTAGGAATCATGGCAGACATTTTGAACATGAACAATAAATAATTTAGATTCAAATGTTGTTTTAATTACTCCGCCTAAAATTTTAAAATTTGTCGCTCAAATTGGTTTGTAGTTCTTAATTTCAATAATTAGTAAAATATCCTCGTAAATGATACCTCAAAGGAAAGAACGATTATCACGCATGTTTTCAAAAATATTTGAACAAAAAAAGCACCGTTCGTTTTTTTTTAAAAATAAGGTTTTCAAAAATGATTTATGATTTTTTTAATTTATATGAACTTTAAATGTCTGTAAAAAAAATGTCTAACGACACAGAGGCCTAAAACATGTTTTGCTAGATTGCTTACATATTACTTTAATTAAATAAAATAAAAATGAATTCATTTATCATTCAATTTAGCTATAAATAACCAGTTTAGTTAAAATTTTGGCAATTTTCGAAAAAAATCTTAAAAATTAGGTTTAAAAAAAATGGTAAGACTTCGTCTAAGACAACCATGGCTTAAATTGTTCTAAACTGTCTGTACTATCTTCGCCTTAAAGCTTTGCACCCATCTTCCAATCACCTTGTATAATGAAAGCCAAATCCGTACTAGGAATGTAATAGAAAGGGTGTTTGGATGTTGTAAAAGAAGATTTCCTGCCCTTTCTATGAAAATAAGAACTCGGCTAGAGAGAGTCCAGTCTATCATAGTAGCTACTGCTGTACTACATAATATATGAAAAAAAAATCGGGATCCTATGCCTCCAAGTAGGAATGACGGCAGTGATTCATCAGCTGATGAGGAAGAGATACTTTATACAGTGATGAGGAATGACGATTGTAACAGGTCACTATTGATAAACAATTATTTCAGTAGCCACAAGCTGTTATTGTATGAGAGGGTAAATAATAAACAAATTTAAATATAAGTAACTAAATTAATGCTTTTATTTAAAAAACTATCTTATAATTCAGATGATTTTTTTAATATTAGGATTTCTAAATTTAGTTTCTCAATTTCCAATTTGTGCCGCTCTTCATTATGGCGCAACGTTTGATCATGGAGCTCCTGGGCGTGCCTGATGGATAATTTTATTTTTTCAAGTTCCGGCTCCTGCAGATTATTGATAACTGACAATTTTTTTTCATAGAACAACTGCCGATTGTCGTTCTCCGCAATTTTCTATTTCTTAGTCTGGCCTGTAACATTGATTTTTAGATAAGTATAAATTTATAATGGCTTGAGATTTATTTACACATATATAAATTATTAAATGATACGTGACGTTTTAGCGGAGACGATACTGGTCTCTTGAGGGAACTGTAGGGTGTACTTATATCGAAGTCCCACTTCTCCTTATTTTTAGATGCCTCGTTTGACTCTGTTCGGTTTGATTCATTAGCAGGTATCTGTAAAATAAATAACATTATTGAACATAATAATTTCCAGAAAAGTGTAAACTGTCAAGCCGCCTGCCCAGCATGTGCAATAGGCCGATGTGTTTGTTATTTCAGTATAATTAAAAAGATATTATACCTTCTTCGGAAGTTGAGACTCTACAATTATACAGTCATCAGTCACTACTTCAATGATGTCCTCTGGTTTTTTTGCGGGCTGTCAATGGAATAATAAAATTTATTTAATTAAGAACTAGATGCAAGGTAAATAGTGGGTAATTATTAAGCACTCACAATGACAGATTTTTGGCTTATGACATCATCATCATATATAGCCTCATTTCCATCAATTGACGTTGGTATAATGGACCTCAGCCAATCTGTTGTATCATCCAAACCTGGTGGTGGTGGTGGACCTCCTCCAGTACGACGCATTTCTTGGCGCTCTTGGCGCTCTTGGCTAGCTACCTGTAAACATGAACATTTTATTAAAATTGGGTATGCATTTTTCAATGCTCCCTGATACAGGTATTACTTACAAAGGGATCCCTACCACACATTTTTCACTTTTCACTTTATTTTTTGAATGAAATACGAAAACGCACTAAATAGAATATTTATATCAATATATTACCTTCTTTGCAACTTTCTTTAGATTATCAAATTTATATTTGAGCTGTTTTACGGTACGTGGAGTGTCTCCTAGAGCATTGAACTCACACTGTCTTTTTGTTTGGAGCTAATCCCGTCCGTTTTTTTGCAAAATAATATATTTTTATGTTTTGTTACGAGTGCTTGCAGTCTGTCCATTTCCGCTTTGGTGAAATTTGTACTTCTTTCTCTGAAACATAAAAATATAATTTAAGCAAAGGCGTACCTATTTTGGGTAAATAGGCATAGTTATTTGTATAACTTTGGAGTGTTAAGGTGAATAACGGCATTCAATGTAATTGTTCAATCACAGCAGCACAATGTTTTACATTATTATTTATTACATAGGACAGCAAGCAAAGTGCAATTGAGTGCAACTGCAAAAAACAACGTGCTAAAGACTAGTTAGGTAGGTAGTTTATATAGCTTACTTTGTTTTAATGTTTGCAAGCAAGTGTTCTTTCATGTTTTATACTTATTTTCTGTTTAGCTTCCTTGCTATATAAAATCACTTTACACAAACACAACCTGTGACACAAACCCACGCTGTTTTGACAATTGACATTATTTACGATAAAAAACAAATTATAAAATGACAGCGCCATTAGAACTCACCTCTTTACTATATTTAAAAATATTCCCTGCATCGAACCTCGGGTAAATTAACCTCATTTGATTTGCTACCCCGCTAACTTTAACTATGGATACGCTGGTGCAACGCATTTCACAGTAGTTACCGTTAAAGTTAACGTTAAAGTTATTGTCAAATTTGACTTAAACCTTAACTTTAACTACTGTTCTGGTGCAACCCAGCCTTAGTCTATGTAAATTCAGTTCCTATTAACAAAAATTAAGGTTACTACATACCAATACAAAACTAGTTTTGGATCGATTACTGAAAAGATTGTTTTTTAACAAGTTTATTTCCCTACAACCAAACTTTCACATCACAAAACGAGTTTTGTTGATAATTTTTTTCAGTGTTGCATACTCAACTCAGCAACGATTGCTTTGTTGGGCAAGTTGCCTTGGACACGGTATATGTCTCGGATACTTGTTGAAGGTATTGGATAATCAATAGTGTTCCCGATATTCGTTATAATTTTTGAGAGATCTGCAGTCGACTCATTAGACTGTTAAGGTATATTTCGAACCTCAACAGTGGAGTATCGCGACTTAAACTGAATATCTCTTACGGATTTTTCCAGGGACTCCGTATATTTCTTGTATTCTCTACACTCATCCTGTAATATTTTTACTTGGTTCTTCATATCGTCGTACAATTCACTGCTAATAGTGATGGATTTTTCGATCTCTTTATTTGTCTCTTCAATCTGTAGATTTTGTACTTTCAATTCAGACACGTCAGAAAACAGTTTTGTGACTACTTAGTGCTGTCTGCTTTGCCATATAAATTCTGAAATATACTGCAGGTACAATAAATATTACGTAAATTATTTATAGTAATAACATCTATACGATTTTTACAAGTTAAGAGTAGTATATTTTGTAAACACAATAACTAGTCAAATTAGATACTTCTACATTGGTCCCAAGCTTCGTAAATGTGACAGATGTCATTATCCAACAAACAGTAATAAATCCTTCCACCCTCTTGTTCAAAAAGTGGACGACTTGGATGTTGCATGCCGAAGTTCCAATTATTGGAACCATAAAGAAGTCCCTTTGTTTGTAAAATCTTTCCGTTATTATAAAAATTTCGATTGGGGAATCTAAATTTTTATAATAACGGAAAGATTTTACAAACAATGGGACTAATGATAGGGGTATCATTCAGTTTCCAAAACTTCCTATTTTCTGTTTTGACTATGAAATTATATGTTTTAAACCAGATATTTTCTACAATATTGTCATATCGAAAGGGTCTCCTTCGGCGGACTCTATTTTCAATGCGGCGGTTTATGAGCGATGGCACAATTTCGAGAGATTTTTCACGGACGCCTCTAAATTATCAGATACAAGTTGCACTGGTGCTGCGGTGTACTACCAAAATTCCAAAATGGTTTTAAAATTCAAATGCCCTGTACAAACATCAGTGTTTACGGGTGAATGCGTGGCCATATTGGAAGCATGTTTATTTATAGAGGCTCATAGCATAGATTTTGGTGTTATCTTTACGGACTCGCTTATTTGCTTGCAAGCTTTGGAGCAGAATCCTTTTAAGAGTAAACTACACAGTCCGATCCTACTTCAAATCAAAAAGGCCCTATCCGCTTGTGCCAGGGATCACAAAACCGTTCACTTGGTTTGGATTCCAAGCCATTGTGGCATGAGAGGAAATGAAGTTGTTGATGGTCTTGCTAAAGATGCGGTTACGTCCCAAGCCGTTGATCTTTAACATCTCCAATGTCAGGGCTACGATTTGCTGAGCCTTCCTAGAAAGAGCTTGCTAACCTCATGGCAGGTCCACTGGCAAAATTCAAGTAAACGTAAAGTGGCTTTTTATCACGCAATACAGCCTAATGTTACACCCAAGCCTTGGTTTTACCCGTATAAAAAAAAATCGAAGAAAGTAATATCTATTCTTTGCCGTCTCCGTATTGGTCATTATTGTTCTCCGGTTTTTCTTCACAAAATCCGGGTCAGAGACACATCGCTCTGCGAATGTGGGTTGGATGAAGGTACTTTGGAGCACAACTTTTTTAACTGCTCCAATAATAACCCAGCCCACGACTTGTATAGCTATCTCCCTAAATTAAAGATCCCTGTCCCAACTAACTTTCCATTCCTATTAACACATTCTTCTCCAAAGCTCTTCCAGGCTTTGATGTTTTTTATCCGTGTCAATGACATCAAATTATGATGATTTTTGTCTGGTTTGTGGTCGTCTATGTATTTATATCGATTTATATAATATAATTAACAATATTCTTTATTTGTTTGTTTCAGTGTACTAATATTTGTCAACAAGTTTCACATTAAATTCAATTCAGTGTTATTTTTCTCTTTTTTCTTTTTCTCGGCACGTTTTCTCACAACACATCTGACATTGGCAGAATTGTCGACATCGGCACCATTGCCATAGGGAAAAATAGAATAGAATAGAATAATATCAAAATTAATATTATATCGTCCCTTTAATGGTAAAACCGATTATCTACTGTAACAAATCTACTAGCCTAATGGAATAAAAGGGGCTAAGGTAAGATTTGCTATAATATATTAAAAATTAAAAGATAAAAAATACAGACCGGTTTCTAAAAAAAACAACCTACCTAAAACACACAGTTATTTAGGAAGGTAGAGGTTAGCTTGAAGTAGTAATTTGAGTAAGTCCAGGTTAGGCAAACACGCACGATTAGTCTGGAAGATGAAGATTTGGAATTGAGTCGCTCCGTTAAATTAAATGGTTATTTTCTATAACCCTCCTTTAGGGATCGACCGCAGTGGGGTAAGTTTAAGTCGCAGAGTAAGTTTTCCCGGTCGACGAATAATAATTTTAGTTAGGAGATGTTTCGTTTATAGCTTCCGGAGTAGAACTGACTAGTCTCCGAGTCTTTCATCCATCGATTCATCAGCGTTTTTCAAAATCGTCTTCCAATTTCAGATCCTTTCCACATTTGAAGCTTTCCGTCATCAGAATGCCAAACGCCACAGTCAATGCTTGAATCTGCCAGTAATATACGTTGAAAAACCTCTAACCTCTTCGATGAATTCCGAGTGTGTGTGGATTAATTTTATAAAAGTAATTTAAGATTCAGCTATTCAATAATAAATCAAAATTATCTATAAAATACAATATTTGACCTAACATATTGATAAACAGAAATTAAATTATATAAATCAAAAGGAAAGATCATAGATTCTAAGCCAGTATGAAACTCTATGAAAGATAGTTAGAAGAAAAAGTAAAGACAGCTTGACAGCCTGACGTAAGTGTCATAACAAAGAAAATTTATAGAAAACGAATTGTTTTAAACCAATTCGCAATATATGAATGTAAATCTTTATAAAAGATAAATAAAAATGGATGCAAAGTGTAAGTAAAGGTTATGTAGTGTCAGAAGTATGTAGATACTATATTTCCCCATCGACCCCGAGAAAATTTTCAACTCAATTGAAAATTTTGAAGGTTAAAAATATTACAGCATTCACAAAACGTACATACTTCATTCAATCACACCGACATCTTACGAAGTTAGGTCAGGTAGGATTCACATACAATGATCACTACTCGACCTGATAAATCAATAACAGTAGGCTTATTTTCGGAGTTGTAATCCGCTCGCGTCTAAAACCATTAATAAAATATATTTAACAAGGGCTTATTTTTATGGAGTTGTTAGCCGATCCAGAAGATTCAAGGTTTAAGAAAAACCAAGTTTAAGAGAGAAAACTCAAGTTAGTTTGAGTTTAAGAATAACCCAAGTTTAAGAAAAACTTAGTTTAAGAGAGAGAACTCGTTAGTTAGAGTTCAAGTTTAAGAAAGGCTCAAGAAAGACTTGAGTTTAAGAATTAGAGGATTTAAGAAAACCTCTAAGGATAGAGAATGCATTAGGGGCTTGTTTAATGAGTTGCTACCGCTCAGAAAGAAAATAAAATTGCATTAGGGGCTTATTTAGGGAGTTGCTACCGCTCAGAAAATAATGCATTAGAGGCTTATTTAGAGAGTTGCTACCGCTCCAAAAAGAAAAAAAAAATGCATTAGAGGCTTATTTAGGGAGTTGCTACCGCTCAAAAAGAAAAAGGTGGAATAAGTTTTTACCGAATAGTTTTAAATGAGAGAGGGAGTATTTTAATGTTGAAGGTTGAAATAATAAGTTTAAAAAAAAATATTCAAGTAATAAATTAAAGAAAATATCTGAAAAGAGAAAAGATTTCTAAAAAGTCCTGGGAAGTTTCTCAAACTCAGCTTTGTTTAAAAGTTCAAAGAAAATAATTCTATCCATGGTTAAAGATTAATGTTAAATAGGATAAAAATATTTTAAAAGGAGGTAAGTAAGGGTTAATGAGTGCAAAAGACGACTCAAAGAGAGTGAGTGCTAAAGACGACTCGAAGGGAGTGAGTGCTAAAGACGACACAAGAGAGTGAGTGCTAAAGACGACTCAAGAGAGTTTAAGAGGGTCCCTTAGTATATAAAAGTTCCGTTAGTATAGAAGAGGTCCCTTAGTATAGAAGAGGTCCCTTAGTATAGAGGAGGTCCCTTAGTATAGAGGAGGTCCCTTAGTGTAGAGGAGGTCCCATAGTATAGAGGAGATCCCTTAGTATAGAGGAGGTCCCTTAGTATAGAGGAGATCCCTTAGTATAGAAGAGGTCCCTTAGTATAGAAGAGGTCCCTTAGTATAGAGGAGGTCCCTTAGTATAGAGGAGGTCCCTTACTATAGAGGAGGTCCCTTAGTATAGAGGATGTCCCTTAGTATAGAGGAGGTCCCTTAGTATATAAGAGGTCCCTCAGTATATAAGAGGTCTTAGAGGTATCCTAGAGGGTTTAAGAGGACTCTAGAGGATTTAAGAGGTCTCCTAGAGGGTTTAAGAGGACTCCTAGAGGGTTAAGAGGACTCCTAGAGGGTTAAGAGGACTCCTAGAGGGTTTAAGAGGACTCCTAGAGGGTTTAAGAGGACTCCTAGAGGATCCGAATTAATGACGCGACTGAAAAATAACCACAAACAAAAAGAAAGGCACAGAGGCACATCGAAAGTTGTATGTGTGTAAGAGTGTAGAATAGTGAAGTATTTGTAATAGGTGTTATATAGATATTAGGTTTGTAACGACTATAGGATATTCTCCTATAGTACGTCGAAGAGTAAACCAAACCCCAACTTGTAAGTGACCACGAATGGTTTTAAGAACACTCACAAGCGAAGAATTGTTACGATTACCAGTGGGTAAACGTATGTGGTGTGCAAGTGTGTGGGGTGCAGAATAATGAGGTATAAGTAGAGAGTTATGTGTAGGTGGTAACGATTATAGGATATTCTCCTATAATACGTTGTAGAGTAAGCCAAACTCAACTTGTAAGTGACCACGAATGGTTTTAAGAACACTCGCAAGCAAAGAATGGATGCCAATTACCAGTGGGTAAAGGAATGTGTGTGGGGGTGTAGTATAAGTTTGTTAAGTATGTGCTGAAGAGGAAAGTAAGTTAGTATTAGACCTACCTGGAACCTAATACATGTAACAAAAAAGAGACTAAGCCAAATAAGAGTCCGAAAAGAAATAGTACTAGAGATAGTTTATTTTAGAATTTTGAAAAAGATTTGAAAGGGCTAGCTTTGATTTTATATTGGGCGCCAGACTGTAACAAATCTACTAGCCTAATGGAATAAAAGGGGCTAAGGTAAGATTTGCTATAATATATTAAAAATTAAAAGATAAAAAATACAGACCGGTTTTTAAAAAAAAACAACCTACCTAATACACACAGTTATTTAGGAAGGTAGAGGTTAGCTTGAAGTAGTAATTTGAGTAAGTCCAGGTTAGGCAAACACGCACGATTAGTATGGAAGATGAAGATTTGGAATTGAGTCGCTCCGTTAAATTAAATGGTTATTTTCTATAACCCTCCTTTAGGGATCGACCGCAGTGGGGTAAGTTTAAGTCGCAGAGTAAGTTTTCCCGGTCGACGAATAATAATTTTAGTTAGGAGATGTTTCGTTTATAGCTTCCGGAGTAGAACTGACTAGTCTCCGAGTCTTCCATCCATCGATTCATCAGCGTTTTTCAAAATCGTCTTCCAATTTCAGGTCCTTTCCACATTTGAAGCTTTCCGTCATCAGAATGCCAAACGCCACAGTCAATGCTTGAATCTGCCAGTAATATACGTTGAAAAACCTCTAACCTCTTCGATGAATTCCGAGTGTGTGTGGATTAATTTTATAAAAGTAATTTAAGATACAGCTATTCAATAATAAATCAAAATTATCTATAAAATACAATATTTGACCTAACATATTGATAAAAAGAATTTAGATTACATAAATGAAAAGAAACGTTCATAGTCTATGCCATTATGAAACTCTATGAGAGATAGTTAGATAGAAGAAAAAAGTAATGACAGCTTGACAACCTGACATAAGTGTCATAACAAAGAGCATTTCTAGAAAACGAATTGTTTTAGACCAATTCGCAATATATGAATGTAAATCTTTATAAAAGATAAATAAAAATGGATGCAAAGTGTAAGTAAAGGTTATGTAGTGTCAGAAGTATGTAGATACTATACTAGCGAAAACTAAACTTATGGCAATGATGATTTAAAAGTTTGACAGAAAAATTATGTAACTAAATTACATATAACTTACCTGCAATCATTTAATTATAATGAAAAAACCGGTCAAGAGCGAGGCGGACTCGCGCACCGAGGGTTCCGTTCCGATTTCTGAAAAAGTGTGCTATTTAGAGACATCGTTTTATTTTTCCTGTAATCTTTACATAAACTTCTATTATTTATGTATGGAGTCTGGTACCACCCCCCAATAGCGATAAATTAGGAAATCAGACTAACTTACCCTAAGTGACGTCTGATGGTAATTTTATGAACGTCTCATGCTGAAAACAATTATCTTACATGGTAGTATTCGTCATCAACGAACTCGGTCCGCGTAGTTTTTTAGAGTCCTAAAACATAAAAAACAAAAATTAAACGCAGCTAGCTACTGTCTAGCTGTCAGCGGTGACATATGTCAAATCATTTTCTTTAGAGTAACAAACAAGGGTTGCCATTATTTGATGGGTGGGTGATACCTTGTAGGTATGAGACAGGGTGGGAATCTAATTGTTTTCAGGATGAGCCGTTCATAAAATTACCATCAGACGTCACTTAGGGTAAGTTAGTCTGATTTCCTAATTTTATTACACGGCTCATGCTGAAAACAATTATCTTACATGGTAGATGTTCAGAGATATATAATGGCAACATCAATACATGTGTGTGTGTAAAAGGATCATAAAAGTTAAATCAGATAATACTTTTAAAAACAAAATGTTGTATTAAGTATTTAAGATAATCAAGATATCTTATTCTAGGTTTAAAAATAAAAAATACTAAACAATCTAGTTGTTATAACTTAACAAAAGGTAACTGACATAACTGTAGGTAGGTGCTATTCTCATGTAGGTATATTAATATTTTGGTTAAATTAAATATCACATTTTGATGATAGTTAACATCAAGTTACATAGAAATAATCAACTAATAGTAATCTAACACTATTGTGTTACATTTATTTATCTCAAGCACAGGTAATCATTATAAGGTACAAAGCTCAGTCTTTCTTCTTTGAAGAGTGAATTAAATTAATAAAGCTATTCTAAAATAGAATTGGCAAAGGTAAGGTCAGTCCTACTACTAACTATTGGTAAATTATAATGTTTGGCAAAGACAGCTGACTTGTCTGGCCAGCCGGCAGTTTTTTTAACCGACTTCTAAAAAAGGAGGAGGTTCTCAATTCGGATGTTTGTATTTTTTTTTTATGTTTGTTCGCGCATAACTCCGTCGCTTGCCAACCGATTTGAAAAAATATTTTTTTGTTGGAAAGGGTATACTTCCCAAATGGTCCCATTTTTGTCAAAATCCAGTTCTGATGATGGGATCCTGGAGAAATCGAAGGAACTCTTCAAATATTATAGGCACACCTATATTTTATAGTAGCTCGTGCATTTGCTCTCGGAAAGCACCACTTGGTGAAGTGGAACTGATGATGAAGACCACAGATGGCTACCGGAACTACTCCATGATAAATATTTCATGGGTTGCGATTCGATTACTTTAATATGGTTGCTAAGCAATTTCCGCTCGTCACACAATGCGTGTGGTGAGTGGTTGTTGAGGAGTTCTCCTGGGTCTTACCAGCAGAACTCCTCAACAATTAACGTCTCAGCACCGGGAAAAGCAATATTTTGTAACATGTGATGAGCACTTGACATTAGACTATTGTAACTTATACAAATTATAAACAGACCCACTAAAAAGCGAGAAATAAAAACTTTTTAACAAAAAAAAAACCGACTTCCAAAAATCACTACAAAGTGAAAAATAACTTTGATTTCGGAAGTCGGTGGCAAAAAAAAGAAAGTAAATAAAAAACGAAAGACACCGACTTCCGAAATCAAAGTTATTTTTCACTTTGTAGTGATTTTTGGAAGTCGGTTTTTTTTTGTTAAAAAGTTTTTGATAATTTCAATTGACACGCCAGCTGTTTTTGCCTTAGATGTGGATGCGTGTCTAGTACTATGGGAAGAAAAAATGCTAGTGTCAATACCCTATCTGTAAGAATTTCCTTAATCCAACGGCTTACTGTTTGCGGTGTAGCTTTTTTAAAAGGTTTTTTAGTGGTAATTAATAGGTAGGGGATATCTCCTCGAGCTTCCTTAGAGTTTTCCATATACAATTTTAAGGTTTTAGCTGGGCACACTGACTGGTTTTCAAAATACGGTAAGCGCAAGGTGGTACTGCTTTTTGTTCTCTGATAGATGTTTTTAGAACATCAGCAATGTTAATAATGACACAATCAGCAGTAAAGTGAATATCCTTCAGTTTAATTGACGCCAGAGTTTGAACTCTGTGGGCAGTAGTAAGGGCCAATAAGGTCACTAATTTTTTTGATAGTTCTTTTAAATTTAAAACAACAGGCATTTTATTTATGAAATCTAATACCACTGCAGGGTCCCAAGTTTCTGTGTACCTAGGGAAAGACGGCCTCTGTCTGAAAGCTCCCTTCAGCAACCGTTTCACATTTTCATCCCTCCCAATTTCAGAGCTTATTAGCAATGATAATGCTGAACGATGTGTATTCAATGTAGAATAGTTACAGCCATTATTGAATAATTCAGACAGGAAGCCTATTATTTGCGGTACAGTAGCTTTATAAACATCAATACGCAATTCAGTGTTAGCATCAAATATTATTGGCTTAGATATCATCAATAATTTTGCAAGAGGAAACCATGATTGTGCTGGCCACCAGGGAAAGACAAGAATACCTTCAGCTTGGTCATCTCTATTTTTTTCTAAACATTTAGTTATTACTGAAAATGGGGGAAATGCATAAAAGAAAAATTTACTTCAGTTTAATGTGAATGCATCTATATCAAAGGCCATTGGGTCTCTTTTCCAATAAACATACTTTACAGACTTGGTGTTTATTCGAGTAGCAAATAAATATATTTCTGGTGTGCCAAAGTGTTGGGTAATTTTTACAAATGCATAGTTTGCTAACGACCATTCTGTATCATGATTTAAATTCCTAGATTCTCTATCAGCTTCTGTGTTTTCCTTGGATTTTATATATGAAGCTGTCATCCATATGTTTCTATCCTCAACCATTGCCATAATTCTTGAGTAATAGTATTTAAGTGTACAAATTGGACACTAACCATCTTGTTAATGCAAGATATGGCTGTAGTGTTGTCTATTCGCAGTAATACGTGACAGTTTGACAAGCTCTTAGCAAATGATCTTAAGCCAAAATAAGCTGCTACCAGTTCTAAATAGTTAATAGGTATGTTACTCTTTCTCAACTGAATTCCAAAGTCCCCCAATTGATTCCCCTAGACAATGAGCCCCCAACCTGTAAGTGAAGAGTCTGTGAAAATTTCTAAACAAATTTTTTGTGTAGCAATTGATCTTTTGGCTTTAGATATGTTACACAGCCACCATTTCAGTTCAGGAATAATTACTGAAGAAATATTCATATAGCTCTCAAAATTTCCATTGGATGACTGTAGGGCTTAAAACTTTTCCCTTTCTAAAAGTTTGGTATGCCGTCGAGCATAAGTAACTGCCGGACAGGCTGCAGACAATACTCCAAGTAGTTGAGCAAGGTTCCTAATTTTGCATTTTTTCAGTGACATAAACTGCTTTATCATATTAATAATTTTTTCCATTTTTTCACATGGCAATTTTAGTGTTAAATTTTGAGAGTTTTTAATAAACCCTAAAAATTTACATTGTTTACTTGGTGTTATGCTACTTTTTTCATAGTTAAGTATAAAACCTAAACATTCTAGGATCTGTATAATATGACGAGTTTGAGCTTGGCATTCTTCATATGTATTTGCTATACATTGAATGTCATCTAAATAAATAACTGTTATATAACCCAAACTCCTTGTGTATGACATCACAGGTTTTAATATTTTTGTGAACACACTAGGAGCTGTACACAAACCATAAGGCAGTGCTGTAAACTCGTACAACTGCTTGAAGTTAAATCTAAGATATTTTCTATCTTCTACAGCAATTGGGACTAAAAGATAAGATTCTTTTAAATCAATGGTTGTCATAAAGCAATCTTTATGTACCAACCTAGTGGAGGTACGTAAATCTTCCATCTTAAAATGAAATGTGGAAATAAAATTATTTAAGGGTTGAAGCGTAGGAGTTAATTAAACTAATGGAAGCAAAATAAACTCACCAACACTTTCAATTAAATTTATGATAAGGTCGCGGATTATAAATGCCGGTCAAACTTTCTTTCTGCTATCATGGAAGTAGGCGCGTCATGTACTGTCCTGACTTGCGCGTAGCTGAAGGGACGCTGAAGCGACGTTGTCGGTAGTGGTGCCGGTACCCCGATGCCTGTAGTGGCGTCTGAAGCCAGAAGCCAGCAGCAGTGTCCCGTGGCAGGAGATTGTGACGTCACCAAGTGACGCAGCGATGGTTTCCACGGATATATAAAAAACCGTACGGAAAACCCGAACTTTGTTCCCCAATATGGGGTTTACTGAAGCACTGATTCTGTTCTCAATTATTAATTGACAAAAAGATGTTGAAGTTTTGGAAATAAAATCGAACTTCAATTAGTCGACGCCGCGCGTGTAACGTCCCAAACTCCCATCACAAGCTAGTGAGTGTATCCCGGGAGGCGCGACCGACGACTGACCTCTCCGACTCGGACGGCGAACCCCGCTCGCGGCGAGAATAAAACAGGTTAGCGAGCGAGACAGAATACAGGCGATACGATCGGTTGGTAACTACTCTTACAATGACTTGCGTTTTAAGTTTGTTTAATTACAACGTTACAGGGTTTTAAGTTTAAGATAAACCTAAAGGGAATTGCCCATCAGCCACACAAAAAAATGCTTGAAATGGACAACAATGAAATATACGCCAAATTGCACTACAAATCGTAGGGAATCCAATACAAATTCAATAATTATCAAAAAACTAGATAGAAGCCAGTTCCAATCATTTTTTCTAAAATATAGGTTAAGTCAAGGTTAAGGATTAATATGCAATAATTATACAACAAAACAGCATTTAAATGTTTTAATCATCATTAAAAACCACTAATATATCATAAAGAAACTGTGCAGGAGGATAGATATTGGATTGGTACCGGGCCCAAGCTAAGTACCATATTATTGACATAGTATGAGCACAGGTACCAACTGTTCGCCGTCCCACTAGGCAGTTACAATAACGATGCTATATATGCTTACTTGTCGACTATCTGGTCGACTGGTTCCTGGTGTCTCGGTGATAGTTTGAATTGCTAATCTTAGACATGCATCACAAACAACACTGTCTTGTTCAACCTGTGAAAAAGAACAAAACATAATGTACTTATTGTTGTATGTCAGTGCGTTCAACATAAATAGGCAAGACACCTAGGTAACCTCAGTACTTACAGCTTGTGGTGTTATCCATGCCTGTATTAAACGACGTACTTCATCATTTTACACTGATATAAGATTACGTCTCATCGATGCAATATCGAGATAGCAATTAACACAAAGTACGTTTCTATCCATTTTTAAATAAACACGGCACAAGTCCGAAATAATAGCAGCGTCGTATAATATAAAGCAGGTTCAGGTCCGTCGTCAAAAAGCCGAGTCGAAGTTTCGGCGGGTCTAATCTAAGCCCGTGTTCAAAAATGGGTAACGTGTACAGAAGTAAAATCAAAATCCTTAAAAAATGGCCAAAGTCGTCGTTAAATATCCTAAAAAGTAATATACTAGTAACTCAAGTCGCAAACGCAAAACCATGAATCGATCAAATCAACAATCAAAAAAATTAAATGCAGTAATGTCAAAGTGTCAGTAAGGCAAAGGACATTATGATGCATACAGCCTACGATACGTTTTCTATTTTGAAAATAATTTGATTTTAATTAATATTGACATGCATATATTATTTTAATTAGATTTACGGTATAAATAGATCAAATTATATTAAATGAATGATAACTGTGAAATAATTCTATTAAATAGTTCGTTAAAGATTATTTGTCGATTCCTGTTTGGCTGAATGTCGATTACTCATGTCAAATAAACACTGACCTCCATGATAAAATAAGAAGGAATTAGACGGATATCAAGTTAAATATTTTAAAGATCGTTATATTTTCACCCTAGGTATACAAACTTGAGAATTATTTCATTATACCTAATTTATTCTAAATAGAATTAAGGACTGTAAGTAGTTTCTGTCTATTTCAAGCATTTTTCAGGCATTCCCCTTTGCCATTAGGTTTGGGTACCAAAAATATATTTGAAACGTATTGTTCACTATCCGGTTGGCAGGGTGTGATAGCACCCAATTTAAGTAAATCATTGATGGATTTATTAATATTAAGTACCTCAGATTGAGAGAAATTATTGGATGGAATTCTAGTTTGGACTGGTGCGGATGTAAAAGGTATATGATAACCTTGGATCCAATCTAGTATAACCGCATTATTTGTTATAATCTGCCAGCAACTTAAGAACCTAGCCAGGTTACCTGCATGTTGTACCTGTTGTGTAATTAGCGACGAGGGCGAGCACGCTGGTAGTCCCTCTCGGGGAGGTTCACAGGTGCACGTTTCAACGGCTTTCTGGTTGGTTGGTAAGACTTCTTTGTCTGCGACTGCACTGCTGGCCGCTTGTGCCCTCCACGCATTGTTTGTGCCTTCTGTTGTGTTTGGCGTGAAGGGCCTCCCCAGTTTCCCGGACGGTTGAATGTAGGCTTGGGTTTTCTCAACTGAAATCCTGATCTTTCTATGTCTTTATTGTTTTTAAACAGTTCAGATAGGTTTTCACCAAATAGGTATTTATTTCTTGGTATTGATTCAGCCATTTTTGTAAATGATTTGTCCAGCAGAGGTGCTAGTAGCTGCTTCCTTGTATTAGTCTCTCCATGATGAAGAGATGTCAAGATTTTAGTACCATCGCTGAGAAACTTAAGGGCTTCTGATACTTCATGTCCGTCTAAAATTTTGGTCATTGCCTGACCCAGACAAGTCAAGGCGATGCCCAATTGTTGTTGTTTGGTTTGTAACACCTGATCTCGATTACGTGCTGATTCAGTTATAGCGGCCTTGACCTCTGGGTTTAATTCAGGTGCCTCTAGAAGTGGGCAGTTTTTGGGGATTTTATATAGTTTCAAGATATCCTTTACTTCTTCATTATTAGTTAATAAAGTGTTTTCCCACATTGAGCCAATAAGGTTGTTGATATCTGGCCCATACTTTTCCTCTAAGGGTTTATCATTACCCAAGGCAGTTAGCAAGGCCTCTGGAATTTCAGCCTCGTCCACTTTCTCCACATTGATAGTAATGGGATCTGAAATAGATACAGATTATTGTCCTGTAACTCGCAATATACTAGTAGTTTGCTAGGACCGTAGGACTACCACTTTGTGTCACACACAATATGGTAGGGTATATCAGAATTGATATCTCGTATCAAAATCAGATCTTCGTGCGGAAGTATCTCGTACTGGCACGGATAGCGGTAGCGGCCAAGGTCGTCTTATTCACACCGCAATTTGTATGGGCCAATGGCGCCATAAGGAATCTCGTTCCATAGAATTTCTCGACGGATAAATTCAATTAGCTGGTTCTATAACCTAGAAGAAAGACGTACTTACCAACATTTTCTTGTCCCAGTTGCTCCGGAAGGAAAGTGGGAGAGGATGGATTCAGAGGCGACATCGAGTGGTTATCACGATGGGGTGATTGTGATGGACTCGTCCATCGTGGGCATGATCTAATCCTAGACCGTGATCGAGTCCGGGAGCGTCGACGTGAGACATGGCGGTGGCGCCGGCGTCGATGAGCTATTTTCTTCAATTTTTTCTTCATTCTTGCAATTTCCTCCAATATAACGTCTTGATCCGAGCTAGACATGGTGAGGAGACACAGAGAGGTAATCCAGAACACACAAATTGAATACTTTTAACACCACACACAATTTAACGCGGTAGCGCGAGCGCGCGAAGTCGAAAAGTGATTTGACGTATGTCACCGCTGACAGCTAGACAATAGCTAGCTGCGTTTCATTTTTAACCGACTTCCAAAAGGAGGAGGTTCTCAATTCGTCGGAACCTTTTTTTAACCGACTTCCAAAAGGAGGAGGTTCTCAATTCGTCGGAACCTTTTTTTTATGTATGTTCCCCGATTACTCGAAAATGGCTGAACCGATTTGGATTTTTCTTTTTTTGTTCGAAAGGGTATACTTCCCAAGTGGTCCCATGATCATCAAGTCAGGATCTGACGATGGGATCCCATGGAAATCGAGGGAAACCCTCGAATTTTATGGGCACACCTATATCGATTTCGGTATTTTTTATAGTAACTCGTGCATTTGCTCTCGGAAAGTACCATTCGGTGAACTGGAACTGATGATGAAGACCACAGAGGGCCATCGGAATTACTCAATTATATCTAAGTATATCACAGGTTGCGATTCGATTACTTTAGTATGGTTTATGCTCGTCAAAATGCATAATGGTAATGGTGACTTCACCATGAGCTCCAGTTCTCCTGGTTCTTACTAGGAGAACTCCTCAACAATTAACGTCCCTGCATCGGGAAAAGCAATATTTTGTAAAAACGTGATGAGCAGTTGACATTGGGTTATTGTAACTTAGATAAAATACAAACTGAACCACTAAAAAGTGAAAAATAAAAACTTTTTTACAAAAAAAAAACCGACTTTAATTTCGGAAGTCGGTGGCAAAAAACTAAAATACAGATCCAAAGACACCGACTTCCGAAATTAAAGTTATTTTTCACTTTGTAGTGTTTTTTTTGGAAGTCGGTTTTTTTTTTGTAAAAAAGTTTTTGGTTTTTTTTTTTATTATTAAAAGAATTTGTTTTATTAAACGTAAATTTGTTAAATTAAATACAAAACTAAAACTAAACCTTAAAAATCTAACAAAAGTGGGTGTCCATGAGGCATGGTACCAAGAACACTGGCTGCATTTCCGCGTTGAATAGCAAGAGCTATTCTCTGTGCGAGAAATGAGCCAGCCCTCCTGTCACCAGCGGCGACGACTAGACGAGGAAACAATTGTTTGAAAAATTTTATTGTACTGGGAAAGTTTTTATTGTTATTTATGTTTTAGGACTCTAAAAAACTACGCGGACCGAGTTCGTTGATGACGAATACTACCATGTAAGATAATTGTTTTCAGGTTGAGCCGTGTAATAAAATTATATATTTTTGTACCTAGTGCACAAAACACATTGGTCTTTTTTCGTCATGAAAAATCCCAAATTGATGACATATCGTAGAATTTTGTCTACAGAATATATCTGTAGACAAAATTCTACGATATGTCATCTCCGACACAGGTTCCATATTTTCGTCTGCGCATTTTTTGACGTACGCACGACTACAGACCAAGCTATATTGTCCAGTATAAGCTGATCTCGCATTGTATAGGATTTCCTTACAATGAGAGGTCAGTGTAAACTGGAAATGTATAGCTTGATGTGTAGCCGTGTGTACAAAGAGTACAATTTGCATAATGTAAGGTTTCTGTCTAAATACTTGCGTTTTGATTTCTTCCGTATGTAATGGCTTTCCATAGTAGGGAAAGATGCAATATGTTTTTTTATGTACTAAATTTTTTCAGGTGCAGTTTTATTCGGAGGCTCATGACGTCCGCGAGGGTCTTCTTGCTTGGCCTGTCCTAAGTTATCACGGTGCTTTATAGCATCAGCTACGACACACGGAGCAATTCAACCCGTACGTGAACCAAGATAAATGATTTTTTAGAGGCATAGTCTAGACTCCAATATTTTCTGCATACTATTTGGCGCTCTACATCTGTAACTTTATCATTGTACTCAAATTAACATTTGGAACAATCAACAGGTTTAGGATTTTTTGAGCTTCTAAAATTATTTTTTGTAACATGTGGCAAGCCCTCTGCACGCTGTCTTTTTACCACATTAACTTCCAGGTTTCAGGATTTCTTTGGTGACAACAAGCTCGTGGTTTTACGACCTTCCAACAACGTTGAAAAAGCTCGACAGTTATTGATTGTGCTACTAATAAAGACTCATTATTATTGTTATCTTTGGAAGGTTTTTGCTTATTACCAAACAGCCGAGATATAGCTTTGCGATGGCAATTTTTTTTTATTTCTTCATCAGCATGAACAGAATCTGGATTTAAGGGGCCGTATACGAAATTTTGCCGATTTCTCTAATTTGCGTGATTTTAAAGTCGTAATTTTACAGTCAAAATACTGTATTTCTATAAGTTCTAATGCACAACATAAAATACCATTTCGATGATAATCTTATGAATGAGCTACATTTTTATTTTGCGTCGAGTTTATTATGCGAGAATTAGGTTGTTTTAAAAGATTTTTAATGGCAAATGTTTTTAATTGTTTGCATGTTTTTTTTTTCAGGAAATGGATTGACTTTGAATTGAAATTTATTTCTGTTGTTTTTATTATATGAACGAGAGTTCTAAGTAGCCGTAATAAAAAGCAATTCTTTGCCAATTTTCTCAAAAATTTGAGTAAGTTGAATATTTTTTTACTCAAAAATTTTATATGAAAGTCGTAAAAAGTGATTTATACATTGTATATACAACTTTCACAAGAATACATTGTAATTTTTGCATACGCTTTAGACGTCAAAATGATTCGTAAATATGAAATATTCTAAACCTCTTAGAGCAAAAATTCATAAAACAGTCGCCGGTTTAGGTCGATTAATCAAAATTAAATAATAAAAATAGAAAATTAGCTCATAAATTAGATCATAATTGAAGTTATCTTTCATGGTTTGCATTAAAACTTATACAAATACTTTATTATAACTGTAAAATCTCGTCTGTAAAATCATGTAAATCAGCGAAATCCGCAAAATTTCGTCTACGGCCTCTTAAGAGTTCTTCTAGTGTTATTAATTCCGAATCATCCGAATCCGCTTCAGCGGGCATTTGAATAATATCAGGAGGCTGGTATGTAGGATCGTCATCAGAAAAATCGAAACCGAATAGTGATTCTATGTCAGATTCTACGCTCCTTTCTTTGTTATTTGAAACTTATGAAGGTGAGTTATTTCCTGTAAACAATTAATTTAATTTAGATAGTAAGACATTATAACATGTTAGGTAAGTACCAGTTGGTTTACCTTCAGTTACATAGTGTACCCTAATAATTTTTAGAATGCATAGTCATAACAGGAATAACTGATACCTAACTAATTACCTACAATAAGTCCATGCGGCCGAAATCGCAAACACAGCGATTAGGTAGGTGTATCACAAAGTAGGTATACCTGATTGTTTAGAGATAGGCAAGTTCTAAGCACTTGTTTTTTGCTCAGACTGGGTCATATATAAATCGTATGCCTGAGATATGAACAAATCTTCTTCTGGCGTCTTCTATTTCTACAATAAACGACAATCACATTAAAATATCTCTAAATAGGCCAATGCTTATTCATAATTATGAAACAAATCTTTAAATAGTTACTCGTAGATATGAAAGATAAGATATGAAACGGAATGTGTTTTTGATTGCAAGGCTTCCAAAAAATCGTACAGGTTAAGACTTTAGCTGTTATTGAATGCAGAATTGCAGATGTTACTTAAAAGCTTATAATATAATTGTTTTTTCGTACCACTTGCTCAAAAAAGTGAGATTCTATGCCACAACAAGCGAACATAACAATAGTCATTTTTAATCTGTTAAAAACAGGGAAAGAAAATTGTACTGAATTTCATTCATCCTCTAGGGGGAGAATGTGATTTAAATTTGGAATACTTACCGATACTGAACTACATCTGTGTTTACACCATTGAGTTTGTATATAAAGCATTATACATCTTTTTGAAAAAGGAATACGCATTTATTATGCAGTTATGATTATTAAATAAAATTACGAAAACCGACGAGGCCGTATGAGCTTGCTTGATGCCTTTGCTTTTCCGACAAAAAAATATTAGTCTAGGTGTTTAAGGCATTAAGGGTCTGTTTCCAATTTCTGGTGATATTAAAACTCACTTTACGTCTTTACTCGAAGAATATTTATTTGAAAGAGAACTCGATTCAATGACATCTGTCAGATAAGGTTATGTTGCACAGATATATAAAAATTTCAACAATTAGCGTGGACTGTATGAAATGTGTTACAAATAAAGGTATGTGTGTAGTAAGTCTGTATAAATCTGTTATTCAAATTGGACATACCGCCCACCAAAGGACGCAGTACTTTAATTTAACTTATAAACAATCATGTAAGTATTAAGGAAATACTTAAGCAATAGCAAAGCAAAAAATATTAAATGACAAAAGTTACCCACAAGGTAAGTATAAATGTGTAGCTGTTTTACTCTGTGTACTTATTTCAAAAGTAATACAAGTGGGTACATGTAATAACAATACATATCCATATACATGTATGTAATATAAAACAAATCCTATCAAAACTCGAATACAACTGAACCTTAACCGCCCACCGTGATATTATGTGTCAAGTATACATACAAGCGTCTAACTTAACTTAAATAAAATAAATTAAGTGTTTGATACTACTATTCTATGAACTGAACAAAGTTGAAGGGTAACTACAATGGTTTTCGCTCTGCAATAATTAAAACACACTCCTTGAAGTCCACAACGAAATTCCATTGTAGCGCCAATTAAAACATTATACTTTATACCTAAAGGTAGGTTAACTAAGTTCACAATAGAGATATAGATATAAACATTCATTTAGGTAAAGCACATATTTTGCTAATGGGACGTTTAAATTCACCATTCTTACATTTAATAGATACAACACGTGCAATATTGTCTGGCCCTAAGTATTTTTTAATTATCTTCCCTAGAATCCATTTAGCAGGTGGAATATTATCATCCCTCAAAATGACGACATCACCTACTTCTGGTTCAGATTTTTTAGTATTCCATTTATATCGTTGATTGAGGCTAACTAAATACTCTTTATACCACCGTTTCCAAAAATTATTTACCATTTTTTGAGTTAATCTCTGTAGGAAATCTAGGTTCTAACACTTTAATAAAACGAGTTATGGGCTTTTTAAAATATAAAGATTATTAGTAGCCAATTGAAAGTCACTAGGAAGTTTATACGTCCGTCTTTCTTAAGGCGCAAACGAGAAGTGAAGTAATAATAATAGTGGGTAGTATTTATATAATGAGTAAGTACCTACGACATATCGATTATTACAGAATCGACTAAAGATTGATTTTTGTAAATAATTAAATCAAATAAATCAACACGCCCCCTCAAAAATTAATCTACCAATTATACAAACAAAATAAGTCATAGTACATACTACCTAATTGACCGGAACATATTCACTTCCTAGTGTTTGCTGGGAAATACATGTGGTCCAACATTAGCTGCCAAGGATTAAGGGAAACCCAGAAAACCTTAATCAAACCATTTCATTAAATTATTCTTAATAATAATTAAATTAATCATAAATCATATTATTATGTAGAATCACTAAACATTCAATGAGTATCTTATTCGAAGCCCATTTTACTTCTCATCGCTTGAAAAGTGATAGCGGGTAATGCCTTGGTCAGAACATCTGCCAACTGCTGAACTGTTGGAATGTAATTATATTTTATTACATTTTTCTCAATCTGTTCCTTAGAAAAATTATACTTTATATCTATGTGTTTTGTACGTTTGTGATTGGTTGGATTATTTGCAATGCTTATGCAGCCATTTTTATCCTCATAGAATATGATAGATTTAATTATATCTATCTTAATACTAACTGCTAGTGATTTAAGCCCTAAAGCCTCCCATGACAGTTTCATACAATGCTATACAATCTGCCTCAGTTGAAGAGGCAGCAACTGACATTTGTTTCTTTGTACTCCAGGTTTGCTTGCAGCTTGAAATACCCAGTTGTACTTTTCCTGTCATTTGAATCACTGCCACCCCAATCTGAATCTACGTAGCCACATATAATGTTAGTGTAGGCACATATTTTACCTATAACTTAATTTTAAATCAACAGTACCTTTCAAGTACCGAAGCACTCTCTTTAGACACTGCCAGAGTTCTTTACTATTTTTGTTCGTATACCTACTCAGTATATTAACGCTTGTAAGTAATTCAATCTGGACGAGTGCATAACATGACATACATTAAACGTTCTATAACGTTTCAACATGGATCATTATATTTTTCTTCAGAGTTTAATGCGTCATAATTAAGTTTATTTTCCATTGGTGTATTGACAGGTTTACAATGGTGCATATTAAATTTATTTAATACCGTTTATATTTATGCACTTTGATTTAATGCTATTTCATAAAATTAAAATTATTTCATCATCATCATTCATTTCATTCATCGTCATTTTAAATTTACTCATTAAATACCTTTTTTTTTAATTATTTCAATATCAGCGCATACTACAACTAAATCACCTACCTATATATAAAACGACAAATATTTTTATGTACATCTCCATTGTCTAGCATATATTGACACCTATTCAACTGAAGAATTTTGAAAACCTTCTTCTTTATGAGATAGATCGAAAACTTCAAACCAACATTTAGCTGCCTGCATTTTTCAGCCGGTAAAGTTTATTTAATTTAACACATAATTATCTAAGATACCCTCAGGGCCTTTCATATAATATCTTCCTTTAATTCGTCATTTAGGAAGGCAGTTTTGACATCCTTATGACGAACTAGCAAACTAAATTGATTCGCAAAAGTAAGATACATCTAAAACTAGCTATTCATGCTAATACTGGTACGAAAGTTTCATTATAGTCCGTGAGGTATTCTTGACCGAAACCCCTTGCACAAGTTGTTTTTTTTTTTTTTTTTATCTTAAAGGTTTTCTAAATTCATCATGTTTTACAGAAAACATCCATTTACAATAAATTGACAATGTTTTTATTTTCAGGTGTTGGTATTAAAGTCTAAGTATTATTTAGCTTTAGAGAATTTAGTTCGTCCCTACTGCACTTTCCCACTGAGATCTGTTTTGATCTCTTCTAATGAATTTGGTATTTTACATAGAATAGACTGAGCACACAAAATTGCGATCATCATCATCGTCTTCACTAAACGACATAGGTAGACGACTTTTGAACCTATTGTATCATCTAACGTCAGGATTTTATTTGTGTTTTCGTTTGGTGAAGATGGGGTATCAAAAAGTATATCATTTATTTGCTCCGATTCAATTTTATATTATCATGGTTTAATTTGCGAACTTTACTAGGACACTCGTGCTCATCAGATTTAGACCATATACGTATCTGATATAGAACTGTCAGAGTTATGAGACTTGACCGGCACTGACTTGGATATTACATAATCAGCTTTGCCGTGAGAATTTTTTAATATTCCCTTCAGACTTGAGGTCTGGCCTGGATTGAAGAAAACCAGTCTCATCAACAATAACATCCCTGACTACTATGTAATTTTTCGCACTCTGGGTTTCAAACTTTATAGCGTTTGGTTCATAACCCACAAGTATCCCGTTCCATGATTTTTCATCAAACTTGGTCTTACTGCTTTTATTATGAACGTAAACAGTTGAACCAACCTTCAAAATTTTTTTTTTAATTTGAGGTTTTGTATCATGCCACATTTCGAATGGTGTTTTTGAAAACTTTCAAAGTTTTAATTGGGGTCAAATTAATCAAATAAACAGCAGTTGGTACTGCCCCAAAACACTTTGTCTAATTTAGCACCGCTTAAACGAGCTTTTCCATTAAGTAATGGTTCCGACCATACGTTCAGAAACGCCATTCAATGGGGAGCCACACGCAAAGCTATTTGTAGATGGCGCTCTGAACGACTGTACATTGTTTTACAAACAAATCCATACAATTTGACAATCGTTCGTTATGTCAAATCAATGAAAAAAGGACAGTCGATCATGTGCCACCTAGCGTGATAAAAAGTTAGTTTTCCTCCCCATTGTGGTATTCTCGGAATTTTTAAATGTTATGATATCCCTCTCTCTACACAATAACCTTTCATTTCAGTCGATAGATATTCGCCACCATTATCGCAGCATAAGTTGACTAATTTTAAATTAAACTTAGCCTCGCTTTTAGCCACGAAATCTTTAAAAACAGCAAACACGTCTGATTTATAGGTGGGTTAAACGTAACAAAGTACCTAATGCGTACACTCATCAACAAAAAGTACAAAGTAGTTTTTTTTAATTTGTCGTTAGTTGGGGGTATAAACAGTAACAATAGTCCACAAATATCTGAGTGCACAATAAATAATAGATGTTTAACATGACTTTTATTTTTGACCTGATAAGAACGGAAATCGACTTTGTTTCCTATTTATACAGGCCTCAACTCCGTGGGCCTCACACAATTTATCATCCAGGCACGCATAACAGTTTCAATTTGGCTGGTGTCATCAACCATTTTACTATTGTTTTTTAATTTCGATGAATTAATTTTTACTAATTATGACCAAAACCATAATTTGTAAATATTTTTATTACTGCATACTTGAGAAACAGATTGACACTTATTTACAGATGCCATTAAGTCTACAGCAATTAAATTATTTTTTTCAACATACCTTGCATGATAGTTTTATTAACCTTACGTATTGTGCTCCTTGCTGGTCGAAAATGACTGTCAACCCAGCACGTTGCATTTTCGTTAAGAACCGCACCGCACCGCAGCATAGGAGAACACGTTCTCCAAAACTTCTTGAACGCCCATGTTGCTGGTCACATACATCGTTCCCTGAAATAAATTCACCATTTTAAGCAATAGAAATTTTAATGGCGTTTGCAAGACGGTGTGACTAATGAAAAGATCTTCCCTGTTTATAATATGGTCCGATGTTCCAGAAACCAACAGGAAAGTATCTTCCATCATGATCCGCTTGATAGTCTGCCATCATAAAATCAAAGCCAGAAAAATAGCTCGACGTGGATGGTTCACTGATTCCAACTGCCTGGACCGTCCTTGTCCTCTCCGTATTTTCTGCTGCTGCTGTAATGTTTGAGCTCTGTTGAGGTAGAAGCAGTTGTTTTTCACATGCTTCTTGCGGACACAGTGATAACACTTCATGAACTGAGACTTATTCTTCTGCTTGTTAACTTCCTAGTTGAAGCTATTATTCCCTTTATTATTTTGAGAATTATCGAATTTTGTTTTTCGAAATTCCTGTCCATTTTTCCCTCAAATTGCAAAACTTTTGACACTGGTATCACTGGACTCATTTTTAAACTTGACTTCATGATCCAAAAGCCTTGGTTTAACGAATGCTAGCATTAAATTATCTTCCGATAAAGTTTCGATCGCAGTTATAACGCCATCATAAATTGAGGGTAGGTTGAGCAACAAATGCGTGGCGTGGCGTGGCGGCGGCGGCGTGGCGTCTTGCCGTACCCTATAATATACTGTAGTCTTTGGTGCCGGCTAACAATTCGATGATGAACTTTTTTTTTTTTGCACCTTTTATCACGTCCATTTCACTTGACAATGCCCATATCTTTTATTTAAATTTTAACCACTTATATTGCAGTAAAAACGTAACCTGGGCCCATAACCTGTAGGAAATCTAGGTTCTAACACTTTAATAAAACGAGTTATGGGCTTTTTAAAATATAAAGATTATTAGTAGCCAATTGAAAGTCACTAGGAAGTTTATACGTCTGTCTTTCTTAAGGCGCAAACGAGAAGTGAAGTAATAATAATGGTGGGTAGTATTTATATAATGAGTAAGTACCTACGACATATCGATTATTACAGAATCGACTAAAGATTGATTTTTGTAAATAATTAAATCAAAAAAATCAACAATCTCCATCTATCCAGGCCTATAACATTAGTGTTCGAATTATCTTCATCGGGGATATTTATTAGTGGCTCACCTATGAGAAAATGACCAGGTGTCAAAGCCTGTGGCTCGTTAGGGTCTTCACTCATCACTGTGATTGGTCGCGAGATAAGACAAGCTTCGACTTGTGCTAAAACAGTTGACAACTCTTCATATGTGAGTGTGCTATCTCCGATTACTTTGTATAAATGAGTTTTAACGCTACGAACTCCGGCCTCCCACAGACCTCCGAAATTAGGTGCGTGTGGAGGTATGAAATGCCATGTGGTGTGTTCCAAATTCAGTAATTCCTCAATTTCAGGTGGCACTGTTGACTTAGCACGATCAAACATGTCTCGAAGCTGTTTTTTGGCACCAACAAAATTAGTGCCATTGTCACTAAACAAATCTTGACAGTGACCTCTTCGTGCTGTGAAACGTTTGAAGGCAGCAATGAAAGCCTTGGATGTCAAATCAGTAACCACCTCTAAATGTATAGCTCTAGTAACCATACAAATAAATAAACAAACATATCCTTTGTAGGATTTTGCTCCTCTTCCAGGTGAAAATCTAATACTTACAGGCCCCATGTAATCACATGCAGCTGATTTGAAAGCTCTGGTTGGTTTCAGTCTAACTTCTGGAATTTGACACATTAGTTGGTTAGTTTTTGTCTTAGAATATCTCAAACACTTAATACATGATCTGTAGTGACTTTTGACTCTGTCTTTTGCTCGCAATATCCCGTATTTTGTTTTTAAATAGCACAACGTAGCTTGGGGTCCGCCATGAAGAGTTTTAATATGTGCATCACTAATTATAAGCTTGGTAAGATGGCTCTTACCAGGCAAAACTATGGGATGCTTAGTATCATATAGAACCTCTGATTTGTCAATACGTCCACCTACTCTTAGTATCCCTTTTCCATCGAAAATGGGACAGAGTGCGGAGTTGACTTTTATTGGGGACAGGTTTCTTCATCTTTAACTGTTTTATTTCTTCACGGAAATTCTCTTCTTGAACCTGTTTTATGCAAATTACTAAACTTTCATCCATTTCTGTAGGTGTAATTATATTTGAATGTTGTTTACGTTCCTGTTTTGGCAATCTTAAGTTGTGTAGAACTCTTCTCCAGTAAGATATAACTTTTAATGTTTTATATAGTGACGAAAACATATTCCAAAAAAATCCATTGTTCAATACAGGTACAGCAGTCAAAGATGATGATCTTTCTTCTTCATGTGTATCTTGAATATCAGGGTTGTCAAACTGCAGAATATGAGAAAGCCAAGAAGGTCCTGACCACCACAAAGCGTGTTCAAGTATTTCTTGTGGAGTCAAGCCTCTTGAAACACAATCAGCTGGATTCATGTCAGTAGTAACATGTCTCCACTGGCTATGATCTAAAATGTTGAGAATCTCAGACACACGATTGCTTACAAAGTTAGTCCAGCGACTAGACCCTCCTCTCAGCCAAGCCAAAACTATTGTAGAATCGGACCAAGCATATAGGTTCTCCTTTGGTATATGCATTATTTGTGCTACCTCAAATATCAGCTTTGCTGCTAGAACAGCACCACACAGTTCTAATCTCGGTATAGATACTTCCTTCTCTATAGGGGAAACTTTACTTTTTGCTGATACCAAACTCACGATAATTTCGCCTTCTTGATTAATGACACGAATGTAAACAGCAGCCCCATAAGCTGCTTTGGAAGCATCAGAAAAGGCATGCAACTCGACCTTTGATCCCGGACTGAAATTATACCACCGTGGTATGTTTACTTTTCTCAAATTAATCAAACTCGTCCTATACTGCAGCCACTCATCAATTAAATCTGTAGTAAGTACATCATCCCAATCAAGATTCGATTTCCACAGTCTTTGAATAAATATTTTTGCAGTGATTACCACGGGAGCAATAATCCATCCTAACGGGTCATAAAGCCTGGCCACATCCGATAACACCTGTCGTTTAGTGATTGGTTCTTTTGATTCTGGCAAATCAATTGTATACTGAAAAGAATCCATTTCTCTATGCCATACCAAACCAAGCACTTTTATGACCGTAGATGTTTTTATTCTGATTGAATCATTACTAGTTTGCTTGCCTTCTCCTATGTGTGTCAATAAGTCTTGATTATTGCTACTCCATTTTTGAAGTTCAAATCCTCCACAGCTCATTAATTTGTTCATTTCTGTATAAATGTGAATGGCCTCTTCCAGAGTGTCACAACCTGTCAATACGTCATCCATATACAGATCTCTATGGGCTATAGTTGAAGACACAGGAAATTGTGCCTGATGTTCTTCGGCCAACCTTTGAAGAGTTTTAACTGCTAAATAAGGAGCGCATGCAGTACCGAAGGTCACTCGTAGCATTTTAAAATGTCCTAAGGGCTCGTTTGTCCGTGGTCTCCATACAATTCTTTGAAAATCTGTATCCTCACAATTAATTTTCACCATCCTGAACATCTTGACAATATCTGAAACTATACAAATCCTGTGACATCTCCACCTCATCAAAATGTGCCTCAAGTCTTGTTGCAATTTAGGACCAACCATGAGATTGTCATTTAGTGAAAAGTTGTTAACTCCTTTACATGAACCATCAAAAACTACACGTACTTTTGTGGTGTCCCTATCCTCTCTCACCACTGCATGGTGTGGAAGATAAACTGCCTTGGGATTACCTATTTCTGCTTCATCTACAGGTGTCATGTGATTCATATCAATATATTCCTGTAAGACTTTGTTATATTCCGTAAGTAAAGTAGGATTCTTCTGTAGTCTTTTCTCTAAAAACTCCCATCTTCTTGTAGCTATAACCACTGATTTTCCGTATTGACACTCTGGATCTTCTTTATCAAAAGGTAGTCTAACAATGAATATCCCTTCTCCATCTCGTTTAGTTGTCTTGTCATAAAATTCTTCACATCGTTGTTCTGTTATTGTCATCTTCTTCTGTATCAGGTTTGGCTCATTTTCCATTTCCCAAAATTTCTTAAGTAACTCTTCTCCACTTAAGTGTAAATGCATGTTGATAACTCTGCCATCGCTTGAAGTTGAATCTCTTGACATCCTCCCTGATAATACCCAACCAAAGGTAGTGTTTTGTGCCAATATTTTATTGTGTCGTATAATTCCATTCAATAAAATCTCAGTATAAACTTCTGCTCCAAGAAGAATATCAATTCTCCCTGGCGTGGCATAACCTGGATCAGCTAGCGATAATTTATCTAATTGAAGCCAATTCGGTGTGTGTAACTCTGTTGACGGAAGAAATGATGTCACAGATCGCAAAACATAAGCATTTACTTGGATTGAAACCTCTGGGCTGCAACGCGAACCCACTCGAAGAGAAACCATGTGCTTAACACTTGTGTGGTCACCGTCACCTATGCCAGAAACCGTACCACTGACATGTTTTCGTGAAAGTCCAAGTAATTGTACAACTGACTCGCTTATAAAAGACGCTTGCGATCCTTGATCCAATAATCCTCTCAATATGTGCCGGTGCAGAGTGAGTCAGACAAGCAGAGTGAGTCAGATAAAACCGTGAGTACTATTTCAGCTAATTTCTCGAGTAGAGGATTAGAACCGAGTCAAGTATTGTTAGCTACTGTGTCTGTTTGGGCATACAATGAGCACGGTTACAAACAACAAACAGACACAGTAGCTAACAATACTTGACTCGGTTCTAATCCTCTACTCGAGAAATTAGCTGAAATAGTACTCACGGTTTTATCTGACTCACTCTGCTTGTCTGACTCACTCTGCACCGGCACATCCTCACTCTTTTCTGTGCTGCTGCTCACCTCTTTCTCAAAATGAAGTAATGAATGATGCCTCCTTCCACATCGTTTACAATTCACTGATTTCCGACATTTCATAACTGGATGAGATGGAGAGAAACAATTAAAACATAAGTTACTTTTTTGAATAAAATCTTGCCTATCTTTGACACTAAGTTGACTAAATTCCTTACACTGGTATAAAAAGTGTTCACCTTTACACTTAACACACTTAGTAACGTTAGAATTACCTTTATTATTGTCTACAGAACCATGAAAAGACTTTGACTTGTTGGACTTAACTGGTGTACGTACCTTGTTGGTATCTATCATTTCCAGTGACTTAAATCTCGATTCCAAGAATTTAGATAATTGTAACCAGGAAGGTAAGTCATCACTAACCACACCTAGTTGACATTCCCACTGCTTCATGGATTCAGGATCTAATTTAGACACCACTAAATAAATAATAAACAAGTCCCAGTTATCAATATTAATCCCTATATTACGCAGAGATTGTAAACAAGTTGAAGTTGTATCTAATAAACATCTAATAGCACTAGCCGACTCGGTAGCAATTTGTTTTTGAGTAAACAATGTTCTAAGAAGTGTATTACAATTAAAACGCTTGTTATCATAACGTCCAACTAGTTGTCTCCAAGCTTCGTCGTAATTAGCATCTGTTGTTGAAAATTACGCAACAAACATTCCGGCTCACCTGACAAATTACCTTTTAAATAATGCAATTTTTGCACTGGAGACAAGTGCTTGTTGTTGTGAATCAATTAATTGAACAAGTCATAGAACGTTTGCCACTCGACGTATTTTCCACTAAACGTAGGCAATTATATTTGTGGTAACCTCACTTCACACTCACTACCAATGTGTCCAGCACTAGTACTTGACTTCGATGCCACGGACGATGTTTCACAATAGGACTGCAGGGCTTCCTTCAACGAAGTTTTGTATATTACATAGCATTCCTCGAATTCCTCGTACATATCTTCTGTGAAATATGTATCGTGCTTATCGATCACGGTTGCCTTTCCAATAATTGATTTATGACCATTTTTGAAGTCTGTCCATAATTGCTCCAAATTCTCCAATCTAGTTTCTAAATAGGGTTTTTTGATCCGTTCTTTAGGCGTTTTCTTATAGTTTTTTTCCGCTCTCGTCAAATTCTCCAGTAATTCTCTTTTACAAGATATAAGCACCTTCATTTTTCTTGAATGTAATTTAGATCGTTTTTAGACGTAATAAACTCAAAATCCAGACGAATACAAAAGATTTGATTGATTATTTTGCTAATGATATGTTGTAACTCTCGTTGTTAGCAAAAAATAATCCATTAATCCGCTCAGATAAAATCTTATTCTCACAGAGGCGCCCGTGACGCCATTACCCAAATGCATGTAGTCACATATTCAATTTATTTTTCAATATCCAGCTCGATTTCGACCATATGTTTAAGGCATTAAGGGTCTGTTTCCAATTTCTGGTGATATTAAAACTCACTTTACGTCTTTACTCGAAGAATATTTATTTGAAAGAGAACTCGATTCAATGACATCTGTCAGATAAGGTTATGTTGCAAAGATATATAAAAATTTAAACAATTAGCGTGGACTGTATGAAATGTGTTACAAATAAATAAAAGTAAAAATAAAAAAAAGGTAAATATAAATAAATAAAAGGTATGTGTGTAGTTAGTCTGTATAAATCTGTTATTCAAATTGGACACTAGGAATTTGGCGCGTTTTTGTTTTCTTCAAATACATAAACGTTAAGTTTATTTTAATTTATTTTTATAAATAAGTTAATGTTCTAAAATGCTTATCTCATATTATTATTGTGTTAATTTTTTTGCAAATGGTACGAAAAGTAGAGAATTTTCGTCGGTTATAAAGCTGTCTTAGTCTTGGGTGAAATTAAATCCCTCGCTACACTCAGGACTCGTCTTAAATCGTTTTTTTTTTTGACGACACGGTTGGCGCAGTGGCTGAGCGATTGACTGCTGCGCAGCATGTCGCGGGTTCGATTCCCGCACGGAACAAATATTTGTACGACCTACAAGTATTTGTTCCGAGTCTGGGTGTTTTTCTATCTATAATATGTATGTATTTACAAAAAAAAAATGTATATAAGTAGTTTATCAGCCATCTCGTTACCATAACACAAGCATTAGGTTGCTTAGCTTGGGACTAGATGGCGTTGTGTGAAATGTCCAAGGATATTTATTTATTTTCTCGTTTTTAACACCCTCGCTACGCTCGGAAGTACACCTCGAGTCCTTCGTTACGCTCGCGATTTGAATCGTCACCCGCTACAGAAGACACTGCTTTATCCTCTTGGTTAATAATCTACTATTTTGCTTATCTATCTCGAAAACTATGAATCGTATCGAAAAATCGGTTTTACCTGTAGATAGATAGAGCTCAAAAAGTTGAGTAGCTTGATGTAAATAACTCATTTTTGAAAAAAAGTGCAGATACGGTTTACCAATAAAGGGACGTTATAAAAGTGGTTTTACAGTGATTCTATGATTTAAATCACAACCGAACCAACTTTCGGAATCAAGGTAATCTCAATTTCACTTAACAATTAAAACTATAGTGCTGAAAATTATAAAAATAATCATCAAATATAACAACTGCAATAAAAACATTGTTAAATCGTATTCTTTAATTTATTTATTTATTTAACACTTCAAGCACAAATGTACAGAGGCGGACTTAATGCCATAGGCATTTTCTACCAGTCAACCTTTGGGTGATGCAGAGACAAGCAGTGGCAGGTGCAATTTCGAAAAATTAAGGAATAAATATTTATTTAAATATAAAGATACACATATACCTATTACAAAACTATAAATATAATAATATATATCTAATTATATATAAATATAAGCACAAATAAATATACTAATACAAATAATACCAACAATGGGGAAACATTACCGTTGTGATGACACTGCCAGTTTCTTGCGAATGTGTTCACGAACTTTAACTTTAAAGGATAATCGGTTGGTTGCCATCCTGATTTTCGGAGGGAGCGCATTCCACAAAGAGATAGACTGAATGAAGAAGGAAGAGTGAATGAAGTCTGTACGGTGAGTGGGACATAGAAGAAGAGAATTGTGAGATGAACGTAAATTTCTATTGTGGTTGGCGCAAATGTACTGAAAGTGGGGGGCTAGATAACTAGGGGAAGAGGAAGAGTCAAGAAATGAAAACAAGGTGGTCAGCGCCCTTTGCTCTCTGCGCTGGCGTATGGGCAACCACTTTAGAAGCGACCGATGCGCAGAGACATGGTCATATTTACGCAAATTGAAAACGAATCGAATGCAGTTATTAAGAAGACGGTCAAGTTTGTTGAGGAGATCAGCCTTCAGGTCATAGTAGCACACAGCACCATAATCGATGATAGGGAAAATTAAGGACTGCACAAGCATTGTCTTGGTACTGGATGGTAGTAAATTTTTCAGCCGGTACAAAGCCCGCAGCGTTCCAGTAACCTTTTGACTGACCCTAGCGACTTGAGTACACCAGTTCAGGGTACAATCGATGTGCAAGTCCTTCACGTCAGTGCTAAATGGGACGATCGTACCATTGAAGAGAACAGGTGGCAATAATGTATTATCCACCTTACTAATATTACGAGAACTCCCAATTATGATTGCCTGACACTTATTTGGGTTTACTGCAACACCAAATCTATCTGACCAGGTTTTTATCGCTGTTTAGTCCCTATTTAACCTTTCGATAGCGTCAGGTATTTCATCAACCCTCCCTTGACAGTACAACTGCAAGTCATCTGCATACAGATGATACGCACACTGAAGCTCGGAAGTTATAAGATTAATAAAAATAGAAAACAAAAGTGGAGAAAGAATACCGCCCTGAGGAACGCCAGTTTCCAAATCACACCAGCATGATGAAGAATCCCCAACATGAACGGACTGCTGACGTTCGACGTAATTTGATTCAAACATTGGTTGTTTTGTTTTTAAGTATGCCCGCCCACTGTATTTATTAAATCGCATATTTCTCATTATTTTCCTTTATTTATTACTAATTAAACTACCTGACTCATCAACAAAACTTCTTATAATTTAAAATGTGCAAGCAAAATCGACAATTAGGAACAAAAAGTGAGCTTCCTATTTTATTGCAAAAATATCCGGCCGACGAAAAAACACGCTCACTTTCAACACTGGTAGGCAAAATTGATGTGAGATAAGTGTATGCCTGTGTCAAATAAACTCCTCTTTCACCTCTGTTGTCGTATATTGCCTTTTCAGTCAACATCAAATTTGTCGGACGGAAGCACTGCCTTCTTCTTTTCTTCGCATTTTTCCATTTCCTTCTCAAATTCTAGTTGCAGGGTCAGCTCACTCGTTGTAGCGAGACTAGCTGTAGCTAAAGTGGTTCATCATCTTCATCGGAATATAAAACAGCTGTCGTTGCTTCAGTCTCTCTTTCTATGACGCTGAGACTGCTATTAGGGTTTTGTTTATACAGGGGTGTTGCTTGCCCACTTGCTAAGGTCAAAACCACCCAGTTTTAATAGAGCTACGAGCTCGACGTGTAAAATACAAGCTTCGTCAAGTTTTACAAGCTTACAATAATATCACATATTTCTTCACTTGTGGGTTTCGGAAATGTGTCGTCATCTGAAGCACTGTAAAACTGTAGTAGCTTTCGGAATCATGGAGGTAATGTAATACTCCTGCTATTAATAGTCGTCCTTTCTTTTATTCATCTTCGTAAGTTCACCGCGAGACTTGAACTCACTGAACTCAGATAATTATGTGTTTTGCTGGTCAAGTTTATTCACCATAAATTCCAATGCTGTGTCTACTGTATATAGTGTAGCATCCAGTCGCCAAATAGATAGTACAGTCATTTTTAGCACTTCCAAACTATGATGGATATCGGTTAATGTTTGGATTTCCACATCTGTGAAGGATATATCTGACTTAATGTCAATAAGAAGTTTGAAAATGCAGCCCTTTATTTTTAGGAACGATCATATCATTCATGCTGGACCATCTTGTTCGACAGTCTAATATCACACTGTTCAAAAAACCAGTGAAATGGATGTTCTTCGTGATCCAGTATTTAATTTATTATATTGCCATCTGACTGCTTGGCACTATGTGGGCCTGATGGAATGAGAACAAAGGATGTATTCCACTATTTCCATGGAAATACAAAATAGAAAAAGTGGGACCAGCGTTTTTTACAAATTATATCCCATTATTTCTACTGCGACAAAAAATGCAGTTATGTTATTTGAAAAGTTTACCACTTTTAATGAACAGATCAAAATTAAAACACGACTTCTCATATTTTCCCCGTGGTCCCTGCGAGAAATACAATGCTGCCGAATTAAAATGGTAGTTCCTCCCGTGGTCCCTGGAAGGTACTACGGGTATTGTTTTTACTCGTAGTCCCTCCGACAAATACAATTCTGCTGAATTAAAATTGTTTATTCATTGGTTGGGTTGTTTTTAATAAAACTTCAGAGTGGCTTTCAACACACTGGCATTTATTTTAGGATGTTCGAGAACAACTCACAGTTACATTAATATATAGCAGATAGCGCTAGTAGTATGAATACGTAGACATGTAGTTTGTTTTGGTACCTACTTAATTACTTAACATCCCCTCGTAACAAAATAAACTACACAAACACTAACAACTTATATTTTCTCAACACCCATTAAACTAAGAAACTTATAATGTTTATTGCTACAAAGACTTTTTGTAAGTAAATCAGCAGGCATTTCAGAGGTAGATACATATTTAAGCTCAACTCTATTATGAAACACACATTCACGAACAAAATGATGTCGAACATCTATGTGTTTAGTGCGTTTGTGAAATAACGGATTAGCAGCTAAACTTAGTGAGCTTTGGCTATTACTATACAGGCTTACAGGTATTCTTTCATTTATCTCTAACATATCACATAGTAAATTTTTTAAGTAAATAGCCTCTTTGCAGGCTTCAGACAAAGCCATGTACTCAGCTTCTGTTGATGACAAAGCTACAGTTCTTTGCTTTCTGGACTCATAAGAGATAACACAACCTGACATAACAAAACAAAAACCAGTATAAGACCTTCTGTCTAAGGTACATGATGCCCAGTCAGCATCAACAAAACCATGTAAATAACTATCACTATCTTTCTTATAAACTAGACCATAGCTTTTAGTTTTCTGCAGATATTTCAACAATCTCTTTAAATATTTCCAATGTTTTTCTTTAAAACAATTATTGTATTGGCTTAAATAACTAACACTATAAGCTATATCTGGTCTATTCTAACGCTTTTCCACTAGAGGCATCCTTCTCGAAGTGATGCCACAATTCACTTGAATTATTACGTCCAGCCATTTTACTTTATAAACTAAAAACGTTCACTACACACACAAACACTATTTATAGGTTCAATTTATACAAGTATTTACAATTTTGGACTGTAAGCCTGAACAGTGCGACGAAATAATATGTGCAATTGTCACCAAAGGTCTCTAAAAAAGGTTCTATTTTTAATAGTATAAGAAGGATTATGTATGACATCGGGAAACTGCCTCTAGTTGTATTAGGAGATTTTAACCTTTACTCCGCGAGGACTTACGTCCTCTTAACGTCGTTGTACGTGAGGACTTTGAATTGTTTCTTTCTGAATGTAATTTAAGAAAACATAATTTTAAATGTGTCTTGGCAGAATGTTGGACTTGATTTTGGTTAACTCATGTGTGGCGGGAATCTCAGTTTCAGCATGTTCCTGCACTGTCTCGCCTGAAATGCATCACAAGCCGTTACATATCTCTATCAATATTAACACGCCATACGCAAGCTTGATTGTAAATAACTTATACCAGTGGTGGAGTCATTAGGGTAACCCTAATGACTCCACCACTGGTATAACTTTAGAGCGTAACTTCCGTAAGGCAGACTTCTTAGTGTTATACTCTGAGTTGGCTGGTATAGACTGGGAGCCCGTGTATGCTTGCGATGATGTTAACGTTGCTGTTGAGACCTTTTATGATTTAATTAACAATGTTGTGTGTCAAACTGTTCCCTTAAAAAAGATGAAAGCTTTGCGATTGAATTACCCCGAGTGATTTACGTCTGTTTCTATTGAACTAATTAATCTGAAAAATCACTATCACAAGCTTTATAAACAGAATAGTAATAACCAACTGCATTATGCATTCTTTACCTACTATAGGCGCTTATTAAAGAGAAGTACGGATGCAGATTTTGCTGCTTACACTAATCGTATTCAGTCGAATATCAAATGTGACCCCAAAACCTTCTGGGCCTATGTGAAAAGTAACAGAGAAAATAATAAGCAGGCTACCTTTGGTGACATGTCGCCAATGCAGGTGGCGGACGCGTTTTCCAAATATTTCCGTAGCGTTTTCCCATCAAACTTACCATCATTAGATCCCGAGCATGCCATTGCTACTGCGAATGCGTCTCCTAATAATATGTCCAATCTTGTAAATATTGATCACGTTCATGAGTCTGAAGTTCGTGGCACTATGGCCCGGCTTCCTCCAAAATCTACTTACGGTCCAGATGGCATACCACAGTAGGTGGTTAAGAATTGCTGCGAAATTTTCAAATTGCCCTTGCAATTTATCTTCAACCTGTCTATAACAACGAACATATATCCGACGGAGTGGAAAACATCCAAAGTTTTCTCCCGGTACATAAGAGCGGTCCAAAAAGTGACATTAAAAATTACAGGCCAATAGCTGTCTTATCTATATTCGGCAAAGTATTTGAATGGGTGATATATAGAAAAATATTTAATAAACTGCAACGGTGGTTCGCGGAAGAGCAGCACGGATTCCTTCCAAATTGCTCAACTACGTCTAATCTGCTTAACATTACTACACTCTTAGCCAAAAACATTAATGACAAAAGGCAGATCGATGTAGCCTATTTTGATTTCCAGAAGGCCTTTGACCGGGTTGACAGCGACATACTTCTGGTTAAGCTGGCATTGGCAGGTTTCTCTGTGTCATCGCTAAAATTCTTCGCGAACTATTATAGTGTTTACATTTTACATGCACATACACTTACTCACTTTCTTACACTTAGCATCCATTTTTATTATCTCCTTGTTTTTACATTGTAATTTGTGAATTGGTCTAAAACAATTCGTTTTCTTTAAAATCTGAAATAAAAACACCTATAGGTATTTTTCATTGTTATGACACTTATGTCAGGCTGTCAAGCTGTCACTACTTTTTCTTCTATCTAACTATCTCTCATAGTTTCATAATGACATAGTCTATGAACGTTTCTTTTAATTTATGTAATCTAAATTATTTTTATCAATATGTTAGGTAAAATATTGTATTTTTATAGATAATTTTGATTTATTATTGAATAACTGTATCTTAAATTACTTTTATAAGATTAATACACACGCACTCAGAATTCATCGAAGAGGTTTTTCAATGTATATGCTACTGGCCGCTGCAAGCATTGACTATTGGCATTTGGCATTCTGATGACGGAAAACTTCATATGTGGAAAGGATCTAAAATTGGAAGATGGATTTTTGATTTGAAAAACGCTGATGCAAAAAGATGGAAGGATCTCGGAGACATTTGAGTCAGTTCTGCTCCGGAAGCTAACTCAAACTCAAACTCAAACTCTTTATTGCATTCATGTGTAGATAGTTGTTAGGTACAATTAAAATAGTTTCAACTTGAAACCCGGTTAGGGCACGGCAACATAACAACAATTTTAAACAATTATGTAATACCACAGAATAAATATGTCCGTTTGCCCCACACGGCCCCACAGAATTTGCGTTTTGGGTGTGCACCAATGCAATGTACTCGCCTCTAGGAGTTTATGTACTGGTTTCTTTTTCAATGTACCTCTGTACTTTTAAAGAAATATGCAAAAAAAGGGGGTCGTGCCAGCCAAACGTTTTCAGCTCGGCCCCCGTGTAACTTGAAAAATATATAGCGTATTAAAAAGTTTCTTAAACTCAAGGAATGTACTCTATTAACACGTTAAATGTGCCGCAACAGACATTGTGAATTCGTAATAATAAATAATTTATAGATGTGGATAGGGGGTCGTGCTGGAAAAAACAATTATAAGAAAATATCTAAAAAAGACAAAACACCCTTATCCAAAAACTATTAGAAAATAATTGATGTGCGGCAAGTAACATATGTACCGCTTTGGTTTCTCATACAACTTGCTAAATTTGAAAAATAAACCAATTTTAGTTTATTCAGCACGGCCCTCTATAGTTGCCAATATCTTTTTAAATATGACATATTTGTTTACAAAATTCGACTTCCTGAATTACGTATAGGAGTACATTCATTCCAAATGAATTGCGATTCTGCTGTATTAGTACTTTAAAAGATAAATTGAATCTAAAATATCATACATTATGACTGATGGGGTGACCATGATTCCATATATTAGTTAGAGTGGGCTGCATCAATTGGGTACCCCTCAAAAGACATGTGGGTTCAAATCCGTGATAGGCCGAAGTTGGTTTTTGTATTTTCAAAAACATTTTATTATAAATTAATGTATTGTTTTTGTGAATAAATAAGTTTATTTATTTTTTACTAAATCTGTTTTTATTATTATCTTATTCAATAAAACGTTAATACTTCTAATATTTGACATTTACGACAGGGTTGACATTTACGAAGAGTTATTCAACGTCTAAATAGATCAGAGGTTTCAAGACCGCTCGCCGTGCATAAGATTGGAGGTTCAAATCTTAGGCACGAATTGTGTTTTTTATCATACATTATGTATTTTTTTTACTATAAAGTCTTTTGTATTTTAAGTACCCATTTGTTTTTTTTTTATTTAATTTTAAAACAAGAAAAATAAAACGCTGTAACTCTTTAAACGTCGATTGACACCCGGGTGTGCAGATAACAATAAAAAATCTATTGCGGCAGACGCAATAGATTAATTGGCGTGGGACGGGTTAACAATCATTTAATAATATTTAATATTGATATTATGTAACAAAACTACAAAGATTTATATTTTACAATAATTTGATTTGATAATTTACAGATACCTTAGACATATTTTGCCAACTGAGACAAACGGGTTCCTAGACAAATGCGAAAGGTGAATCAAAACTAGACTCGTCAGACGGTAACTTCATTATAGGTTAGTAAAATATAATGCATAACTACCCTCTAATAACAAACTATTCATTCACTACGATTTCATAGACAGAGACAGAGTTATAACCCCAAGTAGATTGATAATTCATTGAGTTATTAACTACCTAACTGGCTTAGTTGGTAAGAGCTCGCGGTTATCGTTGTATATATAACCAATGATTCGATGGTTCGAATCTCGTCCGGTCATAAGAAACACTTTTTGTTATTCTTAAGGATGTATTGTTTGAATTGCAAAGTTGTAGCAAAGTTAATTTTAATACAACTGGGGTACCCAATTGATGCAGCCTACTGTACATAATATAATATACTTACCTATATTAATTCTTAAATTATGTGACTACATTGAAATAAACATTACTTTTTATAATTTGTTTTTTTCTTCTTCGTTTAATATTAGCGATGACATCTTATAAAGGAATTATAACCGTTAAGACTCGTGTGCGGTCCCTATTAGTTCACTGACTCCAATAATTTCAGTATTCACGCATTTTCTACGTGTGCAGTGAATTCTATTTCAAGCACGGAATTGGATTGTTAAAATAAACAGGTAAGTTTTAAGTTATAAGTTATGTGGCGCCATCTACATCGCAACATGCAAACTACGTATCAACTACGTCAAAATCCTGTATCATGGTCACCCCATAAGTTGTAATGTATGATATTTTAAATTCAATTTGTCGTTTAAAGTACTAATACAGCAGAATCGCAATTTATTTGGAATGAATGTACTCCTATACGTAATTCAGGAAATCGAATTTTGTAAACAAACATGTCATATAACGGTAGATGCTAAACTTCAGTGGGGCCCACATATATCAAGCCTAGCGGGAAGGCTCAGTTCAGCCGCCTACGCCGTCAGGAAAGTAAGACAATACACTGACGTTGATACAGCTCGGTTAGTCTATTTTAGTTATTTCCATAGCGTTATGTCCTACGGTATTCTGCTATGGGGCAAAGCGGCTGATATTCAAAATATTTTTGTTCTTCAAAAACGAGCTGTTCGAGCAATTTACCAGCTAGGTGCTAGAGTTTCTCTGAGAGAATTTTTTAAGGATATTGGTATTCTCACGGTGGCATCACAGTTCATCTTCGCTAATATATATCTTATACATTAGGCAAAATATACATTTGTACAGTAAAAACAGTGATATTCACAATATTAACACCAGAAATAAGGACAAATTACGTGCTCCATTTCATCGGCTTCATAACTAATTTGTTGGTCTTGGTATAACTTTTTATAACAAGCTACCTTCTTCTTTGCTAGATTTGCCTTTTAATGCGTTTAAAATTAAAGTTAAATCCAATCTTTGTTCAAAGGCATACTATTCTATCAACGATTACTTAAACGATAAGAATAGTTGGTCGCTGTGATTAACTCAAGACAATGTTTATGTTATGTTCTTTCTCCAGGATCAGCTCACATAATGACAGGTTACATGAGTTAAGTACTAAAATTGTTTATTTTATTTGACAAAAATATAATTTAATGTATTGTGTTGCGTAAATTATTTTGCATAGGTACTATTGTATAGAATCTAGTTCTTCTAACTGAACAGACAGCTGTGCTGCTGGGGAGTTTGTTCCGCTACTTCTTCTTCCCAGCTAAAGCACTAGGAAGTGGTGAAGGGCGGGCGTTTTGTGGGGACTGTCTTACTGTAATTTCGACGTTCAAAAAGTGCTGATTCTCAGCCTAATTTGAATAAAGGACTTTTGATTTTGATTTTGATATTTAAAAAGATATAGGCAACTATAGAGGGCCGTGCTGAATAAACTAAAATTGGTTTATTTTTCAAATTTAGCAAGTTGTACGAGAAACCAAAGCGGTACATATGTTACTTGCCGCACATCAATTATTTTCTGATAGTTTTTGGTTATGGGTGTTTTGTCTTTTTTAGATATTTTATTATAATTGTTTTTTTCCAGCACGGCCCCCTATCCACATCTATAAATTATTTATTATTACGAATTCACAATATCTGTTGCGGCACATATAACGTGTTAATAGAGTACATTCCTTGAGTTTAAGAAACTTTTTAAAACGCTATATATTTTTCAAGTTACACGGGGGCCGAGCTGAAAACGTTTGGCTGGCACGACCCCCTTTTTTTGCATATTTCTTCAAAAGTACAGAGGTACATTAAAAAAGAAACCGGTACATAAACTCCTAGAGGCGAGTACATTGCATTGGTGCACACCCAAAACGCAAATTCTGGGGGCCGTGCGGGGCAAACGGACATGAATAAATAATAGTACTAACGTACAGAAGTTGCACTCCTTTGATCTTGAAGAAAGCCGCTTTTATAATAGCCTACAAAATCTTTTCCCCCCCAAGCGCAAGCTAAATTGCTCTTAATCGCCGCGCTTGAGAGTTGTTATTACTTTGTGTCGTTACTCGTCCGTAACATACCTACGCCGCTTAGCCGAGTACTAGGGCTGTCCGCAAAGAAAAATAAAATATGGTACCATACCACCATACCATACCAACCATACCATATGGTATGGCGGTGGTGGTGGTGGGGTATATGGTACCTTTTTATACTTTTATTGTATTTATGAGTAGTCTATCTGGAGTAGTGTCACTTTAATCTAGTGTCTTATAATTTTCAAACGTTATTTTTTATTAATCAATCAAACAATCATCAATTATTTTTAATACACCATCATCTCGTATAATATTTAGAAGTGTTCTAAAGTAAACAAGGTACAAACACGTCTTAAAATTGAAAGTGACATTTGGGCCACTTTAGTCGCCTGAACATGGTCATAAAACTACTAAAGATGCCTCAACGCACCAGTGGCTAAGTTTGTGCGATCGAACGATCGCGGATAGGTACAATTGCTTGTTAATCCTAAGTTAATGCTTAATTACTTTAAGCGATTTTGGGCCTTACTTCTGAAACAATACGACGCGCATACAAACCCCCACCACTCCGCCGAGAGCTCAAGTTAAATGTCGGCAACTATAGTAAGTAGGTAGGTAGGTAGGTAAAAAAAAGGTAGCAACAAGACTCGACATTTCGTAATGGATTTTCGTCATTAAAAAAGTAACTATATCACTAATTTACATGTAGTATAGTTATAATATGAATAGTATAGTTAAGTTTAAAATCTAAGATTTAATTTTTTCATGGGCGGCCGTACGTCTCGCTCGCTGAGCGCGTAATACACCCTGACTCTTAGAGTAATTAGACTAATTCTATGCCCTGACTGACTTGAAACTAAGGCTGCCTGTCCACCGGAGCGGAGCGAGGCTGCGGAGCGGAGAAACGGAGAAATATTAACCAATAGAATCTTAAGTCCGCTCCACTCCGCCGTCCGCTCGCGCTCCCATTGGTTAATATTTCTCCGTTTCTCCGCTCCGCAGCCTCGCTCCGCTCCGGTGGACAGGCAGCCTAAGAGTTGCCGCGAGCTGTAGGTACTTATTTCGAGCGGAATGCACCAGTGCAAGAGGCCTGGTAATAATAGCAATAACATAATAGTAACAAAGCTATAAGCGAAACATCTCCTAACTAAAAATATTCTTCGACCGGGAAAACTTACTCAGCGTCTAAAACTTACCCGACTGCGGTCGATCCCAAAAGGAGGGTTATACACTAAATAACCATTATAAATAACGAAGCGACTCGAAAAATTCAATCTACGCCTCTCTCAACAATAATTGAAGAAACCTCTCTCAACCTCAGTGTAATAGTGTGTTTTTTGTATGCGGTCTGTATTTTTTATCGTTTAGTTTTCAATATATAGTTCAAATCTTACCTTAGCCCCTTTTATTTCACTAGGCTAGTACATTTGTTACACTATCTACACGACCGCAAGCAATTTGTAACATACAAAAATGCCAATTCGGAGCGCTACTCAGTCACTTCTGGCATAGGGCAGGGCACTAACCTCGGGCCCCGTTTTTTTCTAATGGTGGTTAACGATCTTCCCACGCATGTAAAGCGCGTTAACACCAACGCGCCCATGAATTGAAACAAGTTGTTAGAACAACTCGGGGCAACACAGAAAAGTGCCGTCTATAATCCAAAAACCGGCCAAGTGCGTGTTGAACCACGTACAATAAGGGTTCCGTAGTTGAAAAAAAATTATACCAAAAACATGCTTTAACATTGAAATGCCAAAATACATTTTTTTTTACGAGATAAAATTACAAATTAACAATTTTCGTACTTTTTCTTTTATTTGTGCTGTCAGACCAAGCTTCTTGCCAAATTTCATGATTTTAGGACAACGGGAAGTACCCTAAAGGTTTTGACTTATTTGCGAGTATCAAAAACGGCCACCAGCACGGCTTTACTGCTGCAAGATCCACCTGTAGTAATTTAGTCACTTTTGTCGAAAATATTGCAGCTTCGCTTGACTCTAATCAGCAAGTCGACGCCATATACACCGACTTTAGCAAGGCCTTCGACAATGTGTCCCACGGAGTGCTTATTCAGAAGCTTGCTGCGTATGGCTTTGCTGGTCCTCTTCTTAACTGGCTTCACTACTAATGGACAGATCTTTTTATGTGGTTGTCAATGGTTATAAATCTGTTTCTTGGATTATAACTTCTGGGGTTCCGCAGGGTTCTCACCTAGGTCCCGTAATATTTATTATCTTTGTTAAAGATCTTTCTAATTGCTTCATTAACTCCACGCCATTCTTATTCGCTGATGATTTGAAGATAGTTCGTGTAATAGATTCTCAAGCCGATTCAGCATTACTTCAAGAGGACGTGAATAGACTTTTGAAATGGTGAAAGGCAAAGAGTTTATATAAGCAATAGAGCACGCGCATCGCTCTAGTCCCTTTATGCCAACCGTAAGCAGGTGTTGTATAGATACTGATTTATAGATATAGCGGGTGGTAGCGGTAAAATAGTGATGCGCCGTGACGTGACTGACGCTTGCGCATAGGTATTATTACTTTGAGTAAGTAGTTGAGTATCTAGGAGTATTAAATAATTTGTTTAGGTTTTAAAAGATAAATAAAACAATAAATAATATACTGATAAAAGAATATTTATTATAAACACAAAAATTTACACTGTCAATTAAAGTGATTACTGCCCCTTAAAAAGAGTTAATTTATTATGCAATTGTCTTTTTGTTGGATTGATCGCCGTTTTACGTACTAGATATTTTATCCGTAAATCGATATATTTTTGAATAACAGCACGCAACAAATGAACTAAGTGATTACTGCAAGGGGATTGATTAAAAAAATATGTGTTCATGAAGAGACGTAAAAATATAATATATTTTCCTACAAACAACTTCAAGGTTTCAGTAACTAAACTAAGGGCCATAATATTACCAGTCTTTTTTGGAGTTACAGTTTTTCGAATTATTGTTTCCGCTTGCATACAAATGTCTATTACGTCATTTGAAGGGTATTTAAGACCACCTCTATCTTTTAAAACAATAAATTAAGAAAATGACCTTTTTCATTTGATATCAATGCGCCTTGACATTCATCGGAAGCAAGTTTTTTTAATAAAAATCTCACTACATAGCCCGCTATGTAGGAAATTACTTGCTTTGATGGTTCAGATAGAAGAGTTTCGGGTAGTGATAAATCATCTTCAAAATCGGCCATAAATTGCGAGTCTGTCATATCTCCAACAGTTTCATGTTCTTTAGATCTGTATCCTCTGGTGGTTAAGTTTATATGGTCAGCAGACGAAGAACAATGCAGTAATGTTATGTTCTCTAAAGGAAAGCAATTTCCTTTAAGTGTTTTTCTTAACTCCATATGAGTTAAGAGTTTTTTATAAATCGCTCTAAACTGAAGCGCGGATAGATTATTGTTAAATCCTCCATGTGACCTTATTACTGAAAACAGTAATTCCACATGATCCTGACTGATCTTATACATAGGAATAAATTTTAAACATTTTTCCCTTTCGATGAGTCTCAAATACAACGTTTTCATACTGGCAATACAAATGCAGAAGCCTAAAAAGCCCACTTTGTTCCTACTTAGTATAAGTTCATCATCAAACAAGACCAAACTTTGTAAATAATCAAATGTAGAATCTAAAAAAGCAAAGTATTTGTTTTTATTCCTTTCGTTTATTGGCTGTTTATAGTCTATACCAGGAAATTTGTGAGAATTGAAAATGTCAAATAAATTGTTAAGTATTTGTGTGAATTTAACTGTAGCTTTAGAGTTTTCAAAGTCGGGGAGACATAATTCTTTGTCGCAAAATTCTAAAGCCTTAGATACACTGTTACTAAACAGCTGTACGGCCAGCTTTACTTTCATTTTTTGGTCCATGAATGATATGTGCCGAGACGTCAATTTATTAGCATAGTGAAATGATTCTTGTGCTTGAAGACCATGTAAATCTGAAAAATATTGCCATTTTATTTGATCGCCGTCACCATCTTTAAAAACTTTTTACTTTCTAGTGTGTTCCGAATAAGTTTTAGCATGTGACATGGATCTAAAAAAATTACCACTTCTTTGCCTGTAACAGGATGCGCAAATGATGTTTTAAAATTTTCTTGGCTGTCGAAGCAACATCCAAGCAACTTACACATAGCAATGTTGGACGGACATCCATCGAATGTAATTGATATCATAATTATAACCGAATGTGGTGCGTGCCCAAGGTATCAGCCCTGGTCGCCAGACTTTGTCTCGATAGATTTGTTGGTTTATTTTGACTTGGTTGCGACCCATTGGAAGAAAAACGTGCTCCTGTTGGGTCCATGGAGCTCCTCCCAGGAGCTCCATGGTGGGGCTCCTGGGAGCAGACACAGCTAAAAGAGAGGGTATTAGTTAAAGACTCATACCTCTCAGCATTACACTTCACCAAATCCAGTAGTTCCCCAGCCTCAAATAAGCGGTCACTAAGTTGTTGTTGTGAATTCTCATATTTTTCAAAAATATCCTTCAGCAAGTATTCCTTGTGTTGTATATCATTATAGAGGAGCTGGATATCTGTGTCATATTTTTCCCTACATTTATTTAACTCAATATTACAAGTAATTTAATTTTGAGATAAGACAACACGTTCCTTTCTAAGCGAAAGATTTAATTTTAAGAGATTTTGTTTTTTAATTACTCTCTGTGACCGTTTCGTTATTTTCTTTATATTAATATATTTCTTTAATTTATTGTGACTCATAACAATAGGAGATAATGGTATAGTATCATCACCAGTCAAATCTATCACAGCTGGCTCATACAGTGATTTTGAGTTACTACCTACCAACTCATCAAATAGATTACTAGTCCTAGCAACCTGTTTGCTAACTTTAATACACTCTGATAGAGATAGTGCCTTTTGGGCTTCACACAATTTCTGTTCAAGTTCTGAAATTCGATTCAAAGCTAGTTCGTGGGTCTCACTACACTCTTGAAATGTTGACACTAACTGTTGAAGTTGAATGTGCTGGTCGGCTAAGTCCATGTGTTGTAGGTGTAATTGAGACAGCTCATTCTTAAGGGAGGTGTTCTTTAAATTAATGTTTTCCACTTCCACTTCACTGTCGTCCCTTTCCTGGAGCAACTGTTTGCACATAGCGTTAGAAGCCTTAAGCTCCATCAAGGTAGCTCTTAATTTTGCTTCCATCTCCTTTACTGTAGCACTGCGGGTCATCATTTTCGACATGTTAGTCTCCTGCAATGTGTGAAGTTATGCAGCTAAATAATAGTGTAAGAAAAGTTGTTCAAATATTTAGATTAGTAGGAGGTAGAAGAGAAAAAAAATAATAAAAAATAAGTTAAAAAAATAAGTAATGAATTGATAACAAATAGATATTACAATTAGATGAAGTTAATATGGAATTAGATGGGAATGTTAAACAGAAGTAAAGTTACAAGGAATGCACTGCTTTTAATATTAGACACAAATAAACTTGATTGACAATAACAAGTTTATGACACATTACAAGTTTTATACCATACTTAAATAAATAATAATTAATAAGCTATAGGTAATGAGCCTATTTTTGTGCAGTAAATTATGTAGTGTTTATTGTCTCAGCGAATGTTTTCGTCATCGATTCTGCTTCCACTAGCAAAAGGAGACATAAACCGTGCCAATGTGTGATGGACGTAGCTCAGAGGCTGAGCAGTATTTGTGTTGTTCAGTGGTCTGTTATTATTATGTGCTCTTAAATTAAAACAAAATACTCCCCGGGATTGATGATATTTTGAAATCCGCCACCGTTTGAGTTGACAGCCGGTATCGAGCCGGTTTAATATCCTTTTTGTGCGAAGTTCTCGCGACAAAAAACACTGTATAATAACTAGTTAAACTACATAATAACTAGGAACGACTATATAACACTATTTAAACATAATTATAACACTTTTTAAAAAAAATCTAAAATAATTAACCTAAGATCGTTTTTTTGACGACCGGCTGCCAGTGTTGCCAGTACAAAAAAAGTGAGTTTCTGAGAAAGGTTTTTTTTAATGGTTTGACTTTAAGCTTTTCCTTTAATATGCGACGAAGGCTGCGATCGCTCACCTTGAGATCCTGCGCGAGCTGGTTTGCTGAGCGCGCTGGATTTCTGTCTAATCGATGACGCACCTTTTCGACAACTGCTGGCACCGTTGCAGTACAGCGTCGTCCGCCACCGTAGCGTTTCTTAACGCTACCAGTCTTATTATAACGTTGAATAGTGCGATGCACAAATTTCTCGTTCAATTGAAGATTTGGTAGCGCTCGACGTATTTCGATATTCGATTTTCCCTCCAAATGAAGAGCAATCACTGAGTTTCGTTTTAAATCCACTGTTCTAAATTCGAATGTGTTTCTCTCACAACAGAATCACTTCAAATGATGATAGAGGACATGTCAAAGACCAACATTTGAAATTTTGGCGGCAATCGATCCAGTGGTTCGAACTTTAAAACAGTTAGATAGAGACGGACAGTTCAATCGCCGCACCCGGTATATAATAAATTCATAATGAATAGTCAGAAATTTGTAAATGTCTCGAACATTCAGACTAAAATTTCATCTTTTTATTAACAATCATATACGGCAAAGATTGTAAGAAAACTAAAATCTGCACCACCGGGAAATTATTTCTGCCGGCGCCCATGGATAAAACAAAAACACACTTTCCCATTAGGTATTGGTAAGTATGATTACAAATACTCGAATACAATGTAGTAAAACACTAGCTCTAAGCCGGGGAAAGTATGAAGCGGGAGGCGCGGTAGCACGTGCTGCGCTGACCCGCCCGCGCGCTTGCGCAACCGTCTTTCACGCCTTAAGTAATTTAGATAAAATCTGTGTTTTCTTATCAAAATAGTACTTACCGGTGAAAGGTTATATCATTATATTATTCTTTTTAGTTTTCTTCCGTGAGTCATTTTTACAATTTGGCACTGCACATTTCACCATGATTTACTTTAGATTTTAATTAATTCTGTCGGGAGAAACAGCCAGCGCTGACGACTATTTGTTACTAATTAGGGTGCGCGTGCGATTTCGAGACTGTTCATATCCGTGCTTACTGTTCATACTCGCTAACGCTTGCTCTATTGCATAATATAAAATCTTTGGTGAAAGGATAATAATATAACGGTTTTACATAAAAATAAAACCGATATTATGTGCCGAGAGGGAAAACATACAGCATTGTTTATGAAGAAGCAGTGTATACTTAGCCTTATATGCGCGGTCAATAGTAAGGATACTTTAGTTTAACTTTAGAATACTAGATGGCGTAACTATCGCCGTCGTTGTATTTACTCTGTGCCAGCTAGGACGCGGGAACCGCTGTCACTTTCCGAATTCATAGTCTTTACCAGGAAGAACTTCCTACAATGCTGTATGTTTTCCCTCTCGGCACATAATATCGGTTTTATTTTTATGTAAAACCGTTATATTGATGTGCCTCCGGAAAACATACAGCATTGTTTATGAAGACGTGTTTGTTATCTGCTGGTAAAATATTTTAAGCAAAACACAACGCTATGATGATTAACAAATGTTTATTCTGAGAATTAAGTATTTCGAGTAGTAATAGTTTATTTATCTATATTCTAATAGTTAAAACACAATAATTAATGTATTCTACAATCTACATGGAAAAATAAAATATCTGCATAGTTAAAGGTAACGATAACCACGATTTAGATGTTTTACGAATAAATCAAATTCTGTAGAATGTATTTCAGATGATAAAATTTTATGTGTATTTTTACTTTGAAAGAAATGTACTTAAAAGTGAAGTACGACTGTCTTTATGGAGTTCTATTTCGCGACAGTAATGATTAAAGGTTTATTGTATGATTTCCTATACCCCGTGATAGAATTATCATCAATTGGTCAATTTATCTAACCAAGGAAGCTACTGCTGACCTACAGTTTCTCGGAGATGCATGAATGCCACCATCTCTGAGAATCGTGAGTAATCAGTTCTCAATTACAATGCATGAGGCAGCTTTTGTACGATACTATCACTGCGTTAGTGATAAAAAGATTGTTAAAAAAAAAATACGGAACATAATTATGTTTTTATGCTGGAAAATATGTATGTTTTATAGGTGAAAGTTTCTCTGCGGACTATCGGTAATTGTATATCGGTTTAAGATCCCAATGCAGGTATTAACGTATTGACAGATACTAACGCCCACAGGCGCAACAACAACACAATCTCTATTGCGTCTCACTCAATGTCCTTCAAATGATTATAGGCTAGGCCCTACCCTATGCCTGATGCTAGCAACAAAACTATAATTAACATTGTACGTGGTTTTGATGACAGCAAATTTAGTACGATTGTGGTTGTGGATCCCACGTGAACGATGGCCGTACTTGTTTTAGTTTGGCTTCTCCTTATTGCCTTAATAATAAAGGTTTGTTGATTCACACGAGGGCCGTAAAAGCTGTGAGACAAACTATGGTTTGGAAAGGAAAAACATTAAAAATGTGCGATGTCAACAGGCTGAGGATATTTTGGGTTTACTTGGAGAGTTGGAGCACCATCTCAACAGAAACCACAGAGGCCACTCTGGACTTAGAGTCAGTACCAAGTAAATTCCCGATTGATCTCTGCAGTCTAGAGATACGTAGTGTTTTAATACCGCGGTTTCTTGTGTTCAAACAAGTCCGTTTCTGGAAGCCCTCACTACTAAAAAACATTCGCTGTTGCTCGAGGTGAAAGATGCCATTCCACTGGCTATTTTCCTCGTGATAGTCTATCCTATTATATTTTATCTCCCCTGTAGGATAAGGGTCTGATAGAGTTATGATGAAATTGTCCGTAAGGTGTAATAATTTGAAGGTTAGGGCTAGTGACCCTAACGATCTGGTTCCTCCCTCCTTTCGGATTTATGTAATCAGAGTTCGATTGTCCGATTTAATCAGCACGTGTGACTTCTGCAACGTCTTTGCGTTAATTTTGATAGTACCATTTTTGTTATAGTGCCATCTTCTTTGGTGAGTGACACATGCACATGATATTAGTTTCCCGTCTATGTGGGCACCCCCGGCTTCGTCCGTCGAAGGAAATGGGTTGTATAGGCAATGTGTGACTTGTGGCTCCGCGCCACCATATTATCTCTTGATACACAACTTGACGCAGCAGCTGTCATTGACGTGGTCGTGTCTTGTTGAAGTGTCACAGGAAGATTTACATTTTGTGACAGTGTGGTCTTCTTCAGGGAACAACAAAATAGCAAAATTTAACTGACCCAGCAGTCTGCAGTTCCCAGACGCTTATGTGACTTTTCAACGACGACCTGTCTAATGAGTAGTTTATGTTTAAAAAGGACCACCCACCATTAAAATAGTAGGTACATTTTATTTAAGGCTATTTACCAACATATTTCAAGGTTAGTACCAAGACACATTGTTGACGGTTGATTTTTCAGCCCAGGTGTTCCAAGTGCCTCGCAGCTTCCGCAGCCTAAATACATAACTTGGATTGGTCTTATTATTAAGGCGGTGAGAGCCGTAAAAACGTCGTTTTGTTTAGTGTTTTATTCGTAGATAACACGTATTTAAATTTTGAAAAAAATATATTACTTAGTTCAGACTTCGATCTAGAAATTTCGGCCGTCCGATACACGATTACTTGCACTTTACTGCATCCAATTAAATCGCAAAGACAAGTCTAAATTATGATCTATATCTTATTTCATTTGATTTATATTAGGCTTTGAACAATAAAACTTATGCCATAATAAAGGTCGTAAAAAATGTAATTTATAACGGCTATCATAATTTGAAATATCAAAATATTTATATCACTAATTCCAATGTCAAGTGTTTTCAGCTTCGCAAACGCTCGCCCTGAGCCGTTTAGTCCCGAGCGGAACGTGACGGAGGTCGGACGTGTGCCAATTTTTCGAACCCGCCACCCCCGCTAACTTCTGTCACCGGCTGCGACCGGCACAAATTAGCATGTGTTGAAAACAGTTGAATTTGAACGCTATGCCTATGTAAATAAAGACGTCACGCGCGCAAAAGCTTTATTGGTATTTATTTTTATCACGGCCTATGTTTACCAATCGCATCAAGTGTGTAAAACAGTTGAATTTGAACCCTACACTGGAGCTTATAAAGCCGCCTGACGCGCAAATTTTTGGTTCACTATTTTCAAATCTCAAATAGGTAGGTGCCACAGAATAAAGTTAGTACGGGTGGTTTTATAATGAATATCGGATAGGAAATGAGATTTCTTCATAACATCACGCCTGAATTCTTTCAAAGGGTTGGGCAGGGATGTTCAGAAAATAAGTAGGCCCTCAAATGTATTTTTCTGTATACCTACATAAATAAGATTTTTTTTTTAAATTAAGTTTTTTTTCTAATTAGGTATCTTCTTATTTTTTTTGTATTTCAAGGTCAAAATGAAAATCCAAGATGGCGGCTGCAAAAATTTCCAATTTTTCGTCATGGGTGTCGTTTTCGTGATATTTTAGGTCGCTGAAAATGATAGTGGGGTCAAAATGAAAATCCAAGATGGCGGCTGCGAAAATTTCCTAATTTTTCGTCATGGGTGTCATTTTCGTGATATTTGAGGTCGCTGAAACCGATAGTGGGGTCAAAATGAAAATCCAAGATGGCGGCTGCGAAAATTTCCTAATTTTTCGTCATGGGTGTCATTTTCGTGATATTTTAGGTCGCTGAAAACGATAGTGGGGTCAAAATGAAAATCCAAGATGGCGGCTGCGAAAATTTCCTAATTTTTCGTCATGGGTGTCATTTTCGTGATATTTTAGGTCGCTGAAAACGATAGTGGGGTCAAAATGAAAATCCAAGATGGCGGCTGCGAAAATTTCCAAATTTTTTGACATGGGTGTCATTTTCGTGATATTTGAGGTCGCTGAAACCGATAGTGGGGTCAAAATGAAAATCCAAGATGGCGGCTGCGAAAATTTCCAAATTTTTCGTCATGGGTGTCATTTTCGTGATATTTTAGGTCGCTAAAAACGATAGTGGGGTCAAAATGAAAATCCAAGATGGCGGCTGCAAAAATTTCCTAATTTTTCGTCATGGGTGTCGTTTTCGTGATATTTTAGGTCGCTGAAAACGATAGTGGGGTCAAAATGAAAATCCAAGATGGCGGCTGCAAAAATTTCCTAATTTTTCGTCATGGGTGTCATTTTCGTGATATTTTAGGCCGCTGAAAACGATAGTGGGGTCAAAATGAAAATCCAAGATGGCGGCTGCGAAAATTTCCTAATTTTTCGTCATGGGTGTCATTTTCGTGATATTTGAGGTCGCTGAAAACGATAGTGGGGTCAAAATGAAAATCCAAGATGGCGGCTGCGAAAATTTTCAAATTTTTTGACATGGGTGTCATTTTCGTGATATTTGAGGTCGCTGCAAACGATAATGGGGTCAAAATGAATGACTATCGTTTTCAGCGACCTAAAATATCACGAAAATGACACCCATGACGAAAAGTTAGGAAATTTTCATAGCCGCCATCTTGGATTTTCTTTTTGACCCCACTATCGTTTTCAGCGACCTAAAATAACACGAAAATGACACCCATGACGAAAAATTTGGAAATTTTCGTAGCCGCTATCTTGGATTTTCATTTTGACCCCACAATCGTTTTCTGCGACCTAAAATATCACGAAAATGACACCCATGACGAAAAGTTAGGGAATTTTCGCAGCCGCCATCTTGGATTTTCATTTTGACCCCACTATCGTTTTCAGCGACCTAAAATATCACGAAAATGACACCCATGACGAAAAATTAGGAAATTTTCGCAGCCGCCATCTTGGATTTTCCTTTTTACCCGACTATCGTTTTCAGCGACCTAAAATATCACGAAAATGACACCCATGACGAAAAGTTAGGGAATTTTCGCAGCCGCCATCTTGGATTTTCATTTTGACCCCACTATCGTTTTCAGCGACCTAAAATATCACGAAAATGACACCCATGACGAAAAATTAGGAAATTTTCGCAGCCGCCATCTTGGATTTTCCTTTTTACCCGACTATCGTTTTCAGCGACCTAAAATATCACGAAAATGACACCCATGACGAAAAGTTAGGAAATTTTCGCAGCCGCCATCTTGGATTTTCATTTTGACCCCACTATCGTTTTCAGCGACCTAAAATAACACGAAAATGACACCCATGACGAAAAATTTGGAAATTTTCGTAGCTGCCATCTTGGATTTTCATTTTGACCCCACTATCGTTTTCAGCGACCCCAAATATCACGAAAATGACACCCATGACGAAAAATTTGGAAATTTTCGTAGCTGCCATCTTGGATTTTCATTTTGACCCCACTATCGTTTTCAGCGACCCCAAATATCACGAAAATGACACCCATGACGAAAAGTTAGGAAATTTTCGCAGCCGCCATCTTGGATTTTCATTTTGACCCCACTATCGTTTTCAGCGACCTAAAATAACACGAAAATGACACCCATGACGAAAAATTAGGAAATTTTCGCAGCCGCCATCTTGGATTTTCATTTTGACCCCACTATCGTTTTCAGCGACCTAAAATGTCACGAAAATGACACCCATGACGAAAAATTAGGAAATTTTCGCAGCCGCCATCTTGGATTGTCATTTTGACCCCACTATCGTTTTCAGCGACCTAAAATATCACGAAAATGACACCCATGACGAAAAATTAGGAAATTTTCGCAGCCGCCATCTTGGATTTTCATTTTGACCCCACTATCGTTTTCAGCGACCTAAAATATCACGAAAATGACACCCATGACGAACAGTTTGGGAATTTTCGCAGCCGCCATCTTGGATCTGTCTAAAATGTCTAAAATGTGTCTAAAATGTCTAAAATCTGTCTAAAATGTCTAATCTGTCTACAACTTTCAAAAATACTTACTAGAAAAATAAAACAAAATAAACTTGTATACTAATCAGTTCAAGTTTATCTACTGCATTGCTCTATTCTGTGACGCAACATAGTACCTACTCGAGTTCATGAACTCATGAGCGGTGCGCTTGGCGCGCGTTTCCCGCGCGTTTCCCGCGCATCGTAATTTATTACGTATCGCTACTCCTTGCGGGGGCTGCGGTAAGCATTTAATACCTACGGCGCTTGCTTTCACCCCGCCTTAACACAAACGGTATATTTACCATGTTTATGTTATTATATTCGAGTTCCCGATATTTGACCTTGGTTGGTCATGGTTGACCAGAAGGAAGTATCTAGGTTGATTAGCACTCGACATACCTTTGCACGCAAGATCTCCGCGACCCAGCATGTTACGGGAAAAAAGAAAAATGTAGGTACGGCACTGAAACCAGCTCAAACGGTAAGCACGTCATCTCATTTGATTTGCCACCCAGGTGTTCCAAGTGCCTCATGGCTTCCGCAGCCAGAAGACATAACTTGGACTGGTCTTGGTTGACCAGAAGGAAGTCGTATAGGTAAACTATCACGACGTCCCTTCGCACGCGAGGTCTCCGCGACCCCGCATGTTACAGAGAAAAATACTTTGGTGTAAGCACTTCATCTTATTTGATTTGCCAGCCCAGGTGTTCCAAGTGCCTCATGGCTTCCGCAGCCAGAAGACATAACTTGGACTGGTCTTGGTTGACCAGAAGGAAGTCGTATAGGTAAACTATCACGACGTCCCTTCGCACGCGAGGTCTCCGCGACCCCGCATGTTACAGAGAAAAATACTTTGGTGTAAGCACTTCATCTTATTTGATTTGCCAGCCCAGGTGTTCCAAGTGCCTCACGGCTTCCGCAGCCTGAAGACATAACTTGGATTGGTCTTAATTGACCAGAAGGAAGTCGTATAGGTAAACTATCACGACGTCCCTTCGCACGCAAGGTCTCCGCGACCTCGCATGTTACACTGAAAAATAGGTGTAAGCACGTCATCTCGTTTGATTTGCCAGCCCGAGCTTCCGCAGCCTGATTACAAAGAAAAATCGTTTTCAAAAATTCGTCTGCTCAACAACGCAAATAACACAATAGCCCTGGATGAACTGTCGAAATGAAACCCATAGCGATCAATTGTCACTTTATATGTGTTACGCAATTACCCACTGGTCTTTGTAACTGATTCTTAAGAAAGGCCGGTGAGATTTTGCTGCCGGTAGGTGGCTAGTCTGCAGGTTGGAGAAAATCTGGGACCAAGGCGTGAGAAAATTGACGAGAACGTTTCGTTCGGTTGGACGAACTTGGTCAATCTTTTGAAGATCGAAAATTGGTCGCATCGATCCGTCGCTTTTCTTCCGCAGAAAAAGCTTGAAAATAAAACTGGACGTTTTATTGGAAATAACTGAAATATTGCAGGGAATGCCCTGGTTGCATCTTGAATCATAATTCTTCTTTTAGGCATTAACAGAGAAGATTTTTATACAGCGGTATTCGAAACCCCGAAATTGCTGTCTGAAATGTGTCAGGTAGGCACTTTTCCCTGTTTTTGTTTCGAAAGAATTATTTTTATTTTGTTTTATAGGAGGTAAGCGCAGCTTGAATATTTTTATTCGGAATAATTATTTTACGTCTACTTTCTATACATTCGGTACTTTTAAAGCAAAATATTTGCAAGGTATGTTCGGACTCATTACCGAATGTATCAGAAATTTTTATACAAAAATAGCCTATAGTCTGAAAGGGTTACCGCGGCCCTGGCATAGGCAACTGAAGGAACACGGGTGGGTTTTAGTCAGTAAAAGTCTGACACGCCCTCCCGCTCCACCCAGAGCGGGAGAAGTTATTTGATGATTTCCCACCCTCAAAAAAAAAAAAAAAAAAAAAAAAAAAAAAAAGGTATGTTCGGACTCATTACCGAATGTATCAGAAATTTTTATACAAAAATAGCGGTGTCGTGGGACACCAGGTTGTAATGAAGTTTGTACATTCTATACATATACAAAAGCTTGTAAACACACAAATTAAACACCCACACAATACAGCAAAAATGCCATGCCGGTAAAAAAAAAAAATATACTTTTTCCGGTCTAGCTCTCACTAGCCAAGTTTGCGGAGTATAATGTGCGATAAGGAACTTCGTCCCAAAAAGTTATTCGATTTCAACTCGGCAGGGTTATTGTGAGCCCAATCAATACCCTATAAACCGGATTGCAATAGTTCCCTTGTAAGGCGTTGGAAAGAAATCGTTTCCTTTGTTCAGACAACACAGTTCATTCGTTAATTTTTAAATTGTAAAGCACGGAAAGGCGAGCATTTCTATCAATGCCTTCTTATACGAATATGTTGCCACGTGGGGTGTTAAAATGTATTGCTATTATCCGCTTGTTCGATCATGTTACATTAGTATTCTGTACGTATTGTTATTGCATTAAAAAGCTTGTAAGAAAACTGACCTGCTTGTAACGCGTCGATCCGAGGATCGACCGTTACCTGTGCATCCCGCATTTGTTTCTTGCGTGGAGGTTCCTTTCGTTCGGCTTCGCTGTCCCTTGAACTGCTAGCGCACGAGGAGTCCTCCTTTTCTTGTTTTTGATCCCTCTCGGAAGACACGAGTTCGAAACGATCGACCGATTGGCCCCGGCGGTGGCCTCGTCGGGTTCGTTACTCGGAGCGGGATTTATTACGAAAAAAGCATTATTTTAATGTTTAACGTTGAAAATACAACCAATAGTTAATTCGCAACTAAATTGTCTAACATTATGATAAATATTTTTTAGAAAAGGTTAAACGATTAACCAAATATTCTTGGATTTCGACCGCACGCGGCGAAAGTACACAACGCTATGAATTCGGAAAGTGACAGCGGTTCCCGCGTCCTAGCTGGCACAGAGTAAATACAACGACGGCGATAGTTACGCCATCTAGTATTCTAAAGTTAAACTAAAGTATCCTTACTATTGACCGCGCATATAAGGCTAAGTATACACTGCTTCTTCATAAACAATGCTGTATGTTTTCCGGAGGCACACCAATATGCATCTAAATATTAAAAAACCGGTCAAGAGCGAGTCGGACTCGCGCACCGAGGGTTCCGTTCCGATTTCTGAAAAAGTGTGCTATTTAGAGATCGTTTTATTTTTCCTGTAATCTTTACATAAACTTCTATCACATAGAACAATTTCAGATTTTTCTCTTTGCAAACTTCGGAGAAAAGGGGGGGGGGGGGAACGGTATTTTTTTTTATAAATTTTTTATCAGAAGTCGAAAACTATGCGGCCTAAAAAAAAATGTTTGAGAATGTGCAAGCAGCGCTCTTTCATATGATACCCCACATACCCTAGTAGCCCCACTTTGATTTTTTAAGACCCCTTTCAGTCCCAGTTGCAAAAAAAAAAAATATTTTAATTTCTTTCTTATTTGCAAAATAGTTGGGTAAACGTCATCTATTACTATTCTAAATTTCAAGTTGATAGCATTAGTAGTTCTTGAGATATCCAGCTGTGACAGACAGACTGAGTGACACCATAAGGGTTCCTTTTTTACCATTTTGGTATGGAACCCTAAAAATGTTCTCAAATAACGTTTACTCGGAAGTTTAATTTTGTCGATGTCAGTTATATATAGTAAGAACGGCACGTGCCTAAGTAAAGTGGACATAATCAGAGACTTGGGGGTCCATTTTGACCGCAAGCTGACATTTATTCCCCACATGGACAATATTGTCAAAAAAGCCTCTAAGACACTCGGTTTTGTCATGCGGAATGCAAAATGTTTTCGCAAACCCAAAACAAAAATATATTTATTCAATTGTCTGGTTCGTACCGTATTGGAGTAATTACTGCGCGGTTGTGTGGCGTCCTCACTATGCATCACATAGTCTTAGGTTAGAGCGCATTCAGAAAAGATTTTTAAACCATCTTGCCTACTCTGCGAGAATAGCTAAGAAAGTTCCAAGCTACGTAAAACGTCTCGAAAAGTTTGGCATGACTTCACTTGAAAAAACTTTTTAACAAAAAAAAAACCGACTTCCAAAAATCACTACAAAATGAAAAATAACTGATTTCGGAAGTCGGTGTCTTTCGTTTTTTATTTACTTTCTTTTTTTTTGCCACCGACTTCCGAAATCAAAGTTATTTTTCATTTTGTAGTGATTTTTGGAAGTCGGTTTTTTTTTTTTGTTAAAAAGTTTATTTCTCGCTTTTTAGTGGGTCTGTTTATAATTTGTATAAGTTACAATAGTCTAATGTCAACTGTCAAGTAATCGAATCGCAACCCGTGAAATATTTATAATTGAGTAGTTCCGGTAGCCATCTGTGGTCTTCATCATCAGTTCCACTTCACCAAGTGGTGCTTTCCGAGAGCAAATGCACGAGCTACTATAAAAAAATACCCAAATCGCTATACGTGTGCCTATAATATTTGAAGAGTTCCTTCGATTTCTCCAGGATCCCATCATCAGAACTGGATTTTGACAAAAATGGGACCATTTGGGAAGTATACCCTTTCCAACAAAAAAATAATTTTTCAAATCGGTTGGCAAGCGACGGAGTTATGCGCGAACAAACATAAAAAAAAAAAATACAAACATCCGAATTGAGAACCTCCTCCTTTTTTAGAAGTCGGTTAAAAAACGTAGAGATAATAATGATTTAATCTTTCTGTTCAAAATTCTTCACAGTAAAATAGACTGCCCCCAGTTGCTAAGTAAGTTTAATTTCAACCTACCCTATAAATATCCGCGTCACCCTATCAAGCTTTTACGTCCCCCATTCCGCAAAACTGTTTCAAGGTCTAAATCTCCAGTCTTCTGAATGATTGTGATGAAGGAATTGATATTTGTTGCACTTCACTTCAAAAATTCAAGCGCTAAGTCCAAAACAGATAACCATTATTTAAAATGTAACGCACGATTGCCATTCCATTGTTAAACATGTGAAAAAAAAAATTGTGTCATTTCTGTACTTTTTTACTGTTATATTTTTTTGTTTTTTAATTTTAATATTGTTTATACCATTCCCCCTCTAAAAAGCTTATTTTATTCACTGAAAACAGTGAATAAAAAGCACTTTTACTCACTGTTTTGATGTTTGAAAATGGAACACACCAGGAATACATTGGTGTGTTCCATTTTCAACCACAGATTAAGAGTACCTAGGCTAGATACGGCATGTTATTAGATAGTATGAAAACCGAACGTGTCATCTTTTTTAATAACTTCACCCCAGCCATTTAGTGATGTGCTCAAAGTAAACAGAATTGTTTCAATCACTAAGCGTCACTGAGCTAACAGACTTTTTTTTAGTACGAACAGTCGAACATGCAGGGCACGCTTGGTCGTGGCTTGCCGTATCTAGTGTAAGTGTAATCTGTGTATTCGACCTATATTGATGTGTTCTAAATTCAATTTGATTGGTGGACATTTTCGACAAGGAGTTTAGCATTAGAATACAAACTGTTTTGTGTTCCTTGCTGTCCTTAGTAAATTAGCGCTATTTTGAATAAGTACTGTAAGTTGTACGAACACAAAGTTTAGTGTTACTTTAATCTTTAAATTTGTGTTTGTTTAGTGTTCTTCTAATCGATTAGAAATGCATTCTAGTGATGAAGATGTGTTAACACCTGAGTTTATGAAAGAGAGGGCGGCCGATATAGTGGAAAACTAGCTACCCAAAAAATTACGGCTGGTTTACATCAAAGCCAATTTAACTTTCCTTTTTCTTCATTATATGTCTATTTTCACTTAAATCTTTCTTTTTCTCGTAGTCATGGTATAAAGTATAGTATGCAACTCTTGAATAAAACGGATTTATATCGAGGGCCATGAATCACTCGCGTCGCTCAGGATTCTAACACTTGGATTCAATCATCATGAATCACTCCCTACGGTCGTGATTCAGTCGTTAGAATCCTTCACTAGCTCGTGATTCATCTATGGCCCTCGCTTTAAATCCGCCCTTTATTCACTAATTGCATAATATACTATTTTGCACGCTTTGTCTATCGATTAATATTGTGCACTTGGATTGTATTAGGTCTTTACCTATGAAATTGCCGTTCTGCAGTACTGGCCATTTCAAATCAAAATAATTTTTGTTTGGCTAAGAATTCTAATTTCAAATTAATTTTATTTTAAAAACATGGATTTTTTTTTTCCAAAAGTAGTCATTTGTTTATTGATTAGTGTTACATTTTCATCGCATTTCAATCTTTCTCGTCATCATGGATAAGTTAAAAATTCGAGTAATTATGGAATATGAGTACCGTCGTGGCAGCAACGCGGCACAAGCGGCACGCAACATCAACGACGTTTACGGAGCTAACACTACAAACCAACGCACCACCTGTTATTGGTTTGCTCGCTTCCGTTCTGGAAATTTCGACCTGAAAAATGAACCTCGCGGTCGTCCGAAGACTTTGGTCGACAATTACGAATTAAAGGCGATTGTGGAAGCTGATGATACACAATCTACGGCTGAATTAGCAGCAGCTTTCGACGTTAGCGTCAAAACAATATTGGTCCATTTGCGTCAAATTGGCAAGGTAAAAAAGCTTGACAAATGGGTGCCCCACGAACTCAATGATCGCCAGCGCGAAGTACGCGTCGAGACGTGCCTTGCACTGCTCAACAGACACACAAATGAAGGAATTTTGAACCGCATTGTTACCTGCGATGAAAAATGGATTCTGTTTGATAACCGCAAGCGCTCAGCAAGTTGGTTGGATCCTGGTTCAGCACCTAAACAATGCCCTAAACGAAAACTTACCCCTAGAAAAGTGATGGTCACTGTTTGGTGGTCTAGCGCCGGTGTGATTCATCACAGCTTCTTACCAAACGGGGTGAGCATTACTGCAGATGTGTACTGTGAAGAACTGAACACAATGATGGAGAAGCTGGCACATCTCCAACCAGCATTGGTCAATCGCTCGTCTCCGCTGCTCCTGCACGACAACGCGCGACCTCATACTGCACAGCAGACGGTCTCCAAGTTGCAAGAACTGGGGTTGGAAGCTCTCCGTCATCCGCCCTACTCACCAGACCTTGCGCCTACAGACTACTACTTTTTCCAGAATTTGGATAACTTCTTGGCGGGAAAAAAATTCAATACCCGAGAGGCAGTACAAAATGCCTTTGAAGAATTTGTTGCCTCCCGACCAGCTGATTTCTTTAAGAAGGGCATCAATAAACTGCCACTGCGTTGGCAAAGATGCATTGATTGCATGGGTGATTACTTCGATTAATACAAATAAAAAATACATGAAAAAAATTCGTTTAAATTTTTTCATACAAAACGGCAATTTCATAGGTAAAGACCTATTATTATGGCTTGTGTTAGTTGGTTGAAAATAAAACTATGATCGTTTCCTTTTCATCAATATAATGGCCGATCAAAAATATTTCACCATTTATTTTTGTGTATTTTTCTGGAACCGTGAAATTTTCTAAAGGTAATTTGGGTATGATTCGGTTTCTTTCGCGATTAATTATTGCACGCATGGATTCCTTTGACGGTCATGTGAGGCGCAGAAGTACTAGGCACATTTTGGATGCATTTCTGTATTCATTTGTATCAATACGTTTTTAGGGTTCCGTACCAAAATGGTAAAAAAGGAACCCTTATGGTGTGACTCAGTCTGTCTGTCTGTCTGTCACAGCTGGATATCTCGAGAACTACTAATGCTATCAACTTGAAATCTAGAATAGTTTTAGATTACGTTTACCCAACTATTTTGCAAATAAGAAAGAAATAAAAATATTTATATTTTTTTTGCAACAGGGACTGAAAGGGTGTCTTAAAAATTCAAAGTGGGGCTACTAGGGCATGTGGGGTATCATATGAAAGAGTTTGCACATTCTCAAACAGATTTTTAATTTTTTTTAGGCCGCATTGTTTTCGACTTTTGATGAAAAATGTAAAAAAAAAATACCGTTCCCCCCCTTATCTCCAAAGTTTGCAAAGCGAAAAATCTGAAATTATTCTATGTGATAGAAGTTTATGTAAAGATTACAGGAAAAATAAAATGATGTCTTTAAATAGCACAGTTTTTCAGAAATCATCAACAAAAATTACATATAAATGATGGTACGGAACCCTCGGTGCGCGAGTCCGACTCGCTCTTGACCGGTTTTTTTTAAACCTTTTTGAAAACATGCTTGATAATCGCTCTTTCTTTTGAGGTATCATTTATGCGGATATCTTACATATTATTGAAATTAGGACCTACAAACCAGTTTGAACTTTGAAGGAGAAATTTAAAATTTTAGGCAGACTAATTAAAACAACATTTTAATTAAAATTATTTATTTTTCATGTTCAAAATGACGGCCGTGATTGACGGTCGTTATTTTTAACATCATCTCCTGCTTCATTGTTTCAAACGCTGAATTAATTTTCTCTATCAATTCTTCTCTAGTGTTTATTTCTTCATTGCCCACACCAGTTCCTTGGCACGGCCCCACACGAAAAAGTCCAACGGGGTCAGATCTGGAGAGCGAGCGGGCCAAGGGATGGGTCCATCCCTGCCGATCCAGCTGTCAGGAAAACAATAATTGTTAAGATGTTCCCTTACATTTAACGTCCAATGCGCTGGACAACCGTCTTGCTGAAAGATGACTGTTCGGTATCTTTCGAAGATTGGGACACCTGATTCCTCTATCAGCAGTGGTGAATCGATTTGCAGAAATTGCAAATAATTTTCGCCATTCAAAGGATCCAGCAAAAAGTGGTGCGCAATTAATGTCCTGCCAATTATTCCAGCCCATACATTCACAGAGAATTTCCTAAGAAACGACACCTGAGGGGCAATTCTCGTAATTTTAAGAACGTTCGCATTCTAATCTCCAGTCGCAATCTGTCAAAAAAAACCTCTATTTTCCCTACATTTTTGACATTGATTGTCGCTGAGATGACACTGCGACTTGAATTTGAACGTTTTTTAAGTACGAGAATTGGCCTTCTGCTTCTTAAAATGCTCCATGATGGTTACATCTCTGCTAGTGGTTATTTTATTAGTTACAGAATTATACAGTCTGTAACCCTTGACATGATCCGCATAACCAACTAGGTAATGACTCACTGCCTTTCTGTCCCATTTTAACCTTTTTTCTTTTGGAACATGAGCCATGACTTTGCTGCCAAACATGCGAATATGGCTGACATCGGGTCTTTTTCCATGCCATAGTTCATATGGAGTTTTCTGGTCCAAACCTGAAGCTAACGACCTGTTTTTCAGGTAAATCGCCGTATGCAATGCTTCTGCCCAAAATTTCTTCTCCAGCTTCGCATCAAACAAAAGACAGTAGTATATTATTGGGCATTCTATACCACTATCGGCAAGTCGCTCGGCGAGTGCGCCTCGCTGCCGACAGTGGTATAGAATGCCCAATAATTGATAATCGACTCGCCTCTTCACTCGACCGAGACAGTACGTTCGCTCTGAAGGGTGGTACAGAACGCTTAATAATGAACAATCGACTCGATCAATGACCAGTAACGCAAAAGAGGTTGTGGTAACTTTATAAATGTTAACGTACTATATACATTCACTCATTTCCAATCGGTTCATTTCCGACAGTAATCATGAAATTTGTAAAACAACCGCAATCGCTGCATGTTAATACAGTCTGCGATGATATTCGTAAGACTAGTTTTCGTCATGGTGAATTATTACCTGACTCAGTACGATGTATCATTTGCGGTCCGTCTAATTGTGGAAAAACCAATTTATTAATCGGTCTTCTTATACATGAAAATGGATTAAGATTTGAAAATGTTTATGTTTATTCAAAAACTCTGCACCAACCCAAGTACATTTTTTTAGAAAGAGTTTTGCAACGGGTTCCCGGTATTTCCCTCCAGAAATATCAGGGAAATGAGGAAGTACTGAGCGTTCAGGACGCAAAACCCAATTCCGTGATTATTTTTGATGATGTTGCATGTGAAAATCAAAATAACATGCGTGATTATTTTGCAATGGGAAGACACAAATGCATTGATTGTTTTTATCTGAACCAAACATATAGTAAAATTCCTAAGCAGTTAGTAAGAGACAATGCGAATTTAATCATACTTTTTAAACAAGATGAAATTAATTTACGACATATTTATGAAGAACATGTCAACACTGATATGACATGGATTGAATTTCGTGAAATGTGTTCGAAAATATGGAGTGAACCCTTCAATTATGTAGTGATTAATAAGGATTGCTCCAAAAATAAAGGATGTTACAGAAATAAATTTGACACTTTTGTTGTCTTTGATTAAATACTAATATTTAAGAGCGTTATCCCTGCGATATTGTTATTCTTCAGACAACGCTTAATCAATCACGAGCATTTTTGTTATTATGGAAAAATCATTGAAAAGACAAATTGTTGAAGCTGCAGAAGCTGTTAAGAAGAAAGTGCAAAAAATGAGAGATGTTGAGATTAACAATCAGCAAGTACTGGAATCAGTTTTCAAGCCGTTAACAGATCCACTTAATCAAATTGCTAATGTCAGTAAGCAGGCTTCTCTCTTACATAATACAGAAAATGAAGAAACCAAAGTTCCGTTTATCGATGAAACTTTTCAAAAAGATCCCCCAATTAGCAAAGGAAGCAATGATAATAACGACAATGAAGACGAATATGAATCTGATATTGAAAGTGACTCTTCGTACAAATCATTAGTTGAAAACAAGCAAGGTTATGATACGTCATCTTGGTCAGTGTCCTCAGAAGCACTGACAGATATTCCGTTTGGTGTCAGAGTAGAGGCAGGAAAGTTGATGTTAGGTTCTGCTCGTATAACGATCAGCGATGAGTATATCATCGTGGCTGGACGCAAATACCAAAATACCTCTGGTTTAAAACAGTTGCTGTTGAAAAAGAACGTAGATTTAAGTTTGGTTACAGAGAGTGATATGAAACACTATAAGTCGATGCTACTTGATACGAACGCACATCGACGAGACTATGAGCCTGGTAAACCAATAAAAAGTAATAAAGGACAAAAATATATGCAAATTATTAAGCCTCTCTTCCAGCTACGAAGTACAATTCAGGACCACCAATCAAAGGGAAAAGGACTACCCTTAACAAAAATGTGGAAGAAAAACGTTGATTTTGTATATTGGGATGATCCAAATGAACTGGTGGATAGGTTAAAATTATTAATTGCATCTCGAGATGCTGGTAACACAGGATTAGAAAATGAAATTATATCTATCATTGAAGAATTGCGTGAAAGTAAAGTTATAAATAAATAAATATTTTGAAATGTGTTTATTTTATTATCAGCTTCTTGATACAAAACACCTTAAACATGAACGTAGACAAATTCGGACACTACATTCACAAAAGAATGCGTTTATCAGAGTTATTTGAGTTTAATGAGAACGCATTGTTAAAATTAGAAAACGGAGATTTTGATTTAAAAACATCAAGACTGAGAGGAATTCAATCTCCAGTAGAAGCAGATGAAGCTGTGAACAAGGATTATGTAGATCGATTGAATGCTAACATGTTAAAAGAATTAAATCATCTGACCGTGAACAAGGATTACGTAGATCGATTGAAAGCTAATATGTTAAAAGAATTTAATAATATGATTGGTTCATTGCGCTCTCAAATCATAAAAGACGCGAAGGGTACAGTTCAAGCTACTTTAAAAGCAAAGATGCTTGAAGTTTCAACTCAGTTGCAGGATAAGTTTTATACTAAAGCAGAGGTAGATAAATTACTACAAAAAACTCCGTAATGACAAAACAGCAAATTGTTAATGAAATACACAAAGCAGCACGAAGAAATTTTGTTAGACGTCCTGTTATTCTAAAGGGGATCGATGACTTGTGGCAAACTGATCTGATGGACATGCAAAACCTAAGAAAATATAATAAAGGTCATAATTACATTTTAGTGGTGATTGACTGCTTCTCAAAGTACGCTTGGGCAGAGCCATTAAAATCAAAAAATAAACTTGATGTTACTCATGCATTTAAACGAATACTGATTAACAGCAATCGTAAACCGGTTAATTTGCAAACTGATATGGGAACAGAATTTTATAACCACTCATTTCAAACGCTTATGAAGACAAACAATATTAACCATTACTCTACATTTTCTACCAAAAAAGCTTCGATCGTAGAGCGACTGATTAAAACTCTTAAAAATAAATTATATAAATATTTCAGTCTGAATGGAAACTATACGTGGTTAGGTATACCTTTAGAAGTTACATTAAAGATGTATAACAACACAAAACATCGTACCACAAAATTTAAACCAATTGAAGTAAATAAATGTAGTGAGTCAGTTATAAAAGAAAATATTAAAAAAGCTTTAAATCATGTAACCGTCCGTAGAAAACCTAAGTTCAAAGTAGGTGACTTTGTTCGTATCAGTAAATACAAACACAATTTTGAGAAAGGTTATACACCGAATTGGTCAACTGAAATATTTACTATAAAAAAAATTAATCGTACTATACCAGTAACATATCATATTCAAGATCAGCGAAAGCAATCCATAATGGGAACCTTTTACGAGCAAGAACTTCAGAAATGTAACTATCCAGGTATTTATTTGATAGAAAGGGTTTTAAAAAGAAAAGGAACAAAACTGTTTGTGAAATGGTTGGGTCTAAACGAAGAAGAAAATAGTTGGATCGACAAAACTGCAATAGTGAATTAATATAATTATATAACTATTACTCTTGCATTATTTCTTTCATTACACTTTAGACAATGCAAGGAGGTGAACTTGTTAATACTTTAATTAATAATCTACCGTTCGAACTTCATTTACCCGGCTACAATTATTGCGGTCCCGGAACAAAACTCCAGAAACGTTTATTACGAGGTGACAGAGGCGTAAATAAGCTAGACGAAGCTTGTATGCATCACGACATTGCATATGCAAACCATACAGATTTACCCAATCGTCACAAAGCTGATTTGCAACTACTAAATATGGCTAAACAAAGACTTAAATCTAGCGATGCTGGGAGAGGTGAAAAACTTAGTTCATGGTTAGTGAGCAAAGTTATGAAAGCCAAACTGAAATCTGGTTCCGGCATTAAAACGTTTAAAAGTTTCGTGTCAAAAATAAAAGCAAAAATAAAGAAACTGAATCCAAAGGACAGTAAAACTTTAATTAACGTTGCTTACTCAGCAGCAAAAAAAATATTTCCAAAGATTCAGAAAATTCGAGTACCGCGAGTGATACCCTTACCAAAGACTGGAGGTATTCTACCTTTAATCCCAATTTTTGCGGGCTTATCAGCTTTAGGAACTTTAGCTGGTGGTGCGGCTGGAATTGCAAAAACTGTTAACGATTACAAAGCAGGGCAGCAAAATTTGCGAGAAACACAACGACATAATAAGGCTATGGAGTCTTTAAAGTTAGGTCAGGGTTTATACATCAAGCCACATAAAGATGGTAAAGGTTTATTCGTACAATCTTCAAAAAACTGAAAAATAAGCTACCTAATCGTCCTCTCACTAATATAGACATTCAAAGGTTTGCACGCAACATCCCTCACTTTCGAGGAGTATACATGAAGGATCAGTTACCAAGGACGCCAAAACGAGTTGAATGTGGTATCGTTAACTTGGATGATTCTAAGAACGAAGGCTCGCATTGGGTAGCTTATGTAAAAATATGCAATTATTGTGAATATTTTGATAGCTTTGGAGATTTGAAACCTCCAATGGAATTAATGCGATATTTTAAGAATTGTAATGTTTTTTATAATTATACAAGATATCAGAAATTCAACACTGTAAATTGTGGACACTTATGTTTAGAATATCTGTGGACTTTTTGGGAATAAACGTATAAAACTTATGCTTTTCTTTTATTTAAATCATTTGCAAGATGTCACTCACATTATCGATAACTGGAAACTCGTCAACTTTATCTACTTACTATCCTAACACGTTGCAACTATATGAACAGTATGAGTGTGCCTTATTGCATTTCGCAACATTTAATTCTATTCCAAATATTGACAAAACGAATAATAAGCTCTATTATGGTTCTAACGAAGTTATTGAAATACCAGACGGCACCTATGAATTGCAAGATATTAATGATTATTTAAAATCTGAAATGAAAGATGCATCAATCAAACTACAGTGCAATAACAATACTTTAAAAGCTGCTGTATATTGTACAAAAGACATAAATTTTAATAAAGAAGGTACTTTTAGAAATTTATTAGGGTTTAATAAGCAGATCTTGAAAGCAAATAAATGGCACGAGTCACAGTTTCCAGTCAACATTTTACCTACAACAGTGATCAGGATCGAATGTGATATTGTAAGCGGCTCGTACACAAACGGAGAACCGAGTCACATTATCCACGAATTTGCACTCAACGTGCCTCCCGGATATAGGATTATAGAAATCCCGAAAAACGCGATATATTTTCCAATTAACCAAAACAACATTAGTTGCATACATATCAGGCTGTTAGATATAAATAACCGCTTAATCAATTTGCGTGGTGAAGAAGTGCAGCTGTATTTGCATCTCCGAAGAAAAAAATGATTGACTACAATAAATATGTGCATCCACAAATCAAAAATATCAGTTCCGCTCAAGCTTCCAACCAAATAAGAGCTCGCCCTAAGAAGAAAATAAAATTAACTAAAGACAACAAGGCATTCCTCAAGGCGATCGGTTTGCTAAAATGAATATCTTAGACGTTTTATCCGCTCCGACTTATGACAACACTGTAGAAGGAATCGAATTTCATTCTTACAAGCCCTACGTAACTAGTTTCAATAGAAACGATGAAATCCGCATACCTATTAACCAACAGGACTTGTATATACTTCCGTCAGCTAGTACCTTGTATTTGGAAGGAACTGTTGTCGTAAGTAAAAAGGATATGAAAGAGAAAGCCACTAGTGTTAATTTTACGAATAATGCTCTACTTTACCTATTCCAAGATATAAGATATGAGCTGAATGGAGTGGAAATTGATAGAATAAAAAATGCTGGCATAACTACCACCATGAAATCGTTAATATCAATGAGTGAAAGTGAATCAAAGATAGCCAACGCATGGGGCTGGAATATCGATGGAATTAAAAATATTAATGGGGGTAGCTTTTCCGCTTCTATACCACTCTGTAACATCATCGGTTTCGCAGAAGATTTCAAGAAAGTTGTGATAAATAGTAGGCATGAACTGATATTGCTACGAAGTAATACTAATCTGAATGCTGTCAAACTTAACACCGGTGAAATTGTAGACGACGTTCAGATAAATAAAATCATCTGGCGCGTACCGCATGTTAAAGTGTCTGACAAAGAGAAAATAAGTTTGCTAAAACTGTTAGAAAAAGATCGACCACTCCAGATGATATTTAGAAATTGGGATTTGTACGAATATCCAGCTTTACCTAAATCTACAAAACATACCTGGTCTATCAAAACTTCCTCACAAATAGAGAAACCAAGATACATAATTATGGGCCTACAAACAAATAGAAAAAACAATTCAAGTTCTGATATGTCCCAGTTCGATCACTGTCATGTTCGTGATGTTAGAGTATACCTAAATTCAACATACTTCCCGTATGAAAACCTAAATGTCAGCTTCGCGAATAACAGAATTGCTTTATTATACGAGCAATACATCAGATTTCAACAGTCTTATTACGGACGTCGCTCGGAACCCTTATTAAGTGAGAAACAATTCAAAGATTTGGCGCCGCTATTTGTCATAGATTGCTCTAGACAAGCTGATAATGTAAAGACCGGTCCTATTGTGGATGTAAGGGTGGAAATTGAGAGTGATTCGGATATACCAGATCAAACTTCTGCATACTGCCTTATATTGAACGACTGTATCATTGAGTATAAGCCGTTGAGTAATACTGTGAGAAAAATATCATGAATCCGAATACTATCATATTAGATGTTCAAGGGTTTAAAGACCTCAACAATAATTTTATAATAAAAGAATTAGCTTTTGCTAGTCGTGATTATACGCAAACATTTTTAATAAAACCACCATACTTGTTTAAATACTTAACAAGTGACGAAAAGAGACAAGTTAAATGGTTGGAAAGAAATAGAGGTATTTATTGGAATGAAGGATATATTGACTATAGAGAATTTCAACGCATAATCGTTCCATATCTAGAAAATAAGGAAATCATTGTAAATGGTTTGGAGAAGGTGAATTGGGTAAAGGATCTGTGTGTGAATTGTAAAGTATCAGACCTTGGTACAGAACAATGTCTTAGTTTCTCTGCTTTGCATAAAAAATACTGTGAAGGAAGATCAAATTTTAATTGTAGTAAACATTTAAAGCATTGTGCACTTAAAAACGTGCTTTGTTTAAGGAAGTATTTAGAATGGGCATAAAATGTATGTAATAATGAGTGTAATGTACTTAGATTACTAGTTTTAAGGTTTTTAAATAAAAATCATAATAAAGTAAATTTACCTTTATTTTTACAAATACCCCACACGTCTTCAAATAACACAATCTAATACGAAATTAAAAACATTTACTATTTTACACACCCGGTTATTAAAAGTCAGTATCTATTAAAGATTTTGATATTTTCTTAACTAAAGACTCAGTTTCGTCCATAACACTGTCGATAGCATCTTGAACTATATATTGAGCGTTTATAATAACGTTCTCACTGTCACTATCACTGTCCATGGTTTGAGAATTGTTGTTACACAGATCTACGACTGAAATTTTTATTAATTTAATCCCTCTTCGCTGTAGTCGACTCATAACGAAGGATTTTGTTGGCTTTTGCTTTTTCGACTTTTCCCTGCATCGTTGTTTTGGTTTTTTATCTTTCGTGACTTGTTTGCTGTGCTCGGGCTCGCTGCGAAACATCTCAGAGAATCCCTCGTAGGGATCCTGAGCATACTGGCTGAACACAATCTCGGATTCAGAAATCTGAAACAAAAATATAAACACAATTTATACCACTATCCCGTAGTAAAGCGCTTGAACGCTTTATAATTAGGTTTTCCATCGAGGAATTTCTCAAAAGCAGCCTGAAGTTTAGATTTGGTTTAGATTTGTGACAATAGGCTCTGGAAAAATGTAAGTCTATATACACCTCTGCCAAACCAATCGTCAGTTACGAAACATCATAAAAAATCGAATTAAAAATATTTTACTCACCGACATGATGACTTTTGATAGAAGTTATAAAAAAATATTTAACAGGTGTTCGCGCTGAATAATTTTTCGTAAATGATGCCAAAACAATTAAATACTGTTGTACATAATTACATGTCATACTAATATTGTCAACTAAGCGTTTGTGTCTCCAGGCTAAGGCCAATGAACTGCAACGTAGGTAATACTTATACAATGACTAATACTGCCGCGCTAAAGATAAGAGCAGTAAGTATGTTTTGCATAGTTTTAGGTAATTGGCGCGCAAAGCTTTTGTTACAATTTTGTTATTCCGGACTTCTGTTTTTAAGTTAATGGTTGAAAATCTACACGTTTCAACCAACTAATATAACTTAAAAACAGAAGTCCGGAATAACAAAATTGTAACAAAAAAATCTTTGCGCGCCAATTACTCAAAACTATGCAAAACATACTTACTGCTCTTATCGTTAGCACGGCAGAATAGCGCCTTGTAAGCATGTTACTTAATCGTAAAACGTTAGTTATTCGAAAATCAACCTTATGATGCATGGTACTCTAGGTGCATAGTGAAATAACTGCAATCAGTATTTACTTTATTTACCGATTTAAAAACAGAGTGTAATGATATTTTAAAATAAATAGGATTTCATAAATGAAACAAATCGATAGTTATAATAATTCACATTTTATTTCATTATCGTATAACTTTAACATTTATTATTTCCTAAAACTAAACCAATACAGAAGTAGCTGAAGGTAACACTTAACTTAAATTATTATCAAAGTAATTCATTCTTAAAAATAAATGCATGACCCCAGGCTCGGGTCGATATTTGATCCACAGATATCGATCGTTTGTCATCATTTCTAGATAAAGCAACTTTGTTGACAGTCCGAGTAAATATTTCGTGTTTTATAGATTTAAACATATTATTTTTTCTCCGAATTACTCCACCATTAAATAAAATGGTTTCATAGTCTGATAAGTTTAAATCCCTGACCACGCATGATTTTACTCCTTTTGCTTTTTTAATAATATTATTAGGGGTTTTTATAGAGTAAAGTTTCGATCTCAAACCAACAAAATCAGATATATATTTTCCTCCCATTTCATCTTTAAAGAGACCGGGAACCTTTTTATTTTTTAGCGGTATTTGAAAATCATTTGTGACTTCATAGTTACTGCTGTCAAAATATTGCAAAAAATTATATTTCAAATCATGGTAAAAATCGTTAGTGTATATTTTATAGACAAAGGAATCGGTATCTGTGTAACATAGCTGCACTCGGTCTTTATAAAAAGGCTTTACAATATTGTAATGAAAGTAATACATGTGTGCTTTTGAAAGTTCTAACACAGTGAAACCTATGTATATAGGCTTGTCTAAAATAATTTGATCAGGTTTCATTTGTATTGCAACTAAATTTTCTGATAAAACAGATGCACTGTGGAAATAGGGGTTGGCTATAAGTTTCTCAGCGGATATGAATTTCTTAGTTCGATTGGACTGATCGGACCATTGATTAACTAAATGAACGGTTACTCTATTTTCCGTATTTTCTAATGTTTTTCCAAAAACACTGTTGTTTAGTAACTTAAAAAAGTCTTGTTCGAAGGAACTTTTTGCTTTTTGTCTTAATTGAGTATTTAACTCTATGTACTGTTTTAAATATGGACTCTGTCTAAAAGTAATAGCTCTATGAATTTTACGTAATATTAAACCATGTTCCAAACATTTTTTTAAATGAACGTAATGAATCACGTAATTGTACTTATTATACAAATTTGCTATTAATTTCTTTGTTTTACCTCCCGGGGGTATACATTTTTCAGGACAAAATGGTAAGTCATTATGCTGATTATGTAAATGCTCGGGATACAATAGATCGACTTCTAATATGAAGCCCCAGTTTGCGTTATCCTCTATAGTGGTAACATTAAAATTAGCTAATTCGTTATCACTTAAAAATCTGAAACTAGAGTATGGTAAATACTGACACATGCTAAAACCGTAAAGATTATTACAATCTAAATATACTATGAAACTCTCAGGTTGTGAGGGATTATATTCAGGCATGTATTTGTGATTGGCTCTAGCGTGCCGATGGGAACACATGCACAAACCACCGCGTATACCGCTTTGTATCATTCTGATGATAGCTAAGTCCGACACGAGTTCTAACTGAACGCCCGTTTTTAGCAACATTGCATCGAAAGATAAACTTGGTGCAGTAATGTAAAACGCTGGGTCAAGACTGTAATACTGTTTACAAGTTTTCCGGAAATTTTGAAATATGTCTGTCAACAAAAGCACATCCGTTTTTAAGTATAGATCCGTATACTCGCCGAGGTTATTAATATTGAATTCAGCCCAAACAGTCTGTGCGTGATTATAATCTTCATCACTAATGTCTTCGTTAGTCAAAGAATTATAAAAATTACCCTTAGACGGCAAAGATTTTTGTTCGTAACATTTCCAATTGGTCATGTAATCATATGGATATATACCTTTTCTTTTCAATAAATTAAACTGTCTGTCTTTAGAAAAATGAAATCGAAGGTTAACAAAATCTGCCACTTGCAAAGTTTTAGCGAGCTTGTCTAAACTTGTCCCTAAAAAGTTGAATGAGTCTAAAAATCTTATACAAATAAACTCGTTATCAGCAATAGGAATAAATTTGGTAAATGCTACATATTTTTCTTTAGTCTTGGGGATTATTTTAATTGGGCCTGGAATTTCGCCTAACTTTTTTATAAATAAATGACAATCGTACCCGGATAAATTGTGAAAAAATATTGGAATAAATTTTGGTACTTTGTGTTGCAAATTACAGTGTCGATGTGCTGCACCTCGATAGAGGCCTGTAATATGGCAATGATCTCTTACTTTGTCGGCCAACAGTAAATTGTCGCAAATATGACACCTAATGGCGCGTTTGAACTCAAGAGAATTTTCCTCAGTGAATATCATAGGTTCACTTTTGGATATAATTCTATGTATTTGTTTTACATCCTCAGTAAGAAAATGTATAAATTTCGAAACACAATCATTACCGCGATAACTTCTATAGCCTTCAACGGTATCATTTTTATTTGATGACACGACATTGTAAGCGAACGCCGCCGGCACGTGGCGTTTTGAGTATGACGTATTAGCGGTGTTGAAATCATCGCCGGAAATGGGTTCTAGTAACGTTTCGAAATCGGCGTATATGACGAACGGAATATTTTGTTTCCTATCATAATTTTTAAATTTTAAAAATGACCCTGGCTCTGGTAAAACAGTGACGATCCCCCCACACAAGTGGGATTCAATTTGACTAAGCGTTGGAAAAAACAATAAACAAGTTTCACAGAAATATAGTTTACCATGATGCCTGGTCATCTGATTTCTAACTAAACGAGATAAATCTTTGATAAGACAGTAATGAGAGTTATTATTGTTTTCTATAAACAGTAGATGGATACTTTTATTAGACTTATTATTCAACGTTGTATACAATGGCCCAATAATTGTCTTTTCATTTTTTAAACCATATACAAATATATTGACAGAAGGATTATTTTTCTCAAAGATGGCTATGTCTGAGAATGTGATTGGAAATGTCAAATCATTAACATTCAAAACATCCTGAAAGCGGGGATAAGACGAAATCCTATCAGGATGTCTATTTGTGGGGTACAGTGCCGCCACAACACACCACAAAAAGCAATACTCATCATTGTTCCGAATATTCAAACAAGCTCTTTTACTTTTTATGAATTTCGGCAAAGTTAAAAATTTAGATCCGCTGAGTGGTTGATATTTATTAATATTTAATTCTAAATGTGAATTGCATAAAAAAGTCCAACCACTATCTCTTTCTTCAAATTTTTCAATTTTTTTTAGTAGTAAATCAACAGTTAATTTATAAATAGATTCAAAATCGTAATTAAAATGTGTAATAAAATTGTTGGTACGGAATGATTTTATTTCTTGTTGATCATTTTTATACATAAGAAAAGAAGCAAACAGTTCAAAGTTTATTTTGACAGAGGTGTGTTTCTTTAATGAAGTATCTATTAGATGTTTGACTTGTGTACTAATACTTTTGAGAAACATCTCGGGAAAACTATGTATTTGTTCACCTGTCGCTGTGATTTTGTAACTTTGGATTCGTTTTTTAAAAGAAGAATTAATAATTGCAACATTATCATACATAGGGATAGAACTATTGTTTTTATGTACATTGCTACGTAAATGGCCAGACCATCGACGATTATCTACAAATACTTTGCAATCAGAGCAGTGAGGCATTATGTTATTGTTGAAGTCAAAGAACACCTTCAACTAATTATTTCAATAAAATTAGATTAGTATACTTACAACTAATATTCACGGTCTTAGGTATACCAGACAAAATATTTTATTATAATTACTATAATAACTTGATCAGGACTATTTTACGTTCGTTCCAAAATCCTTGTATAACTCTTCACAGACAAGTCGGTAATTATTTTAGGCAAGATGAACCTGAAATAATGATAAAAAATGAATGCATTAGGTACATAATCTACTTAGGTAAGATAATGGTATATTCTGAAAACAAAATTATATTTAATAATTTACCTGCAAAATGTTAAATGATTTAGGTATACATGAGATTGTGTATCTGCGTGGTCCAAATATGTAGGTATACTTCAGGTAATTTAATAATTCTTCACAGGCAAGTCAGTAATTAATATTATGTTCAGGCAGAATGTATCTGAAATTTTGAAAAAATTGTTGTATTAGGCACCGATAAAGAATTATGCATATAGTTGCAAATTCTAGGTTGAAAAATAACAATAATTATTATTGTTTTCTGGTATTTGATAATTACCTGCACAATATGAAATGATTTATACATATGAATATGTATCTGCGTGATCCAACTATGTTATTTTCAGCTCCCAACGATATATCGAACACAGTTGCTCCAGGAGATGAAATTTTTCGTATGTACTTTCTGGGGGTCTAAAATGGCTGCTTTAGCATAATCATAATATGAATGACGTTAAACATTTAAAATGGTTAAAATGGACTTTATTGTCATAACGATAAAGTCCATTTTAACCATTTTAAATGTTTAACGTCATTCATATTATGATTCTACTAAAGCGACCATTTTAGGCCCACTGGTGTGTGATCAATAAAATATTTATTTTTATTTATAATATTTGACTTGATTGTACTGTAACAGTTTAGAAAGGTGCTCACTCCGAGAGACTTTTGAAATGATAAATAATATTTTAGGGTATTTCTTTTTTGTCTACAAAGCAGAAAAAATATTTCATCATAAAAGTTGTTATTGTCTAAATGTTACACGTGTGCTGAACATAATTATTTATTTCACAATCACAATAATCAGCTTTTTTAGTTAGGGTTGGTTATAACTTGGTAGGCATTTCAATATACAAATTTTACACAATGCACTAATACGATTAAAATATATCATAGTATTTCGATGGATATTAACTTTCATGGTTTCCTCATGGCTGTTAGCATAGTTATAGGAATTATATTATCTTTTTATTTTAGGAAGTCTAGAAAAATACGCGGTAGACGACAGTAAGTTCACTTTTTCTACACGAGACCTAAATGTAGATGACGAAATGATTACCTTAGAAACATTTATTTACTTCTTTAAAATAATAAAATCCATGTGGTGCGACGTTTCCGCACACGCTATCGTTTGGTCAGCCCTAGCTCATTTCGCTGCATCGACATTCGATACAGTATAGGGGAGATGTAGGTAATGGGAGTCACTTAAGCGAGAATTGAAATAAAAGCAAATCTATAAATCAACTATTTATTGCTTTAGCTGTATAACAAACTTTGCTTATCTGACTATCAATTGAGATCACCTTTAATCACTTTGGCTTACTATTTTAGGAACTATAATCATTAGAAAAAAAAAAAAAAAAAAAAAACAGGTTTGATCACCATTGTCAACATCGGTTGGCAATGGTGATCAGCGTGTGGACAATGGTAGTCAACATATATTGCATATATAATTGCGGGCTCTCGCCCGAATTCACCACATACAAGACACTGCATGGTTACCAGTCTTCTGCATCATCGTCTTCATCGTCCTGGCACAACTCATGTGTATTCATCTTTCTGTATCTGATTTGCGGTGCACCCGTAGAAAACGTTGGATTTTTTTTATTGTGTTCGCGAATATAAATTGGGTGACCACCATTGCCAACTGACTCCAATTGCCTACATCTCCCCTAACATTTTCCTTAGTCTTCATTTTATCAACGTGTATAATACGACTATAGAAAAAGTTACTTTAACACAGCAACACCAGATTGATTGTAGGGGATTTAAACATGTGTTACTTATAATTCGATTTTAACTTATAAGCTACAAGTATTCCCGTTCGGTACAAAGTATTCGCAGTCTGCAAGTACAACGAAGTGCTCTGCTATCTTCAGCATACAATCACTCCCTGTCGCCTACAAATCAGTGACGGCATTGTGGATAGCCAACCGCTGCTGTCATCGCCAACCAAGTGAACTTCTGATTGAAAAAAATGTAAGTCTGATAAAATATTCTGTTCGTTTCATGGATCACACTTGTCATTTATAACTACATAAGTTTGTTTGTGAGCACGTTACTTCACAGATCACCTGATCTGTACATAGTATGTCGAGCTCAGTCTCAGTGCTATCCCATTTAAATATTAGCGAAGCAGTGTTTGCCCGAACACTTGTGTTCTATAGTATGCCCAGCGCAATGGAGATTACTCCATTGAGAAAGTTAATAATATTTGTGTGACTAAATTTCCCCTATCTTTATTTCAGGTCAGACTCTGAGTGTGATTACTCGCAAGCATCGATCACTGGACACAAAGTGAAGTCATGCCGCAAACCGTCTGCAGACCGCAATGGGAAACGCAAGATGCAGTCACAAACAACAACCGCAGCTCGTAGCAGGTGAATAATATTTTGAATTAATTATCTCCTAGCTTTGATTAAATTAAAACAGTAAAGTAGTACGTTTCTACTAATTGAACTATGACAATTTACATAAGTATTCCATTCGTTTATTAGGTAGTCACTTGTAATATTTTCTATAGAAATATCCGAGTTGTCGTTCATAATAATATATTATGCGATTGTGTGCGTTGCTTACACACAGTGGTGTGGTATATATAGGGTGACTGGTAATTAGTGACCGATACTTAAACACATGATTGTACTCATGATAACAAACAACTTTTACTATGGGACCAAACCTGAAATCGCGAAAAAAAAAAATCAGCTGTTCCCTATTTTTTTTTTTTTGTGCATGGGAAATCATCAAATGACTTCTCCCGCTAAACACATGATTGTACTCATAATAACAGACAACTTTCCCAAAAAATTTTTTTTTTAATTTACTCATCGCATTTATGATCCTAATAATTCCGTGGATGGGTGACCATCTTCACATACCGAGACACCTCCGTGCCTCGGAAAGCACGTTAAGCCGTTGGTCCTGGCTGTAATTGGTGGATCTTTGACAGTCGTTACGGGTCGTCAGAACCCCGAAAGTCTGACAATCAGTCTTACCCAGGGGTATCGAATTACCCAGTTACTGGGTTGTGGAGGTCAGATAGGCAGTCGCTCCATGTAAAATACTGCCAAACCCCAACCCCCACACCCCACCCCAACATAGTTGGGAAATGGCTAGGCAGATTGATTTTAACAAGAATAACATCATCCATAATAATACCACCATCAGCTGTTAGTTAACCCGTCGCATGCCAATTAGCAGAGCAGTGGTGACCCAGTGGTAACGGCCGTGACTTACGAGTTGTAGGTTCGGAGTTTCGGACACTGACAGGCGCTTTACTTTGTGTAAATTATTTCATCACCACTGCTCTCAAAACGGTGAAGGAAAACATCGTGAGGAAACCGGCATGTCCTAGAACCAAAAATTCGAAGACATGTGACATCTACCAACCCGCACTGGGTCCGCGTGGTGCATTACAGCCCACTCTCTCTCACCGAGAGGAGGCCTGTGTCCCAGCAGTGGGAACATTATAGGCTGCCTATGTTACACTAATTAGCAGACACAATAGATTTATTATTGTTATCCGTACAATCGACAAAGTTAATTTGGTTTCCTACTTATTCCTTTTTACAAACAAAACTATCCACTTTTAACATGCATTATCCTTTTTTCATTAATTGAGAACAAACGTACTTACCATGCGCACGTTGTCAATTGTTAGTCGCTTGACCCCGTTATTCTATCTCTCCGATATTCTCAGTGTGGCTGCATACCTACGAAATATCTAGGCACCGGGCGCGATCCCGGTAAAAGTAGGCACGCACAACACTGTATCGCTCACACTGCACACACACACACACACACACACGTGCTTAATTCTAATACCGGTTAGTAGTAGCAGTTTTAACTAACACTAATAATTAACGAAATGACAAAACACTATCTACGGAATCACACTATTAAAACAACAGTGAATTCTCAGTGAATTCACTCGTATAACAGTAAGTAGGGCGGAGCACCGAACGAGCTTCGACAGCCGCGGAGGAGCCGTTTAGGTACGCAGTCTTTCCTTGTCGGCAGTACCAGTATTACTAAGCTAATTACAAACTTTCGGAGTAAACACGCGGCGTGCCTCAAAGAAGTACTCCTTTATGAGGTATGCATCTTGCTTTATTGTTTATTTAAAACTATTTTGAAAACACATCTTTACTGCGAACTAGAATTCTATTACTTGAAGGATTTTAGGAATAACCCAAACGAGCAAACCATTTACAAATTGTAGACAATGGATGTTACTGCGGCGCTCTGCGATAAGCATATTCAATAGGTACGTGACTCATAAAACGCCGCCGCCGGCGATCTCGCCTCTATTGTTTATTTGAAACTGTTTAGAAAACACATCATTACTGCGAACTATTACTAGTAAGTATTCCTAAAGGAATGCACATTTTGTCAATAATCTGCGCTTATACAATCCAGCAAACCATTTACAAATTATAGACAATAGATTTTACTGCGAAGCTCGGCGTTATTCAAATACAATAGTTACGTCTTTCATAAAACATCTGCTACTTTCTAAAGTTTATAATTTAAATGGTTGTTTTCGCAAAAGTAAAAATAACACAAATTATGTTCATGCTAAACCTTGAACAAATCTGGTAGGTATTTTCGTACCTACTTTACGTGCGTGCGCTACAACTAAATGCATTATTGTTCATGCTATTCCCATCCCACATTTCTAGGCTTTGGACTAGCAGTCTGTCTACGATATTTGAGTTTAAATCAGAAATATTCGGCAGCCGGTAGGCATTTAGCGCGCGTTAGTAGGTATGTGGAGTGCAATATCTGTATAGGTACAAGTAGGTTTGAAATGACTGGTGTGGTTAAAAAATTGGAATCAACTTGGCTATTTACAACGCTAACGCTAACTTGGCTATTTAAATAATTTAGTAATCTAAATGATTTATTTAAATGAAGTCACATTGATTGTTGCATGTGTCCACTTTGCACAGCACATTTAGTGGCATATTTAGTGATATGAGCCCGCACGCGCTGCAGAACTCTAGTGTGTCATTTTTTCAGTACGCGATCGTTTAAGTGCTATTTATGGAGAGCGGTGGATTGGTCGCGGGGGGCCAGTTGCTTGGCCTCCGCGGTCACCGGGTTTAACACCATTAGACTTTTTTTTGTGGGGGCGTGTAAAAGACTTAGTCTACCGAGATGGACCAGTACATACTCCCGATGAACTAAGAACTAGGATTGAAAACAGTTTCGAAATAGTGAAAAGTGACACTAGAATTCTGCAGCGCGTGCAGGCTCATATTACTAAACGTGCCACTAAATGTGTTGAAGTGCAAGGTGGACACATGCAACAATTAATGTGAGTTCATTTAATCATTTAATTTAAAAAAACTTTAGTACCTAAGTAAGTAGTTGATTTAGTAATCGTTGTAAATAGCCAAGTTGATTCCAATTTTTTAACCACGCCAGTCATTTCAAGTTTTATTTGTACTCGTACCTATAAAGATACTAGCTTCCTGCCCGCGGCTTCGCCCGCGTGGAATTCGGTTATTTCGCGCCTCCAAAGCCTTTTTTCGCGATAAAATTTAGCCTATGTCTTTTTCAAGGTCTGTTCTATCTCTGTACAAAATTTCGTCAAAATCGGTTCAGCCGTTTTACGTGAAAGCGTAATAGACAGACAGACAGACAGACAGAGTTAATTTAGCATTTATAAAATTAGTATGGATTGCACTCCACATACCTACTTGCGCGCGCTAAATGGCTACCGGCTGCCGCCGGACCTCACACAATCTGTTCTGTATGGATAGAGGCTATAACGTCATTGCGTATGCTACTTAGTTACTTACTTAGAGGGCAATTATAGCGGCATGCATGATTTAAAAGGGAGTTCAAAGGCACCGCTAGTCGCGCGACATGCAGTGTACTTGTGTCGCGTCGCGCGTTGTGCTTCTTTGTAGCAGCCTTAACTGTACAGTAGTAAAGCAACCTGTGCCTGTAGCAACGCGACTAGCAACATTATAAAATTAATTTTGCCGAATACTTCTGATTTAAACTCAAATATCGTAGACAGACTGCTAGTCTAGCCTAGAAAAGTGGGATGGGAAACTTGGAATAGCTTGAACAATAATGCATTTAGTGGTAGCGCACGCACGTAAAGTAGGTACGAAAATACCTACTAGATAGTTGTGAAGGACAGCCGCTAGCCGTACCCTTAGTTTATGTAAGCTTTAGCATGAAAATATTTGTGTTATTTTTATTTTTGCGAAAACAACCATTTAAATTATAACCTTTAGAAAGTAGCAGATGTTTTATGAAAGACGTACATATTGTATTTGCTTAACGCCGAGCTTCGCAGTAAAATCTATTGTCTATAATTTGTAAATGGTTTGCTGGATTGTATAAGCGCAGATTATTGACAAAATGTGCATTCCTTTAGGAATACTTACTAGTAATAGTTCGCAGTAATGATGTGTTTTCTAAACAGTTTCAAATAAACAATAGAGGCGAGATCGCCGGCGACGGCGTTTTATGAGTCACGTACCTATTGAATATGCTTATCGCAGAGCCCCGCAGTAACATCCATTGTCTACAATTTGTAAATGGTTTGCTCGTTTGGGTTATTCCTAAAATCCTTCTAGTAATAGAATTCTAGTTCGCAGTAAAGATGTGTTTTCAAAATAGTTTTAAATAAACAATAAAGCAAGATGCATACCTCATAAAGGAGTACTTCTTTGAGGCACGCCGCGTGTTTACTCCGAAAGTTTGTAATTAGCTTAGTAATACTGGTACTGCCGACAAGGAAAGACTGCGTACCTAAACGGCTCCTCCGCGGCTGTCGAAGCTCGTTCGGTGCTCCGCCCTACTTACTGTTATACGAGTGAATTCACTGAGAATTCACTGTTGTTTTAATAGTGTGATTCCGTAGATAGTGTTTTGTCATTTCGTTAATTATTAGTGTTAGTTAAAACTGCTACTACTAACCGGTATTAGAATTAAGCACGTGTGTGTGTGTGTGTGTGTGTGCAGTGTGAGCGATACAGTGTTGTGCGTGCCTACTTTTACCGGGATCGCGCCCGGTGCCTAGATATTTCGTAGGTATGCAGCCACACTGAGAATATCGGAGAGATAGAATAACGGGGTCAAGCGACTAACAATTGACAACGTGCGCATGGTAAGTACGTTTGTTCTCAATTAATGAAAAAAGGATAATGCATGTTAAAAGTGGATAGTTTTGTTTGTAAAAAGGAATAAGTAGGAAACCAAATTAACTTTGTCGATTGTACGGATAACAATAATAAATCTATTGTGTCTGCTAATTAGTGTAACATAGGCAGCCTATAATGTTCCCACTGCTGGGACACAGGCCTCCTCTCGGTGAGAGGGAGTGGGCTGTAATCCAACACGCGGACCCAGTGCGGGTTGGTAGATGTCACATGTCTTCGAATTTTTGGTTCTAGGACATGCCGGTTTCCTCACGATGTTTTCCTTCACCGTTTTGAGAGCAGTGGTGATGAAATAATTTACACAAAGTAAAGCGCCTGTCAGTGTCCGAAACTCCGAACCTACAACTCGTAAGTCACGGCCGTTACCACTGGGTCACCACTGCTCTGCTAATTGGCATGCGACGGGTTAACTAACAGCTGATGGTGGTATTATTATGGATGATGTTATTCTTGTTAAAATCAATCTGCCTAGCCATTTCCCAACTATGTTGGGGTCGGGTGTGGGGGTTGGGGTTTGGCAGTATTTTACATGGAGCGACTGCCTATCTGACCTCCACAACCCAGTAACTGGGTAATTCGATACCCCTGGGTAAGACTGATTGTCAGACTTTCGGGGTTCTGACGACCCGTAACGACTGTCAAAGATCCACCAATTACAGCCAGAACCAACGGCTTAACGTGCTTTCCGAGGCACGGAGGTGTCTCAGTATGTGAAGATGGTCACCCATCCACGGACCAACCCCGGCAAGCGTAGCTTAACCTGATGGATCGACCCGTGCGTCCGTTACTACTTAGCCACGAGCTCCACGTGTATTATTCTTGTTAGGTACTCAATATCTTATTGGAATTATTAGGATCATAAATGCGATGAGTAAATTAAAAAAAAAAATTTTTTTGGGAAAGTTGTCTGTTATTATGAGTACAATCATGTGTTTAGCGGGAGAAGTCATTTGATGATTTCCCATGCACAAAAAAAAAAAAATAGGGAACAGCTGATTTTTTTTTTCGCGATTTCAGGTTTGGTCCCATAGTAAAAGTTGTTTGTTATCATGAGTACAATCATGTGTTTAAGTATCGGTCACTAATTACCAGTCACCCTGTATATATATATATATATTTTTTTTTAAACATTAAGTAATAACAGTTTTCGTAATTGTTTCAGTAAAAAAACCAATACTGGCATCGACATATTCGGCATCAGTCAAAACCGCGACATCCCACACAAAGAACATTCATCGGATCACCTAACTTCATTCTTTGTGAACCGCGTAGCCAGCGGCTGTGAGCGCCGAGCAACGAGCACCGACGGAGAGTACTACATCGACTGCAAGGTGTACAAGGCTGACGACGCTCGCCTGACCGACTCCGCCGAGCTGTGGAAGAAAGCGCTCGTCCGAATCAAGTTCCAGACCGACGCGGACTCACCTCAGTGGCGAAAATTACAAGAGCTCGTACGTGCGGCTGATGTCTTGTTTCCAGACAAACCAACATTTTATGATAATTAAACTAAGTATCTAAGTTACAGTTGTATATTATTTACAGTAACAACCCGTTAACGCTTCAGTCACAAGCTTTGGTTTGTTACAATCATCAGCCACCATCACTCTCGCTCGACATTCTGTTAACAGCGAATGCAAACTCGAGTAATCGGTCGAGTGCAGTAAGTAAACGGAGAGTCGAGTTGATGGTTGATAGTACATCGTTCTGCGAAACGCGGCATACTGGTCAGACGTATGGAAGACAGTGGTCAGGAGTAAGTTACTAGTCATTGGTCGAGTTAAGCTCATCCAGTACGCGACACAATGAACTGTCTCGTTCGAGTGTATCAGTCGAGTTGAGAGTCGAGTCGAGTATCGATTTGATCGAGTTAATCGTTCCTAATCAAGTACTCAGTACAATGTACTGTCTCGGTCGAGTGCAGAGGCGAGTAGATTATCTATTATTGGGCGTTCTATACCACTGTCGGCAGCGAGGCGCACTCGCCGAGCGACTTGCCGATAGTGGTATAGAATGCCCAATAATATACTACTAAAGACATTTCGCCTTTTCTACTATAGTGCGATTGAACCTTTCCGTCAGTCCATTCTGCTCAGGTGTATAAGCGTTTGTTCGTTGATGGATTATTCCCGATTGTTTAAGGTAATTTGTCATATCATTTGAACAAAACTCGGTGCCATTGTCTGTTCTTAGTATTTTGATACTGGCATTTTGCTGCTTTTCGACCATGAGCTTGAACTCTTTGAAACACTGAAATACTTCACTTTTCTGTTTCAAGAAATACACAAATGATATTCGACTGTAATCGTCCACAAATAACAAGAAAAATCTTGACTGGCCAATCGATCTGGTTTCCATCGGCCCACACACATCTGCGTGCACAACCTCCAAGACTTTCTTTTGTCTATTATTTCCATGTGGAAAGGGTAATCTCGTCTGCTTTCCTTCGCAGCATACACTACAGTTATATTTGCTAATATCTGCTTTATCACTGTATGTTAACACTTCAACAGCGCCATTTCTCATCACATTAAGGTGCTATTGATGTGACCTAGCCTTCTATGCTAAACTGTCGAAGTCGTTGTTGCTGATGCTGCTAACAAACTATCTGACTTGATTCTCAGTTTGTATACTCCATTCACTAACTCAGCTATGCCAACTAGCTCGTTCTGTCGATTCCTAATGTAGCACATTTCTTTCTGGAAACTTACTTTATTCCCAATTTGAATCAACTGGCTTACTGACAACAGATTGGTTGCGAGATCAGGAACACATAGAATATTATTTACTTTAATGTGATATTCCGAGTCATTGACAATAGTCGTGATAGGTATGTCGCTCGAACATATCACTGGTACTCGCACATTGTGCGCCACAACAATTTCTTTTGTTGTTAGGTTATGGTTCATATTTTCCATATATTTCTGGTTGGATGTCATGTGTTTACTAGCTCCCGAATCGATGTACCACTCATTTTGACTAAATTTTCCACTATAAAAAACTGCACTAAATGCATTTTCTGTTTTTTCTTTCAATAATGGGCATTTCTTCTTAAAATGGCCGGTTTGTTTACATCGGTAGCATTTTATCTTTTTGACAGGATGCGCTGCCATCTCGGCACTAGTGTTGCCAGTATTGGTGGCTTTTTTATTTTTCATCGTTCGCTGCCAATTTTTTGATAGAAACGCACTATTCGAGTCACTGCTGCCAACATCACCCCCCATATCTAGAAGCTTCGTTTTAATGACGTCAGAACCGATGACGATTCCCGAATGCTCGATCGCCATTATCATCGGCCCGAATTTTTCTGGAAGCCCTGCCAACAGCAAAGATCCGATTCACTCTTCGTTGATCTCAAAACCCGTTCCTTTTAACCTTTGAGCTGTTTCCACTATTTGAGACACATAACTCGTCATTGATTCACAGTTTTCGAGTCGTATAGATATTAATGTTCGAATCAAACCAATTTTTCTTGAATAGCCGGAGTCGTCAAATAGTTGTTTTAGCTTTTTCCACAAACCATCAACTGTATTTTCACTCTTGATGTGTACATATATCGTAGGATCAATGGTCATAACGAGCTTCGCCTTAGCTTTTGTTTGTTCGGCTTCACTGAGATCAGCCGGCAACGCGTCGATGTCGATGCCTTCCAACAGCAGAAAGTTTCTTGCCGCAAACGCCCAATCGTCGTAATTTTCTCGTACTTTCAGTTTTGGGACGTTCACCAAGTAGCCTGCTGTTGACATTTTTGAAAAAATGGAAACTTTACTGTAAAATTAATTTTAATTGCGGGACTGGGCCCTTAAGGTTGATGCGCCAGGGTAGCCCGCGAAATTCAAAATTTCTTACGTTTTTTGCAATTTGTAGGTCAGTGTGAGCTTGTATGTTGATTAAAATATGATTCGCGGCCGTAGCTAATATGGTTTTACAGAATTATAATCATTAGAATCAGCAATACAACTCCATAAGTTAGCATTTATCTCAAATCTAGCGATTTCATGAAATCATGAGGTTTGAGGTAAATGCTAACTTATGGAGTTGTATTGCTGATTCCAATGATTATAATTCTGTAAAGCCATATTAGCTACGGCCGCGAATCATATTTTAATCAACATACAAGCTCACACTGACCTACAAATTGCAAAAAACGTAAGAAATTTTGAATTTCGCGGGCTAGCCTGGCGCTTTCGCCTTAACCTATTAAAACACGTTCGTGTGCTTGCCACAGACTGAATATATTTTATTATGACAGAAACACACATGTAACACATTATTGAATAAAGCCTTTTTTTTTTTTTTTTTTTTTTTTTTTTTTTTTTTTTTTTTTTTTTTTTTGAGGGTGGGAAATCATCAAATAACTTCTCCCGCTCTGGGTGGAGCGGGAGGGCGTGTCAGACTTTTACTGACTAAAACCCACCCGTGTTCCTTCACTTGCCTATGCCAGGGCCGCGGTAACCCTTTCAGACAACCCGCGACCCCAGCGGCGTCGGCCCTATTGGGCCCCGTCACTTGCTGACATCTCTTTGAGGCGCGCGTGGAACACGACGCGCCGTCGACTCGGGCCTGGTCCTTACCGGACGGCGAGCTACCCGCTGCTCACCGTCCGCAGGCCCGCGCCTACGGTGGCCGGAAATCGCCCCGCGATTCCCGCCGCCCAGGGCGTCTCCTGCGGCGACTGAGGGCGTGAGGCTGCCTCTCCCTCACGCGTTCCGCCTCCTCCTTCGCGAGCATCACTGCTTCGCAGAAGGAGGTGACGGCCTCCCATGCACTCTCGCTCCGCACCATGGCCTGGACCAGGCTCGGACGCGAGAGATCGCCGCCGCCGATCGCCTCCGTGAGAACACGGCGGTGCTCTGCCCAAGCCGGGCAGACCTCCACTGTATGCTCCACCGTGTCCTCCGGGCGATCTACACAATGGAAACACCCGGGCATTTCCTCCCGCCTTATGCGAAACAGGAACCTCCCGAAACAACCGTGTCCGGTGAGGACCTGCGTCAGGCGGAAGGTGAGGACGCCGTGGCGCCTCTCTAACCACTCCTCAAAGAGGGGACTTATCGCCGCTATTGTGGCGTGCCCAGCGCTGGGTTGCGACAGTCGCGCTCTCCATGCCGCCATGAGATCCCGCCGGAGCTCTGTCCGCTGTACCGTGATTTCTCGCGGCAGCGGCGTTACGCCCCGGCGCTTCGCCTCCTCGCGCCACTCCCACACGTGCTCGAGGACCTTTGCCTCCAGATCCCACGGCGGCAATCCGGCAAGGAGGCTAATTTCTATATTAATATTAATATTAATTTCTTTTTTTAGTGCTGGGTATAGTTTATATTTATACTCATTTGTTCAACATGGAAAATATTATTCTGGTGTTTATAGTTATTATACAGGTGTTTCTCGGGAATATTTAATATTAATATTACATTGATTACCTTTAAATATTTTAGTTTTAAAGATTGATTATAGAATAATTTGATTTTATTTAAATAATTTAATAAAAATATTGATTTGTGGTGTCAAAAATATGAATAAATTCATTTTAAATTATTAATAATATAAAATATTCAATTTGTTTTATTTCATTTATTTTTTTATTCTTAATAAGAATAACAAATTTTATTTTTATAATTTATTTTATTATAAATAATATAACTATCATATTAGAATGAGAAATTATTTCTTTTAGTTCGATGTCAATTGTTATATCTATTTTATTAGATTGAATATCTTTATTATTTATAATGTTTGTTTTTTTAATTTCTTCTGTTGTTATTTATTATAGAAAAAGATATATAAGATCTGAATTAAATTTAAGACGATTTATTATTTTAGTTTTATTATTTGTTTTTTCAATAATATTATTAATTATTAGACCTAATATTATTAGAATTTTATTGGGTTGAGATGGATTAGGGTTAGTTTCTTATTGTTTAGTAATTTATTATCAAAACTTAAAATCTTATAATGCTGGGATATTAACAGCTTTAAGAAATCGAATTGGAGATGTTCTTATTTTGATAGTAATTGCTTGAACAATAAATTATGGGAGATGAAATTATATTTTTTATTTGGAATTTATAAATAATGATTGAGAAATAAAAATAATTGGGGGATTAATTATTATAGCCGCAATAACAAAAAGTGCTCAAATCCCCTTTAGATCTTGATTACCTGCTGCTATAGCAGCACCTACACCTGTTTCGGCTTTAGTTCATTCTTCTACTTTAGTTACAGCTGGAGTTTATTTATTGATTCGATTTAATATGCTATTATTAGATATATTTTTTTTAAAATTATTACTATTATTGTCAGGATTAACTATATTTATGGCTGGTATTTCTGCTAATTATGAATTTGATTTAAAAAAAATTATTGCTTTATCAACTTTAAGACAATTAGGTTTAATAATAAGAATTTTAAGAATAGGATTTCCTGATTTAGCTTTTTTTCATTTATTAACTCACGCTATATTTAAAGCTTTATTATTCATATGTGCTGGGGTTATTATTCATATGATAAATGATACTCAAGATATTCGATTTATAGGGGGCATTAGATCATATATTCCTTTAACTTCTTTATGTATAAATATTTCTAACATAGCTCTTTGTGGGATTCCTTTTTTAGCTGGATTTTATTCTAAGGATTTAATTTTAGAATTAGTTAGATTTAGAAATTTAAATTTAAGAATTTTTTTTTTATATTATGTTTCTACTGGATTAACTATATTTTATACTTTTCGTTTAACTATATATTTAATAGTAAATGATTATAATTTAGTAAGAATTTACAATTTATATGATGAAGATTATATTATATTAAAAAGAATATTTGTTTTATTATTTATAAGAATTATTAGAGGTAGTTTTTTAAGATGATTGATTTTTTCTTACCCTTATATAATTTATTTACCTTTTAATTTAAAAATAATAGTAATTTATGTGAGATTAATCGGGGGGTTTATAGGTTATTTAATTAGAAATATAAAAATTTATTCTGTTAATAAATTTATTATAACTTATAATTTAAGAAATTTTTTATGTTTAATGTGATTTATACCAAATTTATCGACTTATGGTTTAAGTTATTATTTTTTAAATTTTGGTCAAAATTTATTAAAAAATGTTGATTTAGGTTGAAGAGAGTTGTATAGAGGGTTTGGTATCATGAAAATTATGAAAAAGTATTCTATATTTTATAATATTTATCAAATTAATAACTTTAAAATTTATTTATTTAGATTTATTATTTGAATAATAATTGTTTTATTAATACTATTATTTAATAATTAATTAAATTTAAATAGCTTATAAATTAGAGCATAATATTGAAGATATTAAGGAGATAAAATTATCTTTAAATAATAATAATAATAATATAAATCAAATAAGTAAATAGTAAATAATTAATATTAATAATATATCTTTATTTATAAAAATAAATATTTTATTTTTACAATGAAAATGTAAAGTTTTTAATTAAACTATATAAATAGAAATATTAATGGAATTTAACCACTAAAAATTAAGTTAGCAGCTTAATTTTAATCTTTATATTTCTATAATTTAATTGGAATAATAATTCAATTTTATCATTAACAGTGATATACCTCTTTTTGGTTTCAATTAATAATGTCAAATAAGGAGTTTCATAACTCTTTCTTTTAAGTCGAAATTAAATGCAAAATTGCTTCTTATTTATTTTAAGATAAATTATATAAGTTAATATTTTTTGAATGCAAATCAAATGTTTTATTTAAACTATAATCCTAATTTAATTAGTTCAATTTAATATATTTTGATTTCATTCATGGTATAACCCAATTAATAAAATTAAAATAAAAAAAAATCTAATTTTTGTTCAAAAAATAAAGTTTACTATTTTAAATAGGGGAATAATAGGGAAAATAAGTGCAATTTCTACATCAAAAATTAAAAAAATTACTGTAATTAAAAAAAAATGTAATGAAAATGGAATACGTGCTGAAGATTTAGGGTCAAATCCACATTCAAAGGGGGAACATTTTTCTCGGTCAGAAAAAGTTTTTTTTGATAAAATGATAGATAAAAATATTATAATATTAGAAACTAGTATAATAATTAAGAAAATATTTGTTATTAAAATAATTATTTATATTAAAATTATTAAACTTTTTGATTGGAAGTCAAATATACTAAATATATTATATAAATAATTAATTTCCTCATCAGTAAATAGAAATATAAAGGAATAATCATACTACATCTACAAAATGTCAATATCAAGCTGCTGCTTCAAATCCAAAATGATGATTTCTAGAAAAATGATTGCTTAAATGACGAAT